>JANVCQ010000007.1:5050108-5084347 GCA_025531925.1 Erythroxylum plowmanianum
TAGATGCTCAAAGTTTGGCATGCTTCATAAGCTATACAAAAGTGTTCGAACTAGCTTAATACAAAAGCTAACTATCTAGAAGTTATCCAATTGCCTTGCAAGGAATGCTAATCTTCCCGTTCTGCACCGGAGGAGTGGGAAAAATATTGGGTAGAGCTACAAAGCTCAGTGGCTAATCTACACAATCAAACATATTTGAATGCCCATATAAGCATGCACATCTTATCTTGATCCATCAATGCAAGTTCAACATTCATAACTCATAAATCAATAAATCATCACATTAAATATATTTGATGTAATTTTGACATTCAAGCACAACAAACAATTTGCATCATAACATAGCATGCCGAAATGCAAATGCACAATCAAATGGCTCGAGGGTTCCATGAAACTAAACGAAGAAATCGAAGTTTACACCATGAACAAAACGAGTCCATTTTTCAGATCTCGTCGGCCACAAGCAGGCAGCCGAGAGAAGGCTTTATGTCGACATGCACGTGACGACGAAACGGTTCCTCTCTCGCCCAAACACAATCAATTTTCATGCTTAAATCAATCATTTATGATTTTATATTCTCATGCTCTTTTTTTCCTTTCCATTTAATCAAAATGCCATGATACAATTTCAAGGCATGGCATAATCAAAATGCCATCATACAAGGCATAATCATGCTCACAATTCAATTCATATCAAAATGTCATACATCTTTCAATGCTTAACATAACATAAACACATCACAATGCATTTTTCACATCATAGCAATTCACAATTTGGAAATTTAAGCATATACACACAAGGCATTTTGTCCATTACACAACAACTATAAATAAATTACCCACCTTATTTCGCTTGAAAATCCAAATTCAATGGACCCTTTCCTCTTGCTCTTGAATAGGATTTTCTTGATTTCCTAAAACAATCAATTTCTCCTTTTCAATTCCAATTCAATAAAACCCTAAAACTTCAAAAATCACAACCAATGAAATCAAGCACAATCTTAACCTACCCATAGTCCATCTAGGTTAGAAAACTCAAAACCTAGCTTAGAAACCCCAAAATCAAATGGGTTCCATCAAATCTTCTTCTTCCAATCCAACACCGATTCTCTCTCTAATCCCTTCATCCTCAACACAACCTATTTCTCTAATAAAGCAATAAGAAGAAGATAAACTTACCTTGATAAGATGATTTCTCTCATTTTTCTTCTTTTCTCTTCTTCCTTTCTTCTCTCCACGACTCTCTCCTTTTCTCTTCTTCTATTTCACGATTTTTCTTCTCTCCTTCGGCCTCTCACGACACTTCTCTCTTCTTCTTCTTATTTCAAACCATTTATTTAGTCTTTCTTCCAATTTTACCCCTCGTTAAGCTTGTCCTTCCCATTTTTCCCTCCTTTGGTCTTTAAAACTATCATCTTATACTTCTAACTTCTTAACTAATGATCATGGAACAATTGAAGAAATTTGCTAACACTTCCTTCTAGAAAAATTTTCGTCATTGTCTAAATTTTCTAATGACACCAAAATCATTCAATTTGGTTTGGTAATCTGAAAGTTATACCGCAAACATTCCCGAACTATTCCTATATTGAAACAATATTTTGTGCTCAACTTCCATCCACAAATTGACTTTCTTAGAGATTGAATTAGAACTCAATTTCATCAGATAATTTGTAGCCCTATTTCTCTACTTTAACCCAAATCAAAAATCATCTCATTTGGATAACTAGAGAAAAAGTTATGGTGAAAACACCGAAGCATGATCAATGTAACATGTTCCAACTACATTTTCCAACTTTTAACTTCCAACATTTCATATACCATAGTTCTAACTTCCAAGAAAAGTTTAGGGTCCAACATAGAATCCCAATTAGGTCCGACCCTAATCCCACCTTTGAAGAGCTATTTGACTTAGAGAATGAGGAAGTTTTTAATGAATTTGGAGAGACCTCTCACACCAATATAGGAGGACTGAATTTAGGAGGGAGAGGAGAGACAAGGGCACAGGCTAGAAGAGGTAGACCGATTACTCTACAACACTCATAAAATGACAACATGTTTAATTTTAAAGGAGACATATCAAAGTTTTTTGGAAAGCTTGATGCGGAGGCTTTCAAAGATTGGGTCTATAGTGTAGAGAGGGCTTTTGAATTGAAGGAAGTTGATGAGGAGAGAAAGATGAAGACAGTAGCCCTAAAATTGAAGGGCTATGCCGCACAATGGTGGGACAATTTGCAGAAAAGAAGAGTGAGAGAAGGAAGGCCACGTTATCAAACATGGTAGCAAATGAAACACAAAATGGAGGAGACTTTTATGCTGCCCCAATATAGGCAAAGGCTTCTTGATCAGTTGTTTAGTCTTAGACAAGACAACAAGAGTGTAGAAGATTACATCATGGAGTTCGAGCATTTGATGATTAGTTTTGACTTGAGGGAAACCAAGGAGGTAGTTTGTGCAAGATTCCTTAAGGGCCTCAAAATTGACATCCAAGGCATGGTAAGCTTCTATCCCTATGAGACTTTGCAAGAATTAAAAAGGTTTGCCATGAGAAGTGAATTATCTCTTAAATACAGTCAAACCTGAAAATTCCTTCCAAAATATGCCCAAACACCATAAAAACCAATTAGCCAAAATTTTCATCAACAAAATCCTTCATCACCCACCACTCCACCACCAAAACCATTTAACCAAACTCCTCCACCAAAACCGAATGCCTCACCAAGCCTATATACTCCAAAATTTCTTCCACAATCACCAAAATCGAAACTTAGGTGCTCCAAATGTCAAGGCTATAGACACTTCAAAGCCAAATGCCCAAATAGAAAAGTCATGACCATACAAGAAATGAAGGTTATTGATTATGAAGTTGAGAAAGAATTGTTATTTGGTGCTAACATTGAGCATTAAGAAGATGGAGATAATGATGAGACTTTTGAAGCTAGTGGTTACAATGTTGATGTTGAGATTCTTGTTTTGATGAAAGTATTGAGTAGTGATAAGGGAGTTGAATATTGGAGGAGAAAATCACTTTTCCGTACGAGATGTGTGACCAATGGAAAGATGTGTGAAATTCTCACTGCTATTGGAGCGTGTGAGAATGTGGTCTCAAATGAGATGGTTGACAAGTTAGTCCTCAAAATCGAGCCCTTACCAAATCCATACAAGCTAACTTGGCTTGATTTCAAGCATGAGATCAAAGTCAACCGATATCGTCTTGTCCCATTTGCAATTGATAAATATGTGGATGAAGTATGGTATCATGTCATTCCAATGACGGCATGTCACTTGCTTTTTGGAAGACCACGACTTTATGATAGGGATGTGTAACATCATGGGAGAGCCAATACATATTCTCTACATCACAATGGCAAGAATTTTGTGCTGACTCCAATGAAGCTGGATTTCAAAAGGAAGAAGAGGGAAGAATCTACTTTGATGACATTAGAAGAAAAGTTTGATGTTCTTAGAGAATTGCCAAATTTTGTACCATTTGATATTGAAGAGGAAGACAAGCCACGACCACCAATTCCAAAAGAGGTACAAAACTTGATTAATGAGTTCACTTTTGTGTTTCCTAGAGAACTTCCAAAAGGGTTGCCAATTTTACCGGAGATTCAACATGAGATCAATTTTGTGCCCAGTCCTTCTATTCCTCACAAGCATGCATATAGAATGAGTCCTAAAGAAGGAGAAGAATTACAAAAGCTTATGGATGAGTTACTTAAGAGAGGTTTCATTCGGCCTAGCACAAGTCTATGTGTAGTACCGGCCTTTGTTGTGCCAAAACAAAACAGAAATTGGAGGATGGTGATAGATTCAAAAGTCATCAACAAAATCACCATCAATTATAGGTATCCAATTCCTAGACTTGACGACATGTTGGATCATCTCCATGGTGATAAAATTTTCTCAAGATTGGACTTTGCAAATGGTTTTCATCAAATAAGAATGAAGGAGGGAGAAGAATGGAAAACTAGTTTCAAGAGAAAGGAGGGACTTTATGAATGGCTAGTCATGCCAATGGGGTTGTCCAATTCACCATAAACTTTCATGAGGCTTATGAATGAGGAACTAAAACCATTCTTACACAAATTTGTGGAAGTTTACTTTGATGATATTTTAATCTTTAGCTCTTCCTTAGTTGAACATGTCATGCATTTGAGACTTGTGTTAGAGGTTTTAGACCATGAGAAATTGTATGCCAATTTAGAAAAGTGTCATTTTTGTGATTCCTCTTTAAATTTCCTAGGTTTTGTCATTAACCATGAAGGCATTAGCATGGACCCTTCAAAAATCCAAACCATTGTTGATTGGCCGAGACCCACTAACCTTTTTCAATTTAAGGGTTTTTATGGTTTATGTTCTTTCTATAGGAGATTCATAAAAGATTTTAGCACTATCACCAGTCCAATTAACGATTGCATGAAAAAGGGTGAATTCAAGTGGACTCCTCAAGTCACTATTGCCTTTAATACTTTGAAAAAATTGATGACTAGTGCTCCTTTATTAGCTTTGTCTAGTTATAATGAACCATTTGAACTTTAGTGTGATGCAAATGGGGTAGGAATAGGGGCTATCCTTAGTCAAGGGGGGACCTGATTGCCTATTTTAGTGAAAAATTGAATGATGCTAGGGAAAAATACACAACATATGATAAAGAATTCTATGCTTTGATTACATCCCTTAGGCATTTTCAGCCATACCTTCTAGCTAGCCCATTTGTTTTGTTCACCGACCATGATGCCCTAAAATATGTCCAAAACCAAACCCATTTGAGACATAAACATGCTACTTGGATTGAATACTTGCAGAGTTTTAACTTTGTCATAAAACACAAATCTGGAAAATCCAATGTTGTAGCCGATGTCTTGTCTAGGAAATATACTTTGTTGAGCTCAATGCATGCACATGTTATAGGCTTTGATGACATAGTGGGGTTATATGAGAGTAACAAAGATTTTGGAGTTATAGTGTCTAAGGTTAGGGAAAACAATGGTGCATTTAAGGATTACATTCTTTATGATGGTTATTTGTTCAAAAATGGTTCTTGTTGTGTGCCTCAATGTTCTTTGAGAGAGGCAATTTTAAGGGAGGTCCATAGTAGAGGCTTGGTTGGCCGCTTTGGAAGGGAGAAAACTTTTGATTCGGCCTATGAAAACTTCTATTGGCCAAAGATGTGAAGAGATGTTGAAAGACTTGTCCAAGGATGTAACACATGCAGCCGAGCCAAGATGCAAGCCCAACCGAATGGCCCATACACACCTTTTCCAATTCCAAATGCTCCATGGGAAGATGTAAGTATGGATTTTATTATTGGTTTACCGAGGACAAGAATGGGTTTTGATTCAATTATGGTAGTTATTGATAGATTTTCAAAAATGACTCATTTCATACCTTGTACTAAAACTTTGGATGCGTCTCATATCATGGATTTGTATTTTCATAATGTTGTAAAGCTTTATGGACTTCCTAGAAGCATAGTTAGTGATAGAGATGTAAAATTTTTAAGCCATTTTTAGAGAACACTTTGGGGTAGATTAGGGATAAGGCTCAAATTTAGTACCGCTTTTCATCCACAAACTGATGATCAAACGGAGGTAGTGAACTAGTCCTTAAGAAATATTCTTTGAAGTTTGTTGAAATGGAAGACAAAGAATTGGGATGCATTCTCAGCACATGCTGAATTTGCATATAATTACTCAAAAAGTAAGACAATCCAATTTTCACCTTTTGAGATAGTTTATAGCACTAACCTTTTATGTCCACTTGATTTGAGTCCGATTCCTCACATTGGGCCAAGCAACATAAAAGTAGAAGAAAAGCCCGAGCATATCATCAAAATCCATGAGAAGGTTAAAGCCAATATCTTGAAGCACAATGACAAGTACAAAAAGCAAGCCAAACTCAAAAGGGTCTTAGAGTTCAATGTTAGAGATTTAGTGTGGGTTTACTTAAGGAAGGAAAGATTTCCATCCAAAAGAAAGTCTAAACTCAATGAGAGAGTTGAAGGCCCATTCAAAGTGTTACAAAAGATAGGCCCAAATGCATACAAGATTGAGCTACCAAGTGGTTACAAAATTTCTAACACTTTCAATGTAGGTGATTTAAAAGCTTATGTCGAAGACACAATGGAAGACCAAAATGATCAACAAGGTTCGGCCTTTGAAGAGGGAAAGGATGATGGAGGACCATCAAACAAAGCCTTGGACGATATGTCCAACATGGGCTTTGGAGCCCAAGAAGAAGAACTGGCTAAGGAGGATGAAGAATTAGAAGAAGTTGGCCTCAACATTCTCCTTCAATACCAAGCTTTATGGAAACCATTTGGGGACTCTAAAGCCTTGCTCCAAGTTGATGATCTTGAAGCCCAAATGGAGCCCATAGGGGAGAAGACTCTCAATCAAAATCAAGTCACATGTTGTCCTATAACTTGACTTGGCCAAGAGAAGGTATAATATTTCAACCTATGGCATGTTTTCAATAAGAGCAATTCATTGCTCATAAGTTTCCTATTTAATATTTTTAACACTAATTTAGTGTGTTTTAATTCCTATCCTTAATTTTCCACATTAATACATGTATAGTGGACAATTATGGATAGTTTTTTTTGTTATAAATGTTTCATTAAGAGTCCATTAGGAGGTGAGAAACTGAATCATGTGGTTCTCCACCTTCCTTTTAGCTAAGTTTCCTATTTAAGTCATGTTTTGTTTCCTTTTGAAGAGGAGAATTTTATGAATGAAAACTCTTGAGTATTATTCTCAAATTTATTGTCAATTTGCTCTTGGGTTGTCTATTTACCAAAAATAAAACAAGGGTTTGTTAGTTTTCCAAAAACTTCCACGTTTTTCTCAACTTTCTTCTTCCTTTCCCGAAACAGTATCATTCCTGACAAGTTTCACCATCTCATCCATAACTTTTCACACACACATAAAAATACGAAACTTCCTTCACCAAAGTTGTATTTGACTTCTTGCTCTACAATTGTTCCTTTAGAACCATCCCCAAATTCCTTGTAGTTTGTCCAAAAATTACAAAACAAGCTGCTGCTAATTCCTAATCCAAGAAACACAAAACTAGACCAAACTTTCACTTATCATCACCCATCACCTCCAGCCATATTCTGACCACCAAAACGACCACAGACCATCAAAAATTCTGTGCTTGAGCACTGCTACACGCCTTTCCTTACCAAGTAAAAGTCCGCGCTTGAGCACAGCTGCATGCTCTTCCTTAGTAAGTAGACCCACTTCTGTTATTACCACTATTATCATCAACATTAAAAACATTAATGCAATCATATTTAGCATAGTTGACCTCTCCATTTTTAATGCAAAAAATTTGGGTGATTATGATAAAGAAGTTTAGAGAAAAATAATATATTCCAAAGTATAGATTGTTACAAATGGTCAGTGTTCATGGACTGGTATTTATAATGGCTAGTTAACTAGATAGAATTGGTATCAATGAGGAAAGCATGAAGACGTGTATGCCTTCTTTACTCTACGTTTAATGAATTGCATTATACATGTGCCATGACGAAGGAAGCTTTTATTAAAAATGGAGCAACGTCCAAAACAACATCCAAGAAATTTACACAAAATCAATTCTGATCAATCAACCTAGAATCAATAATCAATAATTCAAAGATAATGCCAGTCGGAAGACTTGTGTAGCTCTATTTATAATCGAGAAATCCTACATGGCATAAAAAATTTTCTTCAACTTTTCATATGGAAATATATCTCAAGAGCATGGGGATGCAACTCATTTTTATAACGACTACTGACCAGAATTGGTATCAACGAGGAAAGCACGAAGAATAAGTGTGTTCCTTGAGTAATTTGCTAAATTGCATTTGTCTAATTGTATTATACATGGCAAAGAGGGGGTGAGAGTTTATAATCGATTAAGTAAGAATTAAGAATCAATAACTAAAAATTAATATGAATAAAAAACTTTTCATATCATTAATTATAATTAGGAAAATCAATAGTAAAAATATCAACTTGCTTTGACATAGAAATCTGTATTAGGGACATGGGATTTGATATGTCCTTCTAATATAATTATCGACGGAAATTTGATTAAATGCAACTCAGTTGGACTTGAATTCAACAATAATACTTGATTATAGAGTCATTATTGCAGGGATCTTAGTATTTTATGACATTCATCATTAATTTTAACATAAACAAGTTTCATTACATTTGATCATTTAGAAAGTTAATGCTTTTGTAAAATTCAAAGCGTAGAAGGATGAGTTGAAGAATCGAATGTGCAAAAAAACAAGTACATGAAATTAGACGATGCTGAGTGCACCAATTAACAATTCCAAAAATTATATGAGAAACATACACTACAACAGATATGTGTATTGGCTACGATTTCTTTGGTGACGAAATAGAAACCATCATTAGAAGTGTCCCTTTGCTGATGAATAAAAATATCATCACTAAAAGTTAATGAATGAACGATGGTTAAACAAAACGTTAGCAAGGGGAAAAAATGTTATGGCGCTTTTACAATTTCATCGTAATAGCAACACATTTTAACAATGTTAAAGTACTTTCGTCGCAAAAAAGAAACAATTATCGATGACTAGAAATTATTGTCGGCGTATATGCAACAAATCAATGTTATTAGCATCAATTTAGCAAAAAGTTAGCAATTGATAGAAAAGATAGCAACAGGAAACTAAATTGTGTCTCAAATTGCATTCCTTTTTACCGACGTTTTGCTTGAATCACCGCACAAGGTCAAGCTAAGATGATACGGAGCAAAAATAAATTATTAAATATCATGAAATGTTCACTATTAGCGACGATTATTATACTTTGTCAACAAATTTTGGTGACAATTTTCTTTAGTGTCATGGATTGGTAGACATATTACAACCTTTTTTTATTAATTCATCACTAATGAGGTAGGATAAAACGACGATCTATTATTTCATTGCTAAAAGAGGTTCTTAGATTTTTCAAAATAAAATTATATGAAATTTTGATATGTGATAATAATGTTAAAACTAATAATATTTGGAAGATAGTTTGTTAATAATAAGTAATAATCGTAGTTAAGGTTAATTATAATTGACATTTTTATAATCTATCCTAGTTAAGATATGTTTTGTTGTAAAGTTGTGCTCAATGTTTAAAACATATTGTTGAATTACACATGGTAGGTTATTTAAAAAATGAAAAGTAGATGTATGTCAGAAAAAGAAAATCTTAACAATACTAAAAATATCATAATTTTAAGTAAAAAATAGTATTAATCATTAATATTTAGTAATAGTAAAATAATTATTTATTAAAAAGTTTGGAAATGGTATGAATATAATATAATGATATATGGTAAGTATTACAAACTTTTAATTAGAAGGTTAACAATTCTTACAGACATTGAACAACAACAATATTACATAGCCCTGCTCCTAACTAGTAGAGAGGTTGTTTCAAAAATTCTTATAGATAGAACAATAAATAAAGTTTAAAGCTGAATCTACTTGATTCCATCGATAAATGAAAATGATATAATTATTTTTCTAGATTCCAAGTGACATGAGAGTCAGTAAAGATAAATGAGTTCCCTATATCTGGATTCCTAAGAAGGGTCCTTGTACGTTCAAAGGCACTAATTGAAATAGTGAAAGATCTTCCCTCAAATGTAGGGTTGTTGACACCCTCTTCCAACAACTTCTTTGCTATAGCTAAACTTCTAGAGCATATAGTTAATGAGTCCCCATATTTAGTATGAAAGATAACTTCTTTTGATGAACTGCCAGTATGATGTGTTTCACCTAAAACAAAATTAGTATAGAACTTAGATTGGTAGTTTAGCGAAACCTTTTAACGAACCCAAATTGGAACACATGCATACCTGAATAATCAGACCAAGTACTTGGAATCGACTAATTTTCTAAAACAACTGATTTCCCTAATCCTTCATGGACCATTATGGCATCGCCGTCGCCTCTATGGCTATAGTTGTTATCCTGAAGATTCAAGGAATCTTAACACAACATATAGTGTATACCATTAAATGTGAATATATATAATAGCTTCAAAATAGGAAATGTGATCTACATAATAAGGAAAGTGACCTAGTTCGAATGATACTAAAAATCTTGACGAAGAAGATCGATCATGGATCACAAACGATTATTAGTGTATGAAGAAGGGATTTGTTCTGTATTGTTTTTTTTCAATAGGGACAAGTTTGCCACATCCTTTCCAACGGAATGAATTTCTACTATTAGAAACTAGTCACCATATTGAAATTCCTTGATTAATTATGTTAAGATTTATATTATGTAAATGTGAATTTATAATAAAATTTATTATATTCAACTCCAATTTTGATGATATGTTAAAGTACTACAATTTATACTTATACATCTTCAATCTACCTAATGAGATGAATGTTACCCTTATTAAAATAACAGTAATCTATTTACCCTTTGTATTATATCTAATTTTTAGAATTTAAAGTAGATTAAACATGACCATGTTCTTGATGCACAAAAATATAATATTATCTACATTGGGTTATATTACTATTAATAAAATTAAAAAAGTTAAATACTCTTTCAGACCTTTCATCAAATAGTTAGCAAGTTTTCCTAAGGGAAGTGTTAAAGGTCGTAAAAAGAAGTCAATCCATATACAACTAACAAAGAAGACAATAAATCATCTTTGAAACATAACCCATAAAACAAATGTAGAATTAAAAACTCACAATAAACACCTAAAGATATAAATTAAACTTAGCAAAAGATAGAGGGTTTGAAAATAGAAAAAAAAAACAATACCAATATAGTCAACAATGGTTCTTCGACGGTGATGACCACAATACAAGAGATGAGCACAAGAGAGGGGACAATGGTTATTGCACTGTGAATGTATAGAGGTTCATTGAAGTAGTGATAAAAACCTAATACAAAGCGATGTCGTTTCTTGTTAAGATAAACGATGCCATTTTTCATTTTGTTGGAAGAAATATAGTACAATGATGTTAGAAACGAAAAACCATTGCCAAGTTGAAGACATTGCCATATTTGTTGTTACCTTTGCGTAAAATAATTATTATTACATAGAGAAAAAAATCTTATTACAATACCTCAATGACTGCCATAATATTGTTTGAAAATATTAGAACTTAATCACATTGATTTATAATAACATTATAAGTTTATTACAATTTTGATTGTAATATGAGTACTTCATATTAATCATTTTAACAAAATCAAAAATTTTATGAAAAAGGTTTAGTGCCTATTTGATTAAGCTTTTGGAGGGTGAATAAGCACTTTTTTTCCACTACAAAAGCTGTTTTTAAGAAAACTGAGTGTTTGGCTGTAAAATCCAAAAGTACTTTTTTTCATAGAAATGACTTTTTTGAAAACTAAAATACAGCTTTTTGAGAAGCTTAAATTTGGAACTTTTCAAAAAAACACTTTTTAGATAGATTTTTTAGATCAATGAATGAGCCTATTTTTTAGTCCCTTTTACCTTTATGTTTTATACATAATTCCTATAATACCCATAAACACATCTTCACGTTTATTTTGATATTTATATAATATTATTTGAATTTTTTATATGTTTTAATATTTATTTTTTTATATTAGTTTTAATAATCCATATAAAAGATTTAGTTAGATACATTTTTATTTATGTTTTATTTGGTTTAAAATTATATAATACTTAATATATTGTGCTTTGCATATTGTTTAATATATTTTAAATAATATTTATATGCATAAATCACTTTTATTACAAAATAAAATATAGTTAAAATTAAAAGTGCTTTTTATTTTTATGTTGTCAAACAATCTATTGTATGAAGTTTTTTTTAAAAGCTCTGTTTTAAATAACAGCCAAATAGACAACTGATTTATTAGAAAAGCTCTTTTTAGAAAAGCTCTACTGACAAAACTTCTACTGACAAAAGCTTTACTGATATAAGCTCATCCAAACAGGCACTTAGTATTGGCAACGTTTATCTAGTTTGGTAGCAAAATATTTTAGAATTTGCGACACTTATTTAATTTGGTAGGTATGAGACGACGTTGTTTGTTTGACTACAAATGACGTCTTCCTAATCTGTTTAGACACAGACGCACGACACTCTTCTCTTCTTCCCTCCATTTTTAATTTTCGTCCATTCCTCTCTCCATATTGCTTAAATTGTCAAAACTGATCTTTCACACCCCACCGTCAGTGAAAGAACTTTCTTCTCCTCTCTCTATCATGCATTGTCTCCATGTGCTTTGTTTCCAACTGGTGAGTGGTGTTGGTTTCATTTGTTGGGTCTCACAATAAACACCAAGTGTATATGTTGATAACCATGGGTCCCTAATTATGCATAATGTTAAGTTGTTTGTGTGTTTTGCTGATGATAATGGTTGAAATGTAGTGGAGTTGTGTTATTGTGGTTAAAGAAAGGGAAAATAGTAAAGTGTCTTTTTGCTAATTTAGGTTGAGTTATCGAGTTGCATGTTAGGTGTTTGAAAAAATTCTTGAATTATTGTGTTCTATATATTTCTATCACTTTGTCATAAGCTTTTTATTTCGAGTCCATCATGGAAGCAGTTGGTGTAGACTACAGATAGTAATGCCTGCATTTTGTTTCATTCCTCCTAAGTGCATTTATACACCAGATAAAAAGTACTACAACTGTAAAAATTTTCCACCACAAGATTTTAAGGAGTTTTTTAGTTATCTTCCCACCTGATTTTGGTGGTAATTAGGGGACACTATTTTGAAATGAGTTAGCAAGAATTTAGCAAAAACATTTCGTCCATATCGTGATTATTGTTGTTTGGCAATCCTCACCTCTCCAACTTGGAGTTGTTGATGTTTATACCGATCTATCATAGAAGAAAAATTCTGATTCATTCCGATTAAGCTTCCTTCCTATTAATTTTGAAGTTCTTCTCATATACAAGGAAATGGTTTAGTTCCAAAGCCAAAGATCGTAGTTCTTGAATGAGCAATCGAAAGGATTCTGGAGCATCTTTAGGGTTAGAGATTGTTCCTCCAATGATTGTAGTACCAAGCACTTCTTGCCCAGCTCTAATATGATCAGACTAGCCTTCTAGAGCCCAAACCTCCATCTCTCCTACCTATTGTCCCCTTTGCTTAGCTCTTCCTCTAAGGGGTTGTTGTGTAACAAGTGCATAATGTCAACTATATTGACTATGTATTTTATCATCAACTTGATGAATTAATTTCAAGAATTAATCACAAATATTCGTACACTAGCGATTGTACTCATTTTATTTATTCAATGTGCGAATCAAGAATTACTATTTGCATTATTTTATAGCTAATCATGGTTATTTGTCTTCAAGCCTTTGTGTAAACGTGAGGTGGTTCATTTTTCTTTGTTTCAGCTCTGTCCAGTAAATAGAACTTTGAAAGTTTTCAGGTCACCCCTTTCAAGTAACTGTTGACTCTTACTGTTGGCACTATTAGGGAGTAACCTCTACCCGAAGATTAGGCTATAGTTTAATAACTTTAAATGTTAAAAAAATAATGTTAATCACTAAATAAACTCATTTCATACAAATAATATAATAAATTAAAATGTTATAAAATAATAAACTCATTTTAATTAACATATAATGTTTGAAATACATATAAAATAAAATATATGAAGTTATTTAAATAATTATTTAAGATATTACTATAGTAAAATAGAAAAGTATAATAAAGCATTACAATCATTTCTCCTTTTCTGATCAAGTATTATAGTTCTTAACAAATTAAAAGAAAAAACGATAACATTAATCTGTTAAGTATTATCAAAATAACATCATTTTATTAATTATAGTCAAAATAACATTATTTTATCCTAATTGACTCAAATTGTTTATTTTAACTTGAATTTATACTTTATAATTAACTTTCTCTATACATTTTGAAATATATGAGAAGAAAGGTATTAACATAGAAAAAGATTCTCCATTAAACTTATATAATACTTAGAGCCCTTTTGAACTTTTGCTAACATGTGTAGTGTAAAATATAAAGACTTTATTTCTTAATGATTTAACCTTGAACTTTTTTTGGTAGACAAGTTTAGGCCATCAAATTATATTTAATTTTTAAAATTTTATTTTAAAAAATTCACATCATTCTTAAAGCAAAAAAGGAAATGGAATTAAAAGTGTCAATATTTATCCAATATGTTTTTATTGAAACTAAGAAATTAAGAGTATTTCTTGTTTTATGTTAAAGAGCGTCCATAATCATCTGACATCCTCCTTCTTTATAGTTTATAGTTGTCAGTTGATCCAAGTAAGCCATCCAACCCATTTACAATATATTTTGTTTTACTAGTTGGAGTATTTATGAGAAAATATTTTTGTGATATTTTGAGTATCATAGATCATAACCCAAAAAATATTGTAACATAAAGTTCTAATTAGTAGTAACTTTTATTGTCACGTAACAATTGAACAAGGATTACATTTGATATGGGTATTGTTTGAAACATTGAGGCACAATAAACCCTTAGGATGATATATAGGCTAGAAACCGGTGAGACTTATAGGTGAAAAATTTCATGAGCTTAAGAGCCACAACAAGAAGTCCCTTTCTCGATTCACATGTATAAACAACGCCACGTACCTTAATTAATAGTAGATTTTATTGTTACATAATTTTAAATGAGAAATGCATTAAATAATTTAGTTATCTTCTTTAATTGTATAGCTACATGGATAAAAGTTGGATGTCTCATCAGAAATGGTTCATTGAATACGTAGAAAGAGTTAAGAGTTTTATGCAATTTGTACAGCATCAAATGGGTGATGAATTTCGTATTCATTGTCCTTGTATCGATTGCTTAAATGTCAACTTTTAAAGTAAAGATGTGGTATATAATCACTTGCTAATTCGAGGCATAGATAAATTCTATGGTCTATGACTTTATCATGGTGAACATAAGGAAGCAAGTAGTAGTAGAAGTAGGGGTACAAGTTATGATGATAGTTACAATAGTGATGTAGATAATTGTGATGTTAATGATGATGGGATTGACGGGATGTTAGATGGTTACAGGAATTATATGGAGACTATGAATGAAGCAGGTATGCCTAACATAATTGGTAGTATAAATGAAGATAATTTTGGGAAGCTATTGAAAGTTTCTCAAGATGAATTATATCTAGGGTGCTCAAATTTCTCACAACTATCTTTTGTTGTTAAGTTGTTACACTTAAAGGTCTATAATAAATGGAGTAACAATTCTTTTCAAATGTTAATTGACTTACTTAACCATCCATTACTTATTGGACAGAAATTGCCAAAATCTTACTGTGATGTGAAGAAATTGTTAAGGGACCTTGGATTGGGATATATTTCAATTCATGCATGTAAGTATGATTGCGTTCTATTTTGGAAGGCAAGTAAAGATATTCAGGAGTGTCCGATTTGTGGTACATCAAGGTGGTAAGTGGATGATGGGAGAGGGAAAAAGATACCAAACAAAATCCTTCGATACTTTCCTACTATGACTACAAAGACTTTTTATGTCACAAAAAACAGCGATCAATATGAGGTGGCATAAAGAGAAACACATTGATGATAACATTATGCATCATCCAGCAAACTCAACGTCATGGAAAGAATTTGATAAAAAGTTTCCATGGTTTGCATAGGATTGCATAATGTTCGACTTGGATTGGCCTTAGATGGATTTAATCCTTTTGATACTATAAGTACTTCAAACAGTATGTGGCCGGTAATTCTAGTGCCATACAATTTACCTCTATGGATAGTTATTTTAGCTTCTTTTTTTTAATTTTAAAACCAAAAACCCTATAAACCTAAACATCGATTAATTTCATTTCAACAACTTTATACATACTCTCTTTGGGATCGACATGAACTCACCACTGCTATATTAGTAGTCTAGTTTTTATTTTGACTAGCGTAAGGATGCATTGTCAGTGTATGTAAAGCTTTTCCAATGAAAGTAAGGACGCATTGTCAGTTTATGTAAAGCTTTTCCAATGAAAGAAATTAGTGTTTAGGTCAAGGGGGTTTGGTTTGATTTTGAATAACAAAATTAAATTAAATTAAACTAACGAAAGTAAATTTAAGCAAACAATTAAAAATGATGAATTCATTTAGGATTGGGTTCTCGATCCAATCTTAACCTATACATAATTAAACATATGTCATTGTCATATTGTTTTAACACCTCTCTTAGAACTATTGATCGTAGATTAACAACAATCTCTAACCATAATTTTTCCTTAGATCGTGTTTAATTAAAACAAGCTTTTTAACTAAACTTGACTGTCGAACAACCTAAAACAAACTCTCTAGATTTAATCGAACAACTTTATTACAAATAAGGAAAACAGATTAATCTAGGTAATAACCACACAAGTTCTTGTCATTTAACCTATATTATGTTATCCCTAATGATTTAACACCGTTAGTTACCACAAATAAATCTATAACATAATGATTACATATTGTATTTAAGATTCTAGCAATAGGTTCATACATAAAAATTTAAACAATAACGAGAATACTAATTATCCTTTCATTAATACCCAAATTAATAAAAATAGAATAATCTAAGCAATCCCTAAAAACAGATAGAATAATGATACACAATGATAATGCTTAAATGTGATCCTCACCGTCGATTTTACCTCCGAATTGGAATAGGAAAGCTTAGCCCTCCATGTGTCTCCAAAGAGTAAATGTTCTGCCCTTCACGAAGTCCAAAAATGATTCTACTTTCATTTTCCATTAAAATGTTCTAATTATATGAAAAGTTAGATTTCTGGGTATCTACACAATTTGATGCATGAACATGTATCAAACTGTATAAATCAATTAAATATGAAACTTGTGAAGATACACGGTTGGATACACGGCTGTGTATCTAACCGTGTAAGTCTAAAAATGTTCTTCTAAATGTATACACGGTCGTATAAGTTTATATACAGTCGTGTATATCCTAGGTTTTGCTAAATTGTTATTCTTCTTATAATTTCTTTTCCAATCCTCACTTTAATTCGTATCCTTCATATTCCACAAAGATAATTGAGTTTGGACATTAATAGGTTAACTCAAGGAGTATGCTCTAAACTCATTTTAGCTCTTATGCTTCCAAATTATACCTAAAACTAAATATGAACTTAAATGAGTATCTTAATAACATCATAACAATAATCACTAAATGTTAAGAATAAGCAATTATTTACATCAAAATAAAAGGTAAGAAAGGGTTAAAATTTGTTACTACCCTAAATAGGAAGATTACAGAGGTTTGAATTTGATGAGGGTTCTATCTGGTATTAGATACAATCATCCTCGCAAAACATAAAAAAAAAGTGATAAAAAGGAAACAAAAATAACTAAATAACATGGAAATAAAAATGACATAAATAAAAATAACATTGCATTAATGTTTAGACAAAATAAAATAACAAAGGGAAGGAAATAAAAAAAATACATAAATAATGAGAAAAAGAAAAGAGAAACCAAATTTAAGCATCCCTCAATCCTGCTGTGATTATGGCATGTCTGTCAATGAAGGGTCTTCAAGTCGTACATCTTTAAAATAAGGAGAAGTTGAGGACGATGTAACCACAACAGATGGTGGAGGTTGAAAAATGATCTGTTGATGGCTTACCATTTGCATCAACAGATTCCCCATCTATCTTTTATAGGCTTTGAGCTACCTTATCTGCTCCACAATCTCCACCTTTTGTATTTAGATCGTACATTGATCACCTATGAGCTACCCCATCTGCTTCTCCAGTCGAGCTATCTTTAGTTGGTCTTTGAGTGATGCCTACATCATTACTTCCACACTATCCTCTTTATGAGCAACTCCTCCTATCTAGGATGGAGGTGAATTTGACTGCGGTGGCTACTTAATTATGTAGGGCTCCCTATCTCGTTCCGATGTGCTAAGATCATTGGGTACCTAAATCAGGTGGTAGATGTCTCCTGTAGGTCCCTGCTATCTATGTACCATATGTATGTGCCTCATCACATTGAGATTTAGCACAGACATAGTACCCACTAGTCATATCACTGGTAAACTATCAAAATCCCCCACTTGTCGTGCAAGTCTTGTAATATAAGGTCCAATGCAAATTGTCCTGACCTTTTTTTCCTTACTCTGATGTTGGATAAATTCTATTAATACATGCCCCAAATGTATTAGTATTCTCTCACTCATGCTTCACAGGTAGAACATGTCCAAATTCTTAACGATTGCACAACTGTCACCTCTATTGTTTAGTGTATAAATTAGAAAACAGTTTTAAAAATATTAAATAATGCTTAAATTTTTAACTAATAAATGGAAATACCTTTCCAAATTTAATGAAGAAACATACCTTTTTTTTTAATAAACCAAGAAACTTATTTTTCACAAATAAAGACACAATTCCTAAATAAATTAAGTCAACATGTTAGCTTTTTATAACTTTTTTATGAAATGATTTTTATATGTTTTGTAAATTGTATGTTTTATTTTCTTTTAGGCTTAACTTAATTACAATTATAATTTTAAAATTAGTCAAAAAAAACTTATTCTTAAGAGCTCAAATCAAACGAGGTATTTATAATAATTGAATTGTATACTTAGTATCTAAATACTTTCCAACGTTAAAATGAACCTAAAAGCAGTCATTTTCTTTCTTTATTTTATAACTTATCAAGTGATTGTATTTTATGTTTTTTTTTTCAATTTAAAATCTTAAGACCTAACTGTTGACATTTCGTTTTAATTTTAAGAAACTAAACCTAACTTATGCATTTCATTTTAATTTTAAAACTTATAATCTATTTTCTAATTTCAAAACTTTCTAATTTCATTTTATGTCCTTTGACACCGATCTGTCTATGTTTCCATTTCAAAGTCATAAGATTCATTATATGTTGGCCCCCGAAATTGTTCTTATTATTTTATTGAGTTAAGCATGATTTAAATAAATTGTGAGCTCTTGATAGATTAATTTTTTTAGTATGTTAATGATAGTAGGATTTTAGTACATTGGTTAGTTGAATTAAATTACTAAGAGTGTATTGTATGAAGGGGATTTTTGGAAGATCACTTAAGTTTAAAAGTCATAAGGCTTTAAAGGAAGGGCAAAGTGGACTTTTTACACTCATTAAGGGTATAAAAGGAAGAAAAAAAGTGTTGTCTTGTTCTAAGAAGAAGAAGAAACGAAAATAAGAAAGAAAGGGAGAGAGAGAGTCATTGGAGAGAAAAGAAGGGAGAAAATTAAGGTTTCATCTTTTCTAAGCTTTCTAGAGAGATTTTGAAGTTATCAAGAAGAGAAAAAGAAAGAGGAAGAGAAGAGCTTTCTTTTGAACCAAAAATTCCTTTATTGGGTGAAGATTCAAGGTAAGTTAATTTTTAATCTTTTGGATTTTTGGAAGAATTTTGGTTTATGAAACTTAGGAAATGCATGGGTTTAAGTATTCTAGAGTCAATTTTAGTGAATATGCTTTGTGGGATTTTTTAATTGAATTCCTATTGAAAGGGGATTTTTGCCATTGTTAAAGGGAATCAAGAAGGGCAAGAGGAGCAAGAGGAGAGGCATCTTTGAGCAAGTTTTAAGCAAGGAATTCAAGGTGGGTTACATGTTTATAATTGAGTTATTGAGCTATAAATGTTTTTCCAAAATTTTGGAGTTAAAAGATTTTCAATTGCTTCATAAATGTTGTATTTATTACTTCTTATATGATTTAAGAATTGTTACATATTTGGTACTTGAATTTTGTTGATGAATTATGAAATGAAGATGGAAATAGTATTTGAAATTATATCATGATTATGGAAATTTTGTTTCCAAAATGTGCCTTTTTGGGCAATATTTTGCAAGTCATGAAATTCATGTTTGTGTGGGTTAGTGGTGGTCCATTCTGTTATGTGACGTGCACGTTGACCATGTTAAAGCTTCTCTCGCATGCTTACTAGTAGCATGGAGCTCCTTCAGGGACTCCCTTATGTTTACGAACTACACAAAACCATTATGTGGGTTTGTGATAGTCTGTTATGTTATTATCAAAGATTTGTAAGAACTCCCTCATGGGTTGCTTATATGTTTATGATTTGTTGACAAGTTTAATGCATACATGATTTAAGTTGTTTATGAACAAATTGACAAGTTGAGAATTTGGAAATTTTGTGTTTTATGGATTCGATACAAGATTTACTATGGAAACGAATGTTTTCAATGGTTTTGCTTATTTCTCAGTTATAAGCTTGTTACCCACGAGCTTTTAAGCTCACCTCCCCACTTCACCCCCATCTCCAGGTGATAAGAAAGAGATTGAGTGAACAAGAGGCAAGACATCACTCCAAATTAGCATCTTTTGTACTTTTGAGTTAGTTTTTGTAAAGCACAATGCTTTAGTTGCATTTCAAGTATGACTTGTTCAAGTATATTTTGTATATTTGGGTTATGAGACAAGTGTTATATTACGGCTTGAAATGCCCATTAAAGCTTTGTAAAACTCTTATCTTTTGATATTAATGAAATATATTTGGGTTTGCTTATGACTTTTCATGTTTTCGCATTTCATTCTCAAGAGATTAAGGATTTGAAGAAGTTTCTTTTATTATGTTTGAATACATCTTTTGGTGGAGTTATAGATGGGGGTTTTGGAAGTGTAGGTGCAAATTGCTGCTTGATAGTGGGTTTGGGTTTTTGGGTTCGAAGGTTTCACCGCGTCGAACCTTTCCCGAAGTGTATTTTTATGTGGTTTTTGGTAACTTCACTGCGGCAAAGCCAAAACTTTGGTCGCAACATATTTTACTCGAAAGGTTTTAGCTTGAATTTGGCAACTTCGTCGTGGTAAGGACAACCTTTCGTCGCGGCATATTTGTCCCAATGGGTCAGTTCGCTCAACTTTGAGCTTTCGCCATAGAGAAGTCAAAACGTTGGCCGCGACATATTCGACCTGAAGGGTGCGTTGGCATTTCCTTGGACCTTCGTAGCAGCGAAGCCAGACATTGGCCACGATGAACTTCTCCCGAAGGGTTCTTAGAACTACTTCCATATTTTGGCTGCAGTGAAACATTAGTTTTCAGCGACGAACCCGCCAATGCTCCCAAAGGAATTTAACTTACAAATCCAATGTTTTCAACTACGCCTACATTTTTATGACTCCCGAGTTGGGCTCCAGAAATGGGGCCCAACATCTATGGTATCAGAGCACGAAGATGAATCGATGTTGGCTAATGAGAATTCTTTGAAATATCCCTATAGGGTAATAAGCTCACGTTATATGATTCCGGAGTTGGACTCCAAAAACGAGGTCTAACATTTTATAGTATCAGAGCATGAAGATGAACCGATGTTGGCTAATGAGGGTTCTTTGAAATAACCCTATAGGGTAATATGCTCACGTTATATGTTTCTGGAGCTGGACTTCGAAAATGGGATCCAACATTTTATGGTATCAAAGCAACTAGGTTTAGGAGTATCCTACGCATGAAATGGGTAATTTTAAATTCTGAAATGAACATGCATTGTTTTAAATGAACAACGTGTATTATTTTTGTATTGTTTTACATGATTTGAAATTGTTTTACACGAAGAATGAACTAAAGATTTTTACATGGTTTTAAATTGAATGAGTGATTATGCCGCTTTGAAAAAGAACTCGAGAAGCTAGGACTCGTCTTACTCTCACCATAGAAGTATGGATGAATCTTATATCCCATAGGACGCAGGGACACACTCTGCTCCTAAGTTTGAGGCACCTATTGTACAATATGAAGTGCCATTGCCTCCTCCTCCTATGCCCCAAGTAAACCCTATGGATTCGGGATTCTTTCAAGCCTTTGCTCAGGCTTTCACTCATGTTATGGGCCAGGTGTCATAAGTTCCAGTGCAAGCTCCAGTGGATAGAAGTGGACAATATGATAAGCTCCGTAAGTATGAGACTATCGACTTTAATGAGACTACCAATCCTGAAGAAATTGAGGCAAGGTTGAGAAGGATCAAAGGAGTCCTGGTTCAGATGAATTGCACCGATGAAGAGAAACTAGATTATGCAATTAGTTTGTTACAAGGGGACGCACTCCATTGGTAGGAATCAGTGCCCTATAGTCAGGTTATAATGCCGCTATTGTCATAGAGCAACGTTTTGGAAATTTTCAGGAGGAAGTACTTCTTGAGGGTCTATGTCTAAAAGAAGGCTAGAGAGTTCCTAAATCTCACACAAAGGGACATAAGTGTGAGTGAATATAAACTGAAGTTCACCCAACTGTCACGATATGCAACCAACATTGTTGTAAATAAGGAGCACAAGTGCCTTAAGTTTAAGGGAGGACTTCATTTGGGTATCAACGAGAAAGTGTTGATCCACAACTTTTGTGACTACCAGTTATTGGTAGATGCTACACTCCAAGTTGAGAAATTGGAGAATATAAAGTACGAGGTGAATAGGAAGAGGAAGAACTGGGAACAATCTTCCAAGAAGGGAATGAGTTCCCCTATGCTTGAGAGGAGCATAAGGAGCTTCCACACATAGAGTGAAGCGGGGAGTAGTGGCTCTGTTAAGAACAAGCAAACAAGGGTAGTTTCAATGCAAGCCTCAACTGTGGGAGGCAATAGTAGGATGGAGAAGAGTAGGTACACGAACCCTCAATATAAATATTGTGGGAAGTTTCACAGAGAAGAGTGTTTCATGTTACTTGGAGTATGTTTCTGATGCAAAAAGAAGGGACAAATGGTTAGGGATTGTCCCCGAACACCAAGGCAAGAGAGATCTTAGTTGTAAGCCCAAAAGAGAGCTGAAACAGTAAGAACTAGGCTAGCCACTGAGGTGGGAAGTTCTAGAACGACAAGGAAGGTTATTCCTCCAGGAAGGCCAAGGGGTTCGACACAGGTAAAGGTGTTTGCCATGACTAGAGATGAAGCTATAGCTGCACCTGAAGTTGTTATGAGTATATCTCAATTATTTAATTGATAAGTATATTTGTTGATTGATTCTGGCTTCACACATTCTTTTGTTTATGCAAGCATGACATTACATGGTGTAAATTTAGTGCCACTAAATATTCTATTGATTGTTAGTACTCCTTTAGGGTGGAAAGTGATAATAAGTCAAGCATACCGAGATTGTGAACTCCTTATTGATGGTGCTAGACTGGTAGTGGACTTAATGCCTTTAGATTTAAAGGGCTTAGATGTTATACTTGGAATGGATGCCATAGAGAAATATCTTGCAAAGTTAGATTGTAGCCTTAAAGAGGTAGAATTTGATCATGTTAAGGGTGAGAAGGTGACTTTTAGAGGAGACAGAAGAACACCATCACTAAGGATTGTTTCAGCTTCGCTAGCTGACAGGATGATGAGAAAAGGGTATGAAGTGTTCTTAGCACATGTTGTGGAAACTGATGGGCATGAAGGGAAGTTAGAATATTTTTCGATTATGAGGGAACTTCCAGACATGTTTCTAAAAGACTTACCTGGCTTGCCACTAGTGAGGGAGATTGAGTTTGCCATTGATTTGATTCTAGGTACTGCATCAACCTCTACACCACCTTATAGAATGGCTCCAGCTGAGCTGAAGGAGCTTAAGGAACAATTGAAAGAGCTGTTAGGGAAGGGGTATATAAAGCTAAGTTCGTCACCATAGGGAGCTTTGATTCTGTTTGTTAAAAAGAAGGATGGAGCATGGAACATGTGCATTGATTATTGGAGACTCAACAAGGTGACCATTAAGAACAAGTATCCTCTACCACGAATCGATGATTTGTTTGACCAGCTGCAGGGAGCAAAGGTCTTTTCCAAAATTGATCTTAGGTCAGGCTATCATCAGCTCTGAATCAGGGAGTTTGATGTAAACAAGACACCCTTCTGGACACTTTATAGGCATTATGAGTTCTTATTCATGTCATTTGGATTGACCAATGCTCTAGCTACGTTTATGGATCTTATGAATAGGGTCTTTAGGGAGTATCTGGATCAATTTGTCATCGAATTTATAGATGACATTCTGGTTTATTCCAAGAGCGAAAGGGAACATGAGGAACATCTTAGGATAGTGTTGCAAACACTAAGGGAGAAGGAGCTTTACGCCAAATTCAGCAAATGTGAATTTTGGCTTCATGAGATGATATTCCTTGGACATATAATTTCGAAGGATGGGGTATATGTTAATCCGAGGAAAGTCGAAGCAATTGTAAAGTGACATGCACCAAAGATAGTGGCAAAAGTGAGAAGTTTTTTAGGTCTGGCAAGATATTATAGGAGGTTTGTTGAAGGGTTTTCTATGATAGTTGCTCCAATGAGTGCTCCATTCCTGACCTTGCCTATGGGAGATGAGGGTTATACAGTTTACAGTGATGCTTTGTGTGTTGATACAAAGAGACAAGGCAATAGCTTATGCCTTGCGATAACTAAAGCCTTATGAATTGAATTACCCCACTTATGATCTAGAATTAGCAGTAGTGATTTTTTCCTTGAAGATTTGGAGACATTATCTATATTGAGTTTAGACGAGGGTTTTTACAGATCGTAAAAAGCCTCAAGTATTGATTGAGCCAAAAAGAGATGAATTTGAGATAGGGAAGGTGGTTAGAGTTACTTAAAGATTATGACTTATTGATTGAATATCATTCAGGAAAGGCAAATGTAGTGGCTAATGCCTTGACTAAGAAATCTTTCATAGCCCATGTTCAGACAATCTATCTGCCATTGTTGAAAGAGATAGCTAAGCTTAGGATAAGCTTGAAACAGGAGGAATTTGATTGTATTATTGTTAATTTCAGAGTGAGACCGATATTCAAGGAGAAACTTAAGGAGTTACAAGCACAAGATGCATAACTGAAGAAGCACTGAGAAGAAATTAAGAATGGCAAGAAATATGAGGTGGTAGTGAGGGATGATGGACTTATGGTTATAAGAAACAGGCTTTGTATTTAGAATGTCAAAGAAGTAAAGGATAAGATACTCAATGAGGCACACAATGCGTCTTATGCCATGCACCCAGGTAGCACCAAGATGTACAGAGATTTACAAGAACATTTTTGGTGGAAAGGCATGAAGAAGGATGTAGCAGAATATGCAAGCAAGTATCAAGTGTGTCAACAAGTTAAGGCTGAATACCAGGCTCCTTCAGGCAAGTTAAGGTCATTGTCCATTCCTGAGTGGAAGTGGCAAAGAATAACCATGGATTTTCTGATGGGTTTGCCCAAGACCAGTAGGAAGCATGATGCTATATGGGTTATTGTTGATCATTTGATGAAGTCAGGCCACTTTCTAGCAATTAAATAGACTAATTCTCTGCATGTGCTAGCAAAGAAGTATATTGATGAGATAGTGAGACTACATAGGATTTCAGACTCTATCATTTTTGACAGAGATCCTCGGTTTACTTCGAGATTTTAGGAAAGTATGGAAGAAGCTCTAAGGACCAAGTTAAATTTTATCATGACTTTTCATCCCCAAATAGATGGCCAATCTGAGAGGACCATTCGAACCCTTGAAGGAATGCTCAGGGCATGTGGGATGGATTTCAAAGGTGCTTAGGATGAGTATTTACCATTGGTCGAATTTGCTTACAATAATTCGTACCACTCGAACATTCAAATGGCTCCTTATAAAACACTGTATGGAAGAAGATGTAGAACTCTTATATGATGGGATGAAGAAGGAGAAAGGAAATTAATAAGAACGAAGTTACTTCAGATGATAGCTCAAGATAGAATGAAAAGCTATACTAATGCACACCGAAAGGAAATGGAGTGTGAAGTTGGTGAGAAAGTCTTTCTTAAGACATTTCCTTGGAAAGGTGTCATGAGGTTTGGTAAGAAGGGTAAGTTGAGCCCAAGATATATAGGTCCCTACAAGATTGTTGAGAGGATTGGACCACTAGCCTATAGGTTAGTGCTACCACCAAAATTGTTATAGATACACGATGTCTTTCATGTGTCCATGTTGAGGAGATATAGATCGAACCCTCCCATATCATTCAGACCACCGAGGTTTAGTTGAGAGATGATCAGACTTATGAGGAGACTCCAGTAGAGATCTTGGACACTAAGGAAAAGGTCCTCAAGAACAAGACAGTTCAACTAGTTAAAGTCCTGTAGAAAAATCATTCTACGAAAGAGGCCACATGGGAGCCTTTGGAGGCCATGAAAGAGAAGTATCCACACCTCTTCAATCACTCAGGTAACAATTTCGAGGATGAAATTCTTTTAAGAGGGGGATAAATGTTGGCCCCTGAAAATTTTCTTATTATTTTATTGAGTTAAGCATGATTTAAATAAATTATGAGGTCTTGATAGATTAATTTTTGGAGTTAATTAGTATGTTAATGTTAGTAGGATTTTAGTACATTGGTTAGTTGAATTAAATTACTAAGAGTGTATTGTATGAAGGGCATTTTGGAAGATCACTTAAGTTTAAAAGCCATAAGGCTTTAAAGGAAGGGCAAAGTGGACATTTTACACTCATTAAGGGTATAAAAGGAAGAAGAAAAGTGTTGTCTTGTTCTAAGAAGAAGAAGAAGCAAAAAATAAGAAAGAAAGGGAGAGAGACTGTCGTTGTTGGTGAGAAAAGAAGGGAGAAAATTAGGGTTTCATCTTTTCTAAGCTTTTTAGAGAGATTTTGAGGTTGTTCGAGAAGATAAAAGAAAGAGGAAGAGAAGAGCTTTCATTTGAACCAAAGATTCCTTTATTAGGTGAAGATTCAAGGTAAGTTCATTTTTAATCTTTTGGATTTTTGGAAAGATTTTGGTTCATAAATCTTAGGAAATGCATGAGTTTAAGTATTCTTAAAGGACTCCCTCATGTTTACGAACTACACAAAACCATTATGTGGGTTTGTGATAGTCCGTTATGTTATTATCGGAGATTAGTAAGAACTCCCTCATGGACCTACCTGAACCATTCTGATTGCTTATGTGTTCATGATGTGTTGACAAGTTTGATGCATACATGATTTAAGTTATTTACGAATTGATTGACAAGTTGAGAATTTGGAAATTTTGTGTTTTATGGAATCAATGCAAGATTTACTATGGAAATGAATGTTTTCAATGGTTTTGCTTGTTTTTCGATTATAAGCTAGTTACCCACGAGCTTTTAAACTAACCCCTCATTCTGTCCCCATCTCCAGGTGATGAGCAAGAAATCGAGTGAACGAGAGGCAAGGCTTCACTCCAAATTAGCATCTTTTGTATTTTTGAGTTAGTTTTTGGGAAACACAATACTTTAGTTGCATTTCAAGTATTACTTATTCAAGTATACTTTGTAATTTTGGGTTATGAGCCAAGTGTTATATTGCAGCTTGAAATGCCCATTTAAGCTTTGTAAAACTCTTATCTTTTGATATTAATGAAATATATTTGGGTTTGCTTATGACTTTGCATGTTTTCGCATTTCATTATCAAGAGATTAAGGATTTGAAGAAGTTTCTTTTATGTATGATTGTATACATATTTTGGTGGAGATATTGTTGGCCCCCGGATATTTTTTAGTTAAGCGTGATTTAAATAAATTATGAGGTTTTGATAGATAAATTTTTGGAGTTTAATTAACATGTCTAGGTTAGTAGGATTTTATTGCATAGGTTAATTGAATTAAGGTAGTAAGATTTTATAAGGGCATTTTTAGTAGTTCATTTAAGGATAATGACCATAAGGCACATAAGGAAGGGTAAAATGGACATTTTACAATCATTAAGGATAAAAAGGGAAGAATAATTATTGTCTTGCATTTGAAGAAGAGAGAAAACACGAGTGAGAGGAAGAAGAGAGAAAAATATAAAGAGAAGAAGAGAAGAAGAGAAGGAGTGAGAAGAGGAAACAAGCTAGGTTTGAATTTTTCTTAACCTTCAAGAGAGATTTTGAGGTTGATCAAGAAAGGAAAAAGAAAGAGGAAGACAAGGGCTTCCATTTGAGCCAAATATCTTTCTATTTGGTGAAGACTTAAGGTAAGTTAAATTTTAATCCTTTGAATTTGTGGAAGGGTTTTGCTTCATGAAACTTAGGAAATGCATGAGTTTAAATATTCTAGGATCAACTTTAGTGAGTGTGTGTTCTTTAGGTCTTCAATTTGAATTCCAATTGAAAGGAATTTTTGTCATTTTTGAAGGAAATCAAGAAGGGCAAGAAGAGAAAGAGGAGAGGCATTCTTAAGCAAGGAATTCAAGGTGGGTTTCATATTTATAATTGAGTGAATAAGCTATTATTGTTTCTTTCAAATAAATGGAAATAAATGATTTCAATTACTTCATAAATGTGCATTTATTGCTCTTTAAATGCTTTGAGAAAGTATTACATGTTTATGGTGGAATTTATAAGCCATGAGCATTTTTTCAAATCAAGAAAGTTAAATGTTTTCAATTGTGTTATAAATGTTGCACTTATTGCTTCTTGAATGATTTGAGAAATTGTTATATGCTTTAGATATGAAGTGTGATGAAAATTTATGGAAAGAATGTGAAAATGGTTTTTGAAAAGATGTTATGTTTATAATATCATGTTTCGGAAAAATGTGCCATTATGGGCAACATGTTTACAAGATATGAAATGCATGATTATGTGGGTTTGTGGTAGTCCGTTCTGTTATGTCAAGTGCACTTTGAGTTTATTAAAGCCTTCTCCCACTTACCCGCTAGTGACACGAAACTCTTTCATGGACTCCCTCATACTTACAACTACGTAAAACTATTATGTGAAATTGCGATAGTATGTTATGTTTACGATTACACAAGACCATTATGTGGGAATGTGTTAGTACGTTTTGTTTACGGATCTATCCAAACCATTTCTGATGCGATTATGTGTTTACAATGTGTTGACAAGTTTGATGAATTCATGACTTACGTTGCTTATGAATTGCTTGATAGTGTGAGAATTTGGGAACAATGTGTCTTATGGATTTTGATGCAAAGTGAGTATGACATTGAATATTTCCAATGGTTTTACTTGTTTCCAATTATAAACTTGTTACTCATGAGCTTTTAAGCTTACCCCCACTCTCCTTCCCATATTCAAGTGATGAGCAAGAGATTGAGTAGTCAAGAGTCACGACATCACTCCAAATTTGCATACTTTTGTATTTTAAGCAAGATTTTGTAAACACAAGGCTTTAGTCGCATTTCAAGTATTCTTTGTTCAAGTATCTTTTGTATTTTTGGATTATGAAGAAAATGATGTATTTGTAGCTTGAAATACCCATTAAAGCTTTGTAAACTCTTATCTTTTGATGATAATGAAATATGATTGTGTTTTGCTCATGATTCTTAAAGTTTGTATATTGCATCTTTCAAGTTTTCCATAGGGTTAAAATTGTGTTCTGATTCAAAGAAAAATTATATAAATATAGGCAGAATTTGTATTCATGGAAGTTGTAGCTTATCCTCTTAGCTTTCCAACGGTACATAATTTGTAATTTTTGGGCTTCAGATTAGAGAGTTATGGTCATTACACGATAACGGGTGCTGGTAGTCAGCAGCACTATCCTTGATAGGTTTTCTGTCTGATCTTCAAGTTTCACCACGGTGAAGCCTCCCGAGAGGTCTTGTTCTTCACCTTCAAAGTTCATCGCGGCGAAGCCAAAAAATTGACCGCGACGAACTCTTTTTCATAAAGTGTTTTAATTTGTGATTTTGACTTCAGTGTCTTCATGGAAGTTGAATAACTAGAAGTCCTCTTTAAAACCATCCTAGAATGACCTTAATTCAACGTCTCTAGTAAAAGTTATGCTCTTTTAAAAACAACAGGTCATCTTGCACCTGAAAACTTGAACTCATTTGACTCTTTTGGAAATAACTTTGTTATCCGACCTCTAAATGATTTGATTCTTAAAGCAATATATTCCTAACACATTCCTCTATCGCTACATAAAAATTGGTAGCCTTTGGTATTGAATTGAAAAAGATTGATGGAAAGAAAGTGAGGGAATAGATTGGAAGAGCATGATTTTGGTTATGAACATACTTTGGCTTCTTAATTATATCTTGAGCTATAGAGATCCGAATGAGATGATTCTTATTTCAAAATAAATTAGAGACATGGAGTTACGATTATTCTGAAGAAAGAAAATTGTGATTCCGCTGTCTGACTAGTGTGGGCTTACCTCCTTTGTGGGATGCTTGTTCAGATGTCACTTAGGACGTAAGGCACGAGTCTCGCAGGGACGGGGTGCCCAACAGTTATTTATAGATGGGGTTTGGAAGTGTAGGTGCAAAATTGGTGTTTGATATGGTATCAAAGCATGAAGATGAGCTGATGTTGTCTAACGAGGGTTCGTTGAAATAACCCTATAAGGTAATACGTTCACGTTATATGATTCTGGAGTTGGAGTCCAGAAACGGGGTCTAACATCTTATGATATTAGAGCATGACGATGAGTCGATGTTGGCTAATGAGAGTTCTTTGAAATAACCCTACAGGGTGATACACTCACATTATATGATTCCGGAGATGGACTCCGAAAACTGAGTCCAACATTATAGGTATTCTATTTCACTTTATTTCCTTTTAAAGCCATATGACAAAGTTATAGACATTCTTATTTTTATTTTAAAATATATGTAAAATTATAAACTCTTAGACATTCAATCTCATCCTTTAATCTTTATTTTCGATGATATCTTTAGGCAGTTTTCTTCTTATTTTAAACTCTAAAACTCCTAAGCCTTTAACTGTATGTTATTTCTAATTCTTCATATTTCTTTTAAACTTACACATATTTTTTTATTTTTATAAAATTTTAAAATCTTTTTAGATCTCTATAACCGCTTAGGCGGGTTAAATGTGTGTACCTAACTATTACACCCCTAAGTCCGAGATAACGGAATCATGCAAAAATTGGCGACTCTTGACCAATGTTCAACGTGCGGAATAACAGAACAATGCAAAGACCTGTAAGGAGGCAAGGACAGAAAGGGGCAATGTCAAGCGTTAGCATGCATTGGTGCATGTTAGCGGAATTCTTCAACGAAATGCAAGATTCTGATGTGAGACCAAAAGAAAGCTTGAGATGGACATTAGGTGGAAGATTAGTTGGATCATATGCGTGACGGAAATATGCGAGAGTTCCAAGGTCGAATCTTGCTTTAACGGACTTAAGTGAGATTGTCATATAAAATGGTTGACGGAATTAGGAGATAAGTTGGTTCTTGAAAGAAAACCTTTGTAACACTAACACCCTCCTAATTTTACAAATCAACCCACAAAACTTGTTGCTAGTTGATGGCCCTTTTACTTCCTTTTCCATTAATCTTTGTTATCTTTTCTTTAATTAGACATACAGAGATTCTATATAAATTAAAATAAAATTTAAGTCACTATGTCTAATAAAGATGCTCCTCAAACGCCAGCAACATTTCCATTAAAAAAGGGACAATGAATCTTAGTTCAAGGTTCAAAAGGCTAGCACCTATAAACTTGAACTAAGTTCTGTTGCAATCTAAAGAGGATAAATAAGAGGTACATGAAACTTTTGATTGGACCAAAGGCCACCGCTAGGTACTATAAGCAACTCCTTAGAGGGAGGAATGATAGAAGGAGAGCGAGAAGAAGAAACCCTATATTAAAATAATAGAAGAGGAGAAAATGGGAGGGATATACTAAAAAACAACCAAAAGATTAAGATATATTTAAGCACATTACAAAGTCCTGACTACATCTTTTCGTATCTTACATCAACAATCATACACCAGCAAATCTAATACACATTATTATATTACACCAGAAAAAACAGAAACAGGCACAAAAATGCACAGTAAAGTTACTACTGACATAAGTACATACGGTAGGACCTCAACGGAAATGATCTATTCATCATAAATCCTCAGTGAATGATTGATCTGAGACTGTAGGAGGTTCATCCGATTGAATTTATTTCTCTTTTTAATGTCGACGAGTTTGTCGTATGCACACCATGGGAAACTTAGGAAATGATCACGTTTCATACCCTCATTGTAGCGACCCCAGAAACGAGGATGATATGTGACATGATACCATGCTGATGCTTTTGCAAATAATTCAGACTCTAAATCGCTTCCATTTTCACTGAACCAGCGGTTTGCCTGCTTCCTGAGCGACTTTACAGCAAACATGATTGAATCCAGATCCCTTTTTCGATCAAAAGATTTCGACATCTTCAAGATCCATCCACTGAGTATTTCAGCTTCAGTTTTGATCCCGTAATAATCCATCAGGTTCCCCAACTGCTTATCATATTCAGTTTTGTAATGGAAGGCCTCATTGACATACTTCTCAAAACCATCTACTTCCATATCATGGTCATAGGAACGCTTGGCCGCTTCTTTAGTGAAAGATGTCACGGGACTTGATTCTGTTGCTGCGCCTTTTACAGCACGGAAAAGCTTCCCAATCACATTTTCTGATATATAGGTGAGCTTATCAGGCTTTTCCATGAAATCTGGATATTTTTTGACACGAAGTTTTTGTGGAATGTTGGCGGGCACACCAGTTTTCGGGAAGTCTACAGCTATGGAAGACAGCTTTGCAAGCTCCACACATGGTTTACTCAGTGCCTTGGAGCTCTCCTTATCTGCATGGACCGTGTGTGCATTACAAATGATCCCTAAGCTGTCATTGAGCATGTAATCCGTGAAATACTCCTGGACTTCCTGCAAGATATCAGCAAAATAGAAATCGATTCAACTATAATTTTGTGCTTATAACTTGGACTTATTAGACGCATACAGAGCATTATAAGAATTTTCGGGAGCAATTCCAGCACCTTAGTTATAATGCAACTAACTACTTTTCCCAACCTTTAGATTAATTATCTGCGTAAAAGTAGTATTAAAGACACCAAAGTCTTTATGATCCATACCAATATCATTTTTAGAACGTAAACCAGAATGACAAGCTTTTCATCACGAAAACCAACTCTTCTAATAGCTCGTCCCTCTTCTCCATCAAAACAGAAGTGGCAAATCCGGATGTTCAACCAGTACCAATATCATGCGGTTTACAATTAAATAGCAATCAATCAGAGGATTTGTTTGCCTTTTCCCTGTTTACAAAACATTGATTTTGGTAGGATGAAGAGCTATGTGTATCTGGTATCCTAAATTGACGAATAGTCCAGTAGCCCTGTGTTACCTATATGATTGATTGGTAAGACCAATCAATCCTTATTTAAAAACTATCCCAATATGCAGTGATTCATGAAGAGAAACAAATTATAAAGTTGAAAGATACAGTGATTACAGATAACAAATTGAAATGACAAAGCAAAGGCCAAGTTCATTAAGAGATGAGAAGTAATGCTCAAAGACACTAACAGAAGGTAAAAATGAGGCCAAGGATATTCTAAAGGTTAAAAGGCTGCTGAAAAGTACCTTAATTGTGACATCATGATCTAGAGCGATACTTGGAGGTGGAGTATAATCCATAGGTGGACTCTGCATAGGAGGAATCAGTTTTCGGTCCCAACAGACAAAGTAAACATCCCCATCTAAATCACTTCCCGAACATTCATTTGGGTGAGGCCTGATTAATGATCGAAGTCTGTCATCAACTTTGTATTTGTCCATTCATGATACGGAACAAATCTAAAATAATGATAATCATTGAAAACCAAGTATTGGAGTTATATTAAGATCGATTACCTCTTCCCTTTCTGTGGAAATACAACGCAGTCCACCATGTGATGCAAAGCTGTCACATTTACGGCCTTCAAGATACGAATGTCTCCAGGGTGCAAACAGGGATTTTTAGTAACTACTACTCTTCCGACATGGACATGGTTATCTTGGCTCCCAGTGAACTGACTATTCCTTGCACGAGAGTATTGAATAAACACTTGTCCGTATTCAAGTGTCCCGGTCTCATCCAGACATCCCATCATACATCTTCCATCCGGCAGAAATATTCTTGTTTTGGTCCTCATATCAAGTAACTGGGATGCACGGAATGTTTGCAGCATCATGGAAAGAAATGGCTCTGCATCTGGCATATAACCACATGCAATCATTTCTTTTACAATGGTTGTGTTCTCTCCTGGACCAAATAAATCAAGTGCCTCCTGTGCCTTCAAGGGATCTGTCAAAATAGCATCCAATTGAGCTACAGCCTCTCTTTGCTTCATTTCGAAAACACTATCTTTCACTCCCAGGGTAGACAATAGAGTAATAACTTGGCGATTCAGAAAGCAAGGTTGATATTTACTCCAACCCAGAACATCTAGACTAGTGTTTTCTGATTTGTATTTGCACATGCTCTTTCTTAGTGATAG
>JANVCQ010000007.1:5096980-5110162 GCA_025531925.1 Erythroxylum plowmanianum
GATTATGAGTGTTTTGTTTCTAGAATGGGCCCTAGTGATTAACAAAATTATGATGATTTGAAAAATGTTTATGGAATAAAATGGGCCCGAATAGATTATGGATTTCCAAAAAATGTGGGTATGTTGTTGTTCAAAGAAAAAAAATTTTGTACCGAGTTTTGACTGATTGAGTGCTCTAGCATGCCACCCTCGCGAGACACGGTCTCAAATATCATTCAGGATGTCAGGCACGTGTCTTACAAGAGTGGGGTGCTACATTTGCACACCAATTCAAATCAAAATTTAACAATAAAGTACAATATTAATGGACATATTTTAACCAGTTTAAGATATTAGTTTATAAAATATTATAATCAAGATTATAATAAGTTTAAAGAAATCATGTTAAGATTCGTTAAATCCATCCCCACGCTTAAATTTGTACATCATCCTTAATGTACACAAAATAAGCATTTATGAAAAAATAAGAGGGTTGTTTGGTACTTTCCTTATTATGATGATTTTTTGATTTGGATCCATCCAATGTGAGACTAACATCCTTATAAAATATGAAAGAAAAGGATTAGAAAAACAAAATGACTAACATAATAGAAAATAAAATCCTATACTAACATGGAAGCTAAAACAAGATATTATCAACATTGAAATAAAATTAAACCTAACTCATAGGTTACCTCCTATGCAACGCTTCTTTAATGTTGGTAGCTCGACATATCCTACACATTTAATGTCATCCTAGATCAATAATCAATGTTTGGCTTCCATTGTTATCCCCATTAAGAGTTTCATAGCCAAAAATAAGCCACATATTGCAAGATAGTAACAAGGACATAATTTGTCAAATTAAATTATTTATATAGAGATTAATTTCTTAATTAATTAGAAAGTCATTCTTCAATAAATTAGAAAATTATTTTCAAAAATATTAAATAATGCTCATTTTTCTTAACTAATAAATGGAAATTTAATCAAGAAAAATACCCTTTCTTTAATAAACCAAGAAACTTATTTTTCACAAATAAAGACAAATTCTAGATAAATTAAGTCATCATGCCAGCTCTTTTTTATCACTTTTCATGAAGTGATATTTTATATGTTTTGTAAATTGTATGTTTTATTTTCTTTTAGGCTCAACTTAAAAGGTACATGAAACCTTTGATCGGACCAAAGGACGTCACTGGGTACTCTAAGCAACTCCATAAAGGAATGGTGGAAGGAAAGGGAGAAGGAGCCCTATACTAAAATAGTGGAAGAGGAGAAAATGAGAGGGGATATACAAGAGCAAAAATGGACATGTGGCAAAGATGAAGATAGAATTGGAACAAACGAATGTTGTTTAACTCAATACAGTGTCATCTTAAAGTTACGAACAGACAGACTAATTAAATATGAGAAGGAAATTATGGAAATTGATGATATGACTGTTTCAGGAATACGATTAACCCTGCTGCTTTCATTAAAGATCGCTGTTTAAGCACATCACAATTTCAGACCTTGCGTCAACAATCAAACACCAGCAAATCTTATGCACATCATTATAGTACACGAGCAGAGGCAAAAACAGGCACACAAATGTACAGGTAAGATACTACTGATAGGACCTCAATGGAAATGATTTATGTATCATAAAGCCTCAGTGAATGATTGAGCTGAGACGCTAGGAGATTCAACCCATTGGCCTTATTTCTCCTTTTAATGTCGAGGAGTTTGTCGTATGCACACCATGGGAAACTTATGAAATGATCACGGTTCATACCCTCATTGTAGCGACCCCAGAAACTAGGATGGTATGTGACATGATACCATGCTGATGCTTTTGCAAATAGTTCGGACTCTAAATCGCTTACATTTTCACTGAACCAGCGTTTTGCCTGCTTCCTCAGCGACCTTACAGCAACCATTATAGAATCCAAATCCCTTTTCCGATCAAAAGATTTCGACATCTTCAAGATGCATCCACTGAGTATTTCAGCCTCAGTTTTGATCCCGTAATAATCCATCAGGTTCCCCAACTGTTTGTCATATTCAGTTTTGTAATCGAAGGCCTCCTTGACATACTTCCTAAAACCATATACTTCCATATCAATGTCATAGAAACGCCTTGCCGCTTCTTTAGTGAAGGATATTACGGGACTTGTTTGTGGTGCTATGTCCTTTACAGCACGAAAAAGCTTCCCAATCACATTTTCTGATATATAGGTGGTTTTATCAGGCTTTTCCATGAAATCTGGATATTCTTTGACACGAAGGTTTGGTGGAATCTTCGCGGGCACACCCGTTTTTGGGAAGTCTACAGCTATGGAAGATAGCCTTGCAAGCTCCACACATGGTATACTCAGTGCCTTGGAGCTCTCCCTATCTGCATGGACCGTGTGTGCATTACAAATGATCCCTAAGCTGTCATTGAGTATGTAATCCGTGAAATACTCCTGGACTTCCTGCAAAATATCAGCAAAATAGATAGTCAAACGACATATATATATATATAGCTCTTCTAATAGCTCGTCCCTTTCCTCCATCAAAACGGAAGTGGCAAATCTGGATGTTCAAGAAGAGAAACAAGTTACAAAGTTGAAAGATGCAGTGATTACAAATAACAAATTGAAATGACAAAGCAAAGACTAAGTTCATGAAGAGATGAGAAGTAATGCTCGAAGACACTAACAGAAGGTGAAAATGAGGGCAAGGATATTATAAAGGATAAAAGGCTGTTGAAAAGTACCTTAATTGTGACATCATGATCTAAAACGATACTTTGAGGTGCAGTATAATCCATAGGTTTACACTGCATAGGAGGAATTAGTTTTCGGTCCCAACAGACAAAGTAGACATCCCCATCTAAATCACTTCCCGAACATTCATTCGTGTGAGGCCTGATTAATGATCAAAGTCTTTGTCGTCAACTTTGTAATTGTCCATTCATGATAAAGAACACATCTAAAATAATGATAATAGTTGAAAACCAAGTATTGGAGTTATATTAAGACGGATTACCTCTTCCCTTTCTGTGGAAATACAACGCAGTCCACCATGTGACGCAAAGCTTTCACATCCACGGCTCTCAAGATACGAAGGTCTCCAGGGTGCAAACAGGGATTTTTAGCAACTATTACTGTTCCGACATGTACATGATTATCTTGACTCCCAATGAACTGACCATTCCTTCCACGAGAGTATTGAATAAACACTTGTCCGTATTCAAGTGTCCTAGTTTCATCCATACATCCCATCATATGTCTTCCATCCGAAAGAAATATTCTTGCTTTGATCTTCATATCAAGTAACTTGGACGCACGGAATGTTTGCAGCATCATGGAAAGAAATGGCTCTGCATCTGGCATATAACCACATGCAATCATTTCTTTCAGAATGTTTGCGTTCTCTCCTGGACCAAAGGAATCAAGTGCCTCCTGTGCCATCAAGGGATCTGTCAAAGTGGCATCTAATTGAGCTACAGCCTCCCTTTGCTTCCTTTCGAAAACACTATCCTTCACTCCCAGGGTAGACAATAGTGTAATAACTTGGCGATTCAGAAAGCAAGGCTGATATTTACTCCAACCCAGAACATCTAGACTAGTGTTTTCTGATTTGTATTTGCACATGCTCTTTCTTAGTGATAGCTTTCTGGAAGAAGTTGGATCAACGGCCACAACACCTTTGTATCCACCATATCTAATCTGAAATGCAGATGGAGTATAACTTCTAAATCCAAGTTTTTGACCTATCCTTTGTGCCAACTCTACAGAAATCTTTCCAATTCCATCAGAAAAGACATACTTGACTCCACCTCTTTCAATTTCTACGTCAGGAATTGTTTCAATTTCATGCCTACCGACATTGAAAGTTTCCCTTGATGAACTGAATGACTGGCCAAGCCTCGCAGCATATTTGGCCACGTTTTTTATTTCACTCAAGTCCCCCATCCAGTTTCTGATATCTGCTGCTGTAAGCCCAGGTCTAGAAGCAAACATCCACAGAGAATTTTCCCGTAGCTGACTCTGTGAAAACCCAAGAAATTCGAACTTCTTATTCCCAATAACTATTCCGTTCCTTTGGACTGATAGTATCCTTTGGTAAATACTTGTTCTTCTTCCCTCACTTTCCGAGGAATTTAGTGGCTGTAAATTTGTTGAATAAAGTCTGTCTAAATCCTCGTCAACGAACGAGACACGGATGAAGTTCTCGATATCATCAGGGTAGTTACGTAGAACACGGTTGGAAAGATTCACTTCTGGACCACAGAAATATATTTTTGTTGGGGTTACTTGAACCCTATGGATATAAACCAAACCATCGTCCAAAGGGACAACAGGTGGCGCAGGAATTCTCCCAGAACTAACGTACTTGAAGTACTGATCATGGAGCCACCTTGTAGGATCATAGCAGCACTCTTTCTGATGAGAGAGTTTGTCAAGAGCATCTTCTATATATGCAGCATTTATTTTACTTGGATCAACTAACCGAAAGAAAGAAGCATCAAGTGTTGCGCCCGGGAGGAAACCATGCTGCACCAATGCATTGACTTTAAACAAGATTTTGTAAGGCAATTTAAATCCTTCAGGAGCATCCACGATGGGAACAAGATAGGAGTTACAAGAAAAGGTCGAGCCTTTCTCTAATATGAACTGGCCTCTGCTTTCTTTATAAAAGAACAAATTGTCTTCGAAATTTGGAAGTTTATGTCCAAGACGTGGTATCTCCAAGCACATAACAGAAGATTGTCCAATGCAGCAAGAGGGAGTAAAATCAACTTCGCGGATCCAGTGGTTATCAGTAGCCTCCTTAAAGTAGTTGAGAGTAGGAGTGTCTTGCCTGAATATCTTAGGAGCACCAAATAGCTAGCAAGAAGTAGAACAATGTTTATGTTTTTTCCGTAGCAACTGTGAAATTTTAATAGCTCTGAACTCACCCATATAGTGAAGAGAAAGAAATTTGTGCTTCATCTAATTCAAATATGCAATTTTGATATAAGGAAATCATGACAGAGAAGTAAAAGAATGTACTACAGAGTATTCTTCACCCACATTATAACTAGCATTATCTGAACATGCAAAGTTTGTTTTCAAGTAAATACAACTAAAATGGAATTACCTTAATCAAAGGACAGGAAAGGCAAAATCTTGTAAAGAGATATCAATACAAGAATAGAAGACGACTTTATTGAGATGTTAAATAACTAACTGCAAGAACAGAAAGTACAGTCAAGATAACATTTTCTTGACAGTCAAGATAACATTTCTTGACTGATTGAGGACAATTTATAGAAAATTTCAGACTGCAAACCTGTATGAGGAGAAACTTTTTTGCCCGAAGTTGAGCAGCATAACTAAAATCAACTTGACGAGGGACACGTAGCTCAACCTGCCAAATGTTCTCATAGGACAGTTCAAGCTTGTAATTTGTGGAAAGATATGACAGAAAGAACTGGAATCTTCTCAGTCCAAACCCAAAGTTGACAGACACATTTTTCTGCGTCCACAGGACAGAAATCTTTTCCTTTGAAGTCTGGCATCCCAAGTTCAACACAACATCGTTCATACTTTGAAGAAAGCTCTTTGTCCTTGAAACAATATCTTGATCCAAATCCCGGGATTTCAGATAAGATTTCTTATACCATAGACCACTTTCTGCTAAAGATTTGACAATCTCAGCAGCTTCCAAGTCCGCGAATTGAACCTTGGCATGTGTTCTTGAGCCTTCTTTCTTAGGTTGACACACTTCCACAGCATAAACAGATCCTTCGCCTGTGATTTCCTCCAGGAAATCTTTTATGACCTCTGGTGATTCAACTGAAGGAAATCCATACAAGCTAATTGTCTTCCCCATCTTGTCTAGCCTGCAGATCCATATGGATGAAAACGAGTTAGCACTTGCAAAGACATCAAGGCCTCAGAACATCAGAGTCAGCAAAGTCAACATTTCATAGCCCTCATTATAAGACGAGCTTTCTTGCGTCGGACAGTAAATGAGAACCTTTCATACAACTGGTGAAAGAAAACATGCCCAGTGCAAAAATCAAGAACGGAAAATGTCCAACTTAACGTTACTATCAAACAAGATAAATAATCATGGAAACAGGGAAGAAATGAGGGAAATTTTGAAACCAATTAATTCAGCGTACAAGCCAACTAAATGAAGAAGGAGACTTAGGCCGCGTGCTTACCGGGAAGAAGAGAATGAGTAAAGCAATCTAGCTAAAGTTTTACAGAAACGATCAACGGCATAAAACAATATGAAATGAAGACGCTTTACACTTTTAAGTGAGAAGCCGGCTGTGGAAGTCAATTCAAGTCAATGTGTCATGTAGAAAAATGAGACGTTCTCTCTCTAACGCCAATTTGGGAAGAGTATTTACTACGGGCCAATTGTCAGCCTCGATTCTTGGACATTTAATACGAAGAATGAGATAAAACTCGTACCGTAGTACTTTTTATAATTTAAGAATACTCATACCTTAATACTTTTTATAATGTAGGATTTTTTAAATGTATTTTGCCATAGTCATTAATTATCAACTATTGTTTTTGTATTATTTACCAAGTAAGCAAATAAGTGAGGTATCAAGCAACTATTTCGATGCCATTTGTAGTATCAAATTATCATTTTTATGCTATTGTTGGTATCAATCAATCATTTTCTCGAGTAAGATGCGTTCTCAAGTTCTTTTCTTTTATAAATTTCCACAAATAAATGAGAGTTTGAAGTGGTAATGTTTTTATGATAAATAAGAAGTCAAGATTTCTCTTTTGATACAAAACACAGGTAAAATATAGAAACAAAATTTTGTAGTTAATAAGATTTCAACTTGGTTACTACTAGTCTAGATGGTAAGGGACAAAAAGAGTTTGAAAACGAGAACAAAGAAGAGATCTAGTTTCCCTATTTTAGCATTGAATTTCATTTTGATGCCCATCTACTTATTGTGTAGTATATTTTGGTATGTGTATTTATGCCTTTTTGACAAATTTTAGTATCTTTTATAATATTTAATGGTATATTTTGTGAAATGAAGTAGTGTTTAAAAAAAGTAATGTGATATGTTTTGTATAATAAAGTAGTATAATAAAGATGAGTAATAAAATGGAGAATGAGAAGAGTTGTTTAAATGTGACGAGCTCATATAATGGGGAAGAAGACGTTGAGACAAGGGTGATCCTTGAAGAAGAAATGAAGTTTAAAAGTTTAGAAATAATTTTAGACTTTTACCAAAAGTATTCAAGGTTCCACAAGTTTGCAATTATTATAAGGGAAGGAAAGAAAGAAGAGAATAAAGACTTTAATGGTAGGATATTTTTGTATTATAGAGCTTGGTCACAAAAACCACGAAGGTTCTAAAGAATGAAACCTAGAAGTAGTGGAGGAATTATCAATTAGATAAAGGTATTTAGAGCATAATCAAGTTTGAAGATATGCATAACTATGAACTAACTCCATGTAATATGACTTTATGAGGAATCATTGGTTTGTGGATGGTCAAATTAGAAGTAGATTAAAAAATGAATGATAGTTGTGAAATTAGTTCATACACCAATGTAGGATCTATTATTGTAGATGTTGGAAAATCAAGATGGGATCTGATCTCAGCCACAACGGAATAATAACAAAAAGTTTTTGTAACCTTTGATTTATCGAAAACTAAGATCTCTTTAATTCTGTAAATAATTAACACAAATCATAATAAAATGGAAACTTAATTCGTACCTTATTCCAAAACTTGATCATTTTCTTCTCGTATCCCTCGAACTGTTATCAAAATCGATTCGTCTCAACCACCGTAGTTGTACAAATATCTGACCTCTAACGATATCCTTATAATGGATTAAGAGAACTATGTAACTCTTACAAGAAGTGATAACTCTATTAAAGCTTAAGTCTATTTATAATAGATTTCAGACATTTAGTAATTTAATTGAAATTAAAATCTATTTTCAGTTAAACTTTAATTAAAATTAAAAATAATTCTAATTAAATACTAATTACACCCAAATTAGATTCAAGATTGGCATCTAATAACGCTTGATAATCACCCAAATATTTAGGAATATCAAAGTAATTTTGACTAACCTTTCTGGTTATAATTTTTCTATATAATTCAATCCTTTTATCATATAACAATTAGACATAGAGAATAGAATTAATGTCTACTCTATTTTGAGTCCAATAATATTTACTCTCTGCCATTAGCTATTGATTCAATCAATGACATTTTTAAACTATTTATAAAACTTCATTCTACCATGACCAAGGATTTTCCTAATCAATACTAATCGAGAACAACGGAATATTCTTCCTAATTACTTTAGGGTGAAGAATCCTATCTTGATAAGACAACTATCTCGATATAGTTCATGCTACATCTAATGACTACCGATTGAACGACCTATAATTAAATAGGCCATAAGTAGTATCAAAACATAACAATTTCTATACAAGATAACTTTGGAGACCTCAAGTCAAAGGATCACTTATGCAATCATGAAAAAGAGAATTCCATAAACGTACAAGTAATATTCCAAATGAATTTCTTATATCGAGTCTATTCAGTGAACTTACTCTTTAACAAGCACCGATATGTTTGTTTAAATATCTCTATACATTAGTCTAGGAGATCAACTGGTTCTTTTATAAGGAAAAATATATTGTGTGCTAGTCCTTTTACATTTTATTAATGTCTAGTCTTAATTGAACAATGATTAGGAACATTTAGGAATAATATAAAAGTGCAATATGAAGATCATAATTATAATCTCATTATAATTTCATTTGCAATGTATAATTATCCCATGAATTTTATCATATACATATAAATATGTACAAGATAAAGTATACCTTTAAATAATATTATCACTAAACTACAACTAAAGTGATGGGCTGTAGGGCATAAACCAACAATAACTGAATGTAGGTTTCAGAACATTATATGCTTAGATAAGGAATTTCTCTTTGTGCTTAGTCATGGTATTCCTATATTAGAATGAAAGTGTTACTCCCAGATGTATAACAAGGGATGTCACCAATGAAGGTGCTCAAGTTGCTAAAGGTTAAAATGTAGTTAATATAGGTTCTAATGCAGACATTGTTGCCATAAAAAGTGTAAATTCTTCTATTATGATAATTCTTCCCTTTGTTAAATCATTTCTTGATATTTCAAAATTTTCAATATTCAATGGCAATAATTTCAAAATATGGAAAGAGAAAATTTTCTAAATATTGGATGTATATGAGTGATGTGTGCTTAATTGTTTATACATTCACTTCTTAACACTTAGTGATTATTTTTGTGAAATGCTTAAGATACTCATTTTATTTCATATTTGATTTTAGTATAATTTAGAAGCATAAAAGTTAAAATGAATTAAAAGCACAATATTCATTAATCCAATATTTTAATTACTCTTATGGAACAAGAAGGAGATGGATTAGGGTGAGGATTGGACAAGAAATCATAAGAAGAATAACAATTTAGCAAAACCTAAGAGATACACGATCGTGTATGCATTTTGAAGTTAAATGTTTGGCCTTCACGGTTGGATACGTGGTTATGTATCCAATCATGTATCTTCACAGGTTTGAATTTTTTTTTTTACTTGCACGGTTTGATACACAGTCATGTATCAAACTGTTTACATGCCCAAAAACGTTATTTTTCATATAAATAGAACATTTGGGTGGAAAAATTGTGAGGAATCATTTTAGGACTTCATGAAGGGTTAGAGAACTTACTCTTTAGAGACCATAGAGAGCTAAGCTTCCCCATTTCGGTTCATAGCTAAAGTTGACACCGAGGATCGTATTTAACCATAGCTTCATTATGTATTGTTGTTCTTTCTCTCTTTAGAGATTGTTTACATTATTTTATTTCTATTGATTTGGGTATTAATATATTGATAACTAGTATTCTCGTTATCGTTTAATTATTTATGTATGAACCTATTACTAGAATCTTAAATACAATTTGTATTTGTTATGTTATAGATTTATTTGTGGCAACTAATAGTGTTAAATCATTAGGGATAACATAACATAGGTTAAATGGGGTTATCGCCTAGATTGATATGTTTTCCTTATTTATAAAGCAACTATCTAATTAAATTTAGAGAGCTTGTTCTAGGTTGTTCAATAAATAGGTTTAGTTAAAAATCTTGTTTTAATTAAACATGATCTAAAGGAAAATCAAGGTTAACAAAACTTGTTGTTAATCTATGATCAATAGTTCCAAGAGAGGTGTGAAAGTAATATGAAAATGACATATGTTTAATTGTGTGTAGGTTGAGATTGAACTGAGATCTGAATCCTAAATACATTCATCACTTTCATCATTTTTAACTATTTGCTTTAATTTACTTTCATTAGTTTTATTTTATTTTATTTTGTTATTCAAAACCAAACCAAACCCCTCTTTAACCTAAACACTAATTTATTTCATTGCAAACACTTTACATACAAGCTATAGCTATAAGGTTGGTTATTTTTGTGATGTTATGACATACTACCAATTTTGGCATCGTTACCATGGAGTTTGGTGCTTTAGTTTTTGCTTTTGATTTCAAAAGTTGTTTTGTATATATATTTGTTTGTTTATAGTCATTTATTTCTTAATCTTTACATGTTTGTTAGTTTTGGTGTATGGTAGTAACAACATCTCCGCGTAGAGAACCTTTAAAATTTGATCCAGCAATCGAAAGGACATTGCAGTGGTTACTTAGTGAAACCAAAACAACTTAGGGAATACAAGAAATTGAACTTAAGGAAGCCATGACCAATCCAAGAACTTTAAAAGAGTTGGTTACTACTGAAGGGCCTCTATGCATCACATTTCCAAATTTTGTTGAAAATGTTGCTTTTGAGTTTAAATCTGGCCTAATCCATTTTTTCCCAACTATCAGTTTTGCTGGTGAGGATGCTCATAAGTATCTTAAAGAGCTCAATTTGGTCTATCTCAATATTAAACTCTAGAGGTGATAGTAGAGCAGATTATGTTAAGAGCTTTCACATTCTCATTAGAGGATGTGGTAAAAAACTAACTTTTTGGTCTACCTCTGGAAGCATTAGCACATGGATTGAGATGAAGAGGTTGCTTTTGAAAACAATATTTTCCAACATTGAAAACAACCAATATAAAAAGGAAATATGTGGGATAAAGCAACACAACAACGAGTCCCTTTACTAGTACTAAGAACGCTTCACGAAGTTGTGTGCTAGTTATCTACACCATAACATTCTAGAGCAACTTATTATCAAGAATTCCTATGAAGGATTGCTACCTATAAAGAGGATTTTATTTGATGCAGCGAGTGGTAGGGTATTATGTGAGAAGATTTCTATGCAGGCCAGGATTCTAGTTGAGTGTATAGCCTTAGAAACCTAAAAATTTGGGACTCTCAATGATGTTTATCGCATAAACGAGGTAAGTACTTCCTCTATCGAATATCATTCGACTGGTGGGTACCTAACCTTACAAAAAGGGAGCATGGAATATGTCAATACTATGGGAGGGAATTTTCCTAACCAATACAACCTGTATTCCCAAACAATAACCCATGTTGGAGAGACCATCTTAACTTGAGTTATGTGGGAAATTAAAGAGTAGAATTACTTCCTGAATAGGCCCCAAGGAGCACAACCATTTGAATTAAGGCCACAAGCTTCCTCTACCTCAGGTATGTCATTAGAAGATATGGTTAAGTCTATTGCAACTAAAACTTTTCAATTCCAATAAAGTATAAAATAGTTTTAATGGGAGACCATATATAAATTTTAGGAGGTGAATTCTAGCATTCATAATTTGCAGAATTAGATAAACTAGATGGCAGTGGAGATAAACCCAAAGAGGAGGAAAAATGCCATCGCAACCTAAGCCAAATATAACGAATGTTAATGCAATCACCTTGAGGAGTAGTAGGAAGCTTGAGGACCTTGAAAGAATTACTCAAATGATGGATAATGAAGAAGACATTGAGAAGGAGCTCGAAGAATAAAGGGATATCAAATTGAGCTTAAAGGTGAATGTTGAATTCCCAATTATTGTAAAGACTAATCCTCCACCTTTTGCTAGCAGGGTTAGCAAAGTCAAATAAAGAGGATAAGGATAAAGAGATCTTGGAGATCTTTTGGAAGGCTGAGGTTAATATCTCACTATTAGATGCGATCAAACAAGCGTTAAGGTATGCAAAATTCCTCAAAGAATTATGTAAGAACAAATGAAAGTTAAGAGATAACAAAATGATTAAGGTGAGTGAAACTATTTTTGCAGTTTTTAAAAAGAAATTACCTCCTAAGTATAAAGACCCAGACATGTTTACTATTCCTTGCAAAATTGGTAACACTAAGATTAAACCGACTATGTTAGATTTAGGAGCATCGATTAATGTTATGCCTTGTTCCATATATGCTTCTTTAAATTTAGGGCCATTAAAAGAAACTAGTGTTACCATACAATGGGTTGATCATTCTAATGCTTACCCAGATAGAGTGATTGAGGATGTGCTTATGTAGGTAAACCAACTAATATTTCCTATTGACTTTTATGTGATTGACATGAATGATGAAACTTTTTATAACCTAGTAACTAGGTTACTAGGGAGGCCATTTCTTAACACAAACCAAACTAAGATAGAAGCTCATGAGGGTATTTTCAAGATGGAACTCAATGGGGAAATTACTCATTTCAATATTTTTGATGTTAATAAGCGGTCCCTTAATGACCACTCTATTTTTACAATTAATGTGATTGATCTTTCAATTTAGGAATATTGTAAGCAGAAGCATACAAAATAAACAGGAAGCGGTTTCAACAAAAGTGAAGGCCAAAGCTTTTAATGTCTCATCGAAAAACTTTATCATTGGTCAAAAGTGCTTCTTTATTGCCCTAAATGTTGGATCAGAAAAGAAAGTATGCTATATTTGGAGAACCGGTAGATTTCAAAACTTTTTAGAAATCTTATTTATAGCGGAAGCAAAATATCCAAATCATCATGCCAATCTATACATGATATGGTATAAGGATAATAATAAACTTAAACAAGATGAAGAGTATTACCGACTCCTTTGCTACAGCTTTAATTCCTTGTTGCGCTATCCCTTCCTTCTTCTTGTATCCAAAGCTTTTGCTTTTGAATCTTTTCCTTTATCAATCTATCTTCTCCTTGTTATTGTATCCTCAACCAATTTGATTTACCTCTT
>JANVCQ010000007.1:5110262-5132953 GCA_025531925.1 Erythroxylum plowmanianum
ATATTCCATAATTTTTGAGAGCTCAAGTCATTTATATTCCCCCCCCCCCCGCCACATTCAAATCCACTAAAGTTTGGTTATGATCGGTGAGGCCATAGTAGAAAAATTGAGTCAATGAATACATATCAAATCCATGGTGTGGACATTAGTTAAGAAGATCATTAAACCGTTCCTAAGTCTCATGAAATTTTTCTCCGTCCTTTTGTGATAATCAATGTATCATCTTTCAGAGTTCAAGAGTTTTGTGGGTTGGGTACCATTTCATCATAAAAGTGTCCATAACCTTCTCCCAATTATCAATAGAGTCCACCTCTAAACTCAACATCCAATTTCTTGCCAGTCCCTTCATGCAATAAGGAAAACACCATAGCCTCAACTCATCCTCCAACAGTCCATACAAAGGAAGAGTTTGAACTGTCATATAGAAATCTCTCATAAAGGCTAGCGCATCTTCACTGGGCATCCCATTAAGTTGTGGCAACATAGACAAATGAATCTACTTCAGCTTGTAATTCAATGCTGCTGCTGTTAATCTAATGCAAGAGGGGTTCCCTGCAATAAATGGCATCTGATAATCTCGAATTCTTCTTACCGTAAGGTTGACAACAACTGGCTCAACTTGATTTTCCCCATTAAATTTCTCATTCCCCATATCTTGTTCTTCATGCAATTCTGGAATTTGGTTATCGTTGGCCATCTCTCTCCTTCTTTGAGCATTGTTCCTTCGACAAGTTCGTTCAATTTCAAGATTAAATTCAACAAGCGGTTCATTGTTCAAACTTCGTGAATGCCTTAAGTGCATCAAACTCCTGAAATCAAACAAGTTAAAGGGTTTGAAGTTCAATGATAGAAGAAAACTTGAATAATAATTACATAAAAGCCCTTTCTCTCTTCACTATCTCTTGGTTCTCTATCTTAATAGCAGTTTGCACTAGCTGATGGTAACTTGCGTACTGCAAGAGAGTGAATGCTGCTAGATGTTCTTTGATCGAATCATTCAAACCATCCTTAAACATATGACACCAGAACTCCTTAGTAAGTACAAGTTCAGGTGCATACTTGCTGAGTCGATTAAATTCTCTGTCATACTCAATAACAGACATATTTCTCTACTTCAGGTTCAAAAACGGCTTACACTTCTCCTTTCTATAAGCTTCCATCATATACTTGGCTTTAAATTCTTGAGAAAAGAAATCCTAAATCAAAAGCTCCAATAACTGAGGATTCCTCAAAACAAACTTCCACCATTCATAGGCTGCTCCCTAAAGAAGAGAGACAACACAATGCACCATATGATCTGGTGGGCAACTAATTTCATCTAGCACCCTTCTCACCTTCTCTAACCAGAATTCTGTCCTTTTAGACTCCTCCAGAGATGTTTTAGTAAATTCCTCAGTCCTATACTTCTGTAAGTGATCAATCAAAGCCTTAGGTGCGGTCAAATGATGTAACAAAGTCATTATGTCATGTGACAGCTTAACCAAAGCCTCTCCCTAAACTGGAGGTGGAGATGGTGGTATTTCATCTTGATTTACCCCAGAGGGTCCAGATATAGATGGACGAGATCACTCACGATTATTACTCTTAGCAACCTCATTAACGGCTTCATGAGATCTTTCTATATTTAATTCTATAACCCAAACATGGGACAAACCGCATTAGGTCAAACATAACTCTTATATCCACGTATAAGGAATAGTTAAGTGTTGGTTCAACTAGAATCGCCTAAACTATGCTCTAATACCAAATAATGTAACACCCACATACCCCCTAGGAGGATATGTAGATGCCACACAAAACAAACCCAAACATATCAAGATATTCCAGAAACTCCTTAAAAATAAGGCAACACATTTCACATTTATAATTGTTAAGTTATATACAAAACATGTCATACATATTATACTTATCAAAATACACGCCTTAAACATAATCGATCCTATAATAAGGTTATTATAAACCATTAAACAAAATACAAACTGTCTCATATTATAAGATATAACTCAAAAACAAACTCAATTATACGTCTTCAAAAACAAAAGACACTCTTCTTGGTCACTACAGTTGCCTTTATCCCTGTTTTTAAACCTTCTTATCAGAACCTATACATAGGTAAAATCACTGTGCTAAGAATATGACATTATGGGGAATAACTAAACAAGATATAATCTGCTGACTGTTTCTAATAGTCGTCTAGCATTCACATACACTGAACCATGTCAAATCACATACAACCTTTAGTTGTTCAAATTAAAGAACAATCCCACATTATTTCCATCAGAACAAAATATATCATATCAAAATAGGATATACTTGCTTCAAAACAAAACTTACAAGTATTTGAACATAATACCATAGTATCAAAATAGAACTTTAAGGTATCAAAACAAAACTTGATTGTGTCAGAACATAATTTAGTTGTATCAGAACTGAGCTTAACTTAGATCAAAATTAAACATATATTAGAACATAAAACAAGTTAGACTGCTAATCCTTTTTACAAAAGTGGGTAACGGGACCAAAACAAAAGATACCATAATTGGTATCATAGAATAGGAGAGACTTATGTCTCAGTATCAGAAGACACTGTTGTGTCAAATATCAGGAGACATCAAAGTGTCGATATCAGGAGACACCGAAGTGTCAATATCAAGAGACATCTTAGTATCACAGGAGCAGCTGCAAACCCTTCTCGGCATGCCTATTTACCTAGGACTAGGACTTAATAGTTTTAAAACAATACATGTCACATTTCAGAATTCTCATGTAAAAGATATATTGCATATCATATGACTTATTCCATTTTGCTTACATTGAATATTTTTATTCAAATTTAATCAAACTTAACATGTATTATAAGCATAAACATTTTCAATAATATACCAATACATACATTAAGTAATTATGCTTTACATGCACTCACCTAAGTTTCCAATTCACAAAGATTCATTACTAACACCTCACTTATATCATTTAAAACACACTTGTGTTCATAAGTATACTTCATTTCTTTAATAACTTATATATTCCAAAATTATTTGCTTTTATATCTAATAACACCTTCCTTAAGTTATTACTTCAACTAAAGATCCAAATCTTATTCAACCTTTAATTAACTTATTCCATGTCAAACTAGGTTCATTTTACATCTTAATTAAGTCCATTTAAACCGTTATTAAGTACCTGAACCTTATATAGTCCAATAATTTCCCAAAACCAACCTTTTCTCCTTCCTAAGTAGTTCCCACGACTGTGGGAATGAGCCATATAAATCCCACAATCGTGGGATGAGTGAACCGAAGGTTCACTCACCCATAACCTTCAAACTACTTCCAAAACTTATCTCCTTCATACACCTTCAACACCCCTTCACCATAGTTCATCAATTCCACCTTATTCATGCCTCAATTCCACATCAAATTCATTTCCAAAACCAATTCAAAAATCATTCGTTAAGAAACTTACAAATCAATATCTTCCACACATCAAAACCAAACCAGAAGTTATCGTACAAGGATTATTTTTCCAACATTCATTTATCATCATCTTAACACATATTCTATCAAATTCTTGCATCGAACATTTCATATTATAAAATGAAATCAAGTTTATCATTCCCTTACCTTCTTAATTTCAAAAAACAACTCCAAAGAAGCAAGACAACTAGTCTTCTAAGCAACCATACATAGCTCTTAGACCAAGGTGCAAATTTCAGCACCAACAAAACAATTACACAGAAAATAGCAAAACTTACTTCTTGATGCAATAACTTAAAAAGATTCCAAGTGAAGATGATCCAAAATCAAGAAAAATTCTAGAATTTGAGAGGAAGTAAGAGTTTCGGTAGTGAATGAGCAAGGAGAAGGAAGAGTTAGAGTAAAAACTAGCCAATGCATAAGGTCATGCCATATGTAAGATGAATCATCTTGCACTAAGGACACTTGTTACATAAGGACACAAGCCAAATGTCCTCTCCCTAGCTAGCACACATGTTCTTCTATGAGGCTGCCAAATGTCACAATTTACTTAGGCCACTTGTTACTCAACTAATGTTGCCAAAAGTTAATGCATCAATTATGCCAAATGTGACTAACTTATAGGCTTAGTCATTTCAATTTTCATGTACCATCTTATCTTGGCACTTGACAATTTTTCTAGTCCAAATGTTTTAATACCTCAATTCTCTAATGATATCAACTAATTCCAACTCACTAAGTATGATCCATTAAACCAAAATTCAAGTCATATGCAATTCTAAATCATATCACAATTTTTAGCACCTATCATACATGTATTTTCATGAACATGTAATATTCCAACTAGGGTACAATTTAGGGCCTTACACAATATGACTTATAAAAACAATTTTTATTATAATTGTCCTCCTTGTGCATAATTATTCATATAATATTTAATAATCATATAAACCACTGATGGACAAATTTCAATTAATTAAGAATATCGCTTAATAAATTTTAATGACCAAAATTATAATAAGATTAAGAAAATCATTAAAATCATTTCCCCCCTTCCCCACACTTAAAATCGTACATCATCCACAATGTACACAATATCCACAACGACGATCCCAAAAACTTGATTGAAATTTTTTTATGTTATCAATATTTAATTAACCATAAGTGCACAATATTGTTGTAGCTAGCACAGGCAAGTATGAGTTGATCCCATGAAGAAAGTAATTACTAGTAGTTAGCTTTTTCCTATTATCTAGCCCACAAATCAGATTTTTGGTTTTTAATTAAAATAAAAATAAAATAAAATAATATAGGAAACAATAATGAATGAAGAATAGATGAAATTAATTAGAAAATTCAATGTCAAAGATTAGTGTCTAGGTGATGAATCCCCCTAAAAACCCTTAAATAATTAACATTTTATCATGCAATTATTTTATTGACTATTAGACCATAAAAATTCCTATCTTATGTTAATAACTCTCTCGAGATTACTAAAAACTAATCCATAGGTTAATTAAATGAAATCTTTCTAGTTAAAGTTCCTAGGATTGTATTATTGATTTATAAATTCTACTATTAGGTTTGAGCCTAATTTAGAGGATTTATGTCGACCTATGTCTAGGTTTACCTTTAAATCCTTTCAATTATGGTAGATTTATTCATATAAAATCTCAATCTCAATGATATTAAATCAAATCATGCACTAATATTTTTTATCTATTAGAACATATATAAAACTCGTAATTAAATTACAGTAGATCAATCAAAATAATTGCATTAAATAAAAGAATTAAGACATATTGTTATCTCAATTAGGGTCCACAACACCTAGATAGTAAATTTGTTTAATTACACATAATTCTAGGTCTCCATTTCTCTTATATTGAACGTTCTTGCAAGTTTGAGTTTAATGCTGTAATCAATTAGATCTGTTGATGAATTCTTCACATTCTCCACATTCCTTGATCAAAATCATCCCTTCTTTTACATTCTTCATGTCTAAAACCTATTACAAAAGTCAACTCTCCTCTATTTGCCTCTGTTCACATCCTTTTATAATGAAAATTAGGGTTACTAGGATATACATGGTCATTTACATGAGTCTTTGTGAACATGTAAAGTCATGACTTTAAGGGTTTTTGGAGCTACACGATCACTTACACAGCCATGTAGGTGACCGTGTAGCCCTGAAAACCCTTAAAATCATGACTTTACATGTTCACAAAGACTTACACGGCCACATAAACGGTCGAGTATGTCTATGATGCTTCAAATCTTCGTTTTATGTCACAATTTCATCCGAATTTGTCTCCTTTAGGTCCATGAAGGCAATTATAAGCTATAAATGCACCTGGACAAAATTAAGTACCAAATATAGGAAAAAGGATCACTTTTGACCCTAAATTTTTCACCAATCGACAAGTTTAATCCTAAGATTCCAGAGTGAACAATTATAACCCTAACATTTGGAAAATGTTAAATTTTAACCCCGCCCTAATGGAAAATTCAAACCATTTTATTAAGTTTCAAGTCAATGCTGTCCTGACACTTAACAAATATTATTTTATTCAAATGAGTGGGTCCAACTTGCCATGTCAGTGATGACATGGCAAGTAGGACGCATATTTTAATTATATTTTATTGTATTATTAAGAGTAAGACCCATTATTTATATTAATCATTAATTTTCATAATTCATTTACTTAACCCATCATTTTTGTTAAGCAGAGGAATTCAACTTCTTGTTAACAAAATGATATCACCTTCATTGTTTTGTTTACCCTTTCTCTGAAATTCGTCCGACCCTCCCTCATTTCTCCAACTATCCCTCATTCCTCTAACCCTCCCTCATCTTATTCTATTTGAGTGTTTGGAATCATTCACCATCAAGAATCTATCAATATCTAGAATCCCTTACCTTCTTGTATCCCTCTCATTCATGGCTATCATTATAAGGTGAGGAGGTGTTGGATTGGGAGAGAATCTACTGCAAGTATTGTCCTATAAAGGTTGTTCCTATAAGTGAGTGTCTGTGCTATTTGGTTTAGCATTCGATGGGTATGGCATGTTTTGTCTATTGGGTGGGTTATGTAATACTCATCTTCTTGATTTTTAACATTTTGATTATTATAGCCTTTGAGTAGCTCGTGGGTGATGATTACATTATCCCCAATCATCCTACCATTACTGATAGCTAAATTATTCTAAGTGTATACATTATCCTCAATCAACCCTAATCATATTACAAATGTCATATTTTTATTAAGTATATTTGTTGTTTATATGAATTTCAAGATTACTTACTGGAAGATATCATATGTCTGTTTTACGCTCGGTCCATCAGTAAGAGTATAATTTTAATGATTGAATCATTAATTATGAAGTAGTATGAATTTGGTCTTGTTTAGACTTTTAATTTGTAGGAAGTCTCTTATTTTATACATCATGATCTAGTGTTGAGTAGCAGCATTAAGTAGTATGATTATGTTTGCTTGAGTTATGAGTTTGAGGTATTCATAGTTGTGATTTTTTTTGTTTAACAAATAAGACTATACTTATAGGTGAGCCACTTAGTATATACTTATATAGGAAACAATTTTATGTAATCATGTAATTTTGTATTTTCTATGTTTATTGATATAGTGCATGGCATAAGCTTTATAATAGTTTCATTTGTAAAGCAAACATGCATGAAGATGTCTACTACTTTATAATCATAGATATCAAGGTTGCATTTCACCTCATTGAGATAACTTTTCTCATGTATTTTGGTTTCACCTTTAATTTTATCTTCTTTTGAATATTTGATGTGCCCTTAATTGTTTATACATTCACTTCTTAACACTTAGTGATCATTGTTATGAAATCTTAAGATACTCATTTTAGTTAATATTTCATTTTAGGTAAATTTTGGAATCATAAAAGCTAAAATGAGTTAAGAGCATATTCATTGAGCCAACATTTTGATGTTTAAACTCAATTACTCTTATGGAACAAGAAGCAAATGGATTAGGGTGAGGATTGGACAAGAAATCCCAAAAAGAATAACAATTTAGCAAAACTAGGAGATACACAGCCCTGTATGCAATTGGAAGAAACATTTTTAATTACACAGCTATGTATCCAACTATGTATCTTCACGAGTTTCACATTTTTTTTAACTTATACGGTTTGATACATGATCGTGTATCAAACTGTGTATATGCTCATAAACTTAATTTTTCATATAAATAGAACATCTTTATGGCAAAAGAAAAGAGAATCATTATGGGACTTCGTGAAGGGCCAGAGCACTTACTCTTTAGCGACCTATGGAGGGCTAAGTTTCCCTATTCAAGCTCGGAGATGAAATCGACATTAAGGATCATATTTAAGCATATTGTCATTGTGTATCATTGCTCTTTCTCTCTTTAAAAATTGTTTACCTTATTTTATATCTATTGATTTGGGTATTCATGTATGGATAATCATTATTCTCATTCTTTTTAGATTGTGTGTATATAAACCCACTACTAGAATCTTAAATACAATACGTAATAGTTGTGTTATAGATTCAGTTGTGGCAATTAGTGGCATTAAATCATTAGGGATAATGTAACATAGGTTAAATGACTCGAGCTTCATGGTTACTGCCTATTTGATTTGTTTTTTTTATTCATAATACGACTGTCCGATTAAATCTAGAGAGCTTGTTCTAGGTTATTTGAAGTTAAAGTATATTTAAAGAGCTTGTTTTAATTATACGTGATTTAAGGGAAAACTGGGGTTAACAAAGCTTGTTGCTAAGTTACGATCAATAGTTCTAAGAGAGGTGTGAAAACAATAGGACAATGATGTATGTTTAATTGTGTGTAGGTTGAGAATGAACCGAGAATCAGATCCTAAATGCACTAATCACTTGCATCATTTTTAACTATTTGCTTTAATTCGCTTTCATTAGTTTAATTCTTTTTTTTGTTATTTGAATCAAACAAAACCACCCATACCCTAAACAATAATATTTTTCATTACAAAAGCTTTGCATACACTCTCTATGGGATTGACCTAGACTTATCACTAGCTATAGTTTTAAGTTTAGTTATTTTGTGTAGTGTTACAATGCGCTACTAATTTTGGTGTCGTTGCTGAGAAGTGTGGTGCTTTTTTTTGCTTTTAATTTCAATTTATGTTTTGTATATATGTTTTGTATATATATTTTTTATAATCGTTTCTTTTAGTTATTTCTTAATCTTTTATAATTTTTGGTGTATGGTAGTAAGAAGATCTCTGCATAGAGAACCTCTACAATTTGATCTAGAGATCAAAAGGACATTATGGAGGTTACGCAGTGAAACCAGAACAACTTAAGAAATACATCAAGGAATTGAACTTAAGGAAGCCATGGCCAATCCAAGAACTTTAAAAGAGTTGACTACTCCAGTTTTGACTTAAAGGCCTTTATGCATCATTTTTCCAAATTTTGCTAAAAATGTTACTTTTGAGCTTAAATATGATCTAATCCATCTTTTGCCTAACTTTCATGGTTTTGCAAGTGAGGATGTTCATAAACATCTTAAGGAGCTCAATGTGGTCTCTCCTAGAATGAAACCTCCAAAGGTGACAAAAGAGCACATTATGTTCAGAGCTTTCCTATTCTCTTTATAGGATGCGGCAAAAAATTGGGTTTTTGATATACCCCTTGGGAGCATTAGCACACGAATCGATATGAAGAGGTTATTTTTTGGAATATTTTCAAGCATAAAAAATAACCTATATAAAAAAGGAAATTTGTAGGATAAGGCAATACAACGACGAGTCCCTTTACGAGTATTAAGAACGCTTCAAAAAGTTATATGCTAGTTGTCTGCACCATAACATTCCAAAGCAACTTCTTATCTAATATTTCTATGAAGGATTGCTTATATGGAAAGGAGTTTGGTAGATGTTGCATGTGGTGGGGCATTATTTAAGAAGACTCCCTTAGAGGCCAAGATTCTAATTGAGTGTATGGCCTCAAGCACTTAACAATTTGACGAAATACTTCATCTATCAAATATCATTTAAATGACTTAACATCTATTTTTAGACAAATTGTAGTTGGACAAGCACAAGTAAAGGTGTATAGAATGTGTTCCAATACAAGTCATCTAATTGATAGGTGCCCAACATTATAAGAGGGAAGTATGGAATATGTAAATGTTGTAGGAGGATATTTTCCTAACCAGTACAACCCGCATTCTAGACGTATAACCTAGGTTAGAAGGATCATCCTAACCAGATTTATGGGGGAAATAGGTAGTATAATCACTTCTAGAATAGGTCATAAGGAGCACAATAATTCAAATCAATGCCACAAGTCTCATCTACCTTAGCTATGTCGTTAAAAGATATGGTTACGTTTATTGTAAATTAAACTTTGCAATTCCAATAGGATATGTAACAATTTCAACAGGAGACCCAGGTGGTGGATTCTAGCATTCATAACTTGGTGAACTAGGTAATTCAGATGGCAGTTGCGATAAACATTCTAGAAGCCCAAATAGGAGGAAAATTGTCATCACAACCTAAGACAAATATGAAGAATGTAAGTTCAATCACATTCAGGAGTGGTAGGAAGCTTGAGGAGCCTGAAAGAATTCTCAAAGCATGGCTAATGATGATGACATTGAGAAAGAGCTCAAAGAAGAAAGGTATATGCCATCGAGCTCAAAGGTAAATGTTGAATTCGCAATTGTTGAAAAGACTAATCCTTCCTCTTTTCCTAGTAGGTTAGCAAAGTCAAATAAGGAGGATAATGATAAAGAGATATAGGAGACCTTTCGGAAGGTTGAGAAGAATATCCTACTATTAGAAGCAATCAAGCAATTGCCAAGGTATGTGAATTCTTGAATGAATTATATGTGAACAAGTGAAAGTTAAGAGGTAATAAAATGATTAGGATGAGTGAAACTATTTCTTCAATTTTTTAAAAGAAAATATATGCTAAGTGTAAGGACCCAGGCATGTTTGCTATTCCCTACAAAATTTGTAACATTGAGATTAAACCGGCCATATTAGATTTAGGAGCATCAATTAATGTTATACCTCGTTCCATATGCTTCTTCAAATATAAGATCATTAAAGGAAACTAGTGTTACCATACAATCGGCTGATCTTTCTAACACTTACCCAGATGGGGTGAATGAGGATGTGCTTGCACAAGTAAATGAACTAATTTTTGTTACTAACTTTTATATGATTGACATAAATGATGAAACTTTCCATAACCCAATACCTATCTTACTCGAGAGGCCATTTATCAACACGACCCAAACTAGGATAGATGTTCATGAGGATACATTCAAGATGGAATTTAATAAGGAAGTTTCTCATTTCAATATTTTTATGTTAATAAGCACTCCCATAATGACCATTATATTTTTGCAATTAATGTGACTGGCCTTTTAGTACATGAAGATTTTTAATGGAAGTATACAAATGAACAAGCAGCAGTTTCAACAAAATAGAAGATCAAAGCTTTTAATGTCTCGTCGAAAAGCTTTTTTATTGCGTTAAATATAAACTATTTCTACATAAATGTTTTCCCTATTAGGTTGACCGTTTTGTGATAATTAATGTCTTCCCTTATGGTGCAGCGGAGATTAAAAGTTTTAAAATAGGAAAGACATTGCATGTAAGTGTTCATTGACTCAAGCCTTATCCTGATGAAAGTCATAAGGAAAATGACAAATTTGTGATTCCTGGAGATCAAAACTTTGTAACTTGATGAGGATAACATGGATTCAAGCTAACGATATGAAACAAAGGCATTGCTTGGGAGCCAACCTAAGGAAGTTTATTTCTTGTTATTTACATTCTTGCAATTGTGGTTTATGTTAAATGCTTCATTTATTACATTTGATGTTACATTAGGGATAATATAAGTTTTAAGTATAGGAGTGGCGATCTTAGTTTTCATGCACATTTTAAGCTTCTTTGTTGCTTATGTGTGTTTATTAGGTGTTTTCAAAATCAAACAAATTAACAAACATTTTCTCTTTTTTCTATTCCTTTTAAGACTATATAGTTATAATTAGAGAGTGAATTGACTAAAAAAATTTGTGGAAACTTCAGCATATACTTTTACTTTTAAGATTGGTCAATATTTATTATCTTTAGAAGTGTAGTAACTAATGGTAGACATAAGCCAATGAGATTTTTAGCCTTTATAGACTGCCACATCTATATCAATCTCATTGTCTTTTATTTATGTGTGACCTTCATGACATGTATATCCTAACTTTGCTTTGATTTTATATTCAAGACCACATTTTATCATATGCATTACACAAAAATAATATAAACGTTCTTTATTTCATAAGCTACATTAGCCAAATAGCTCACCTATTGATATGAAGTTTCCCTCTATTAAGCCCCCTTAAGATTTACTTGCCTTCTCCTTTTCTATAAACCACATTACATGCCTTAAACCTAATAAAATTTCCTACTTAATCCTTAAAGCTAGTGGAGCATTTATTGATTTTTGGTGATTATGGATGAACGAAAGCATAAGTGTAGGGGAGTGCATATATGTGGGTTGGTTATAATTACTTGGGTGTCTTTTTATATCTTATTAGTGAATTCCAAATGTTGACGTAGCTTCATTCAATTTTTATTTTTAAAAAAGATAGAAAGAAGAAAGAAAAAGTGAAAAGCAAAAGAAAAATATTTAAATCAAACTATCAAGGAGGAAATATAATTGTTTTGCAACGTCAATTATGGAATGGGTGAATTGAGTATGATGCATATAAGGTAGAAATGGTTTTGAAGGATCATCACTTATAGTTATAATGTATTGTTTGTTATCAATTGTATGAGTGATTCCTTCTAATTGGTTATGCTTTATGTTGTTTATGATGTGAGGGCTTGAATCTAAGATGTGGAACATAGTTTTTGCATTCATCATACTCAGTTTTGAGGGAATTTTAGATTTTATGCTTGATATTCCTTTGAGTGTTTTCTTGTTTCACTGGCTTTGATGGCTTTTGCATTACACTGTCCAAATACATCTCACCTTGACCTTTTCCCACATTATAAACTTAAAAAGTCCTTTGATTCATGATTATAAATGTGTCCTAGTGGTGGAGAAATGAAATGATATGCAAAGTCATGGAATGTCATGATCATGAATGGTATTTGACTGTACCTATGGATCGATGCTATTTACACACTTTTTCTAAGTCTGCTACTAGATTGCTCAATTTCTAAAGGTGATGATTGTTGATTGATCATGAGTAGAGGAATTTAATGTTTAGTTTTTGTTATGATTTTGAGAGCTATTTCTCTTTACTTATGGCTATCTATTATTAGGAAGTAAGGAAATTGTGAAAGTGTTTAGTTTGTGCCTTTGATTTTGTTGTTTTACCCGAAGGCAGTCAAAAGCTAAGTGTGGGGGAATTTTATGTGTACTTAATTGTTTATACATTCAATTCTTAACATTTAGTTATTATTGTTATGAAATGCTTAAGATACTCATTTTAGTTCATATTTGATTTTAAGTACAATTTGGAAGCATAAAATCTAAAATGAGTTAAGAGCACATTTATTGAGCCAATATTTTGATGTTCAACTTAATTACCCTTATGGAACAAGAAGGATGTGGATTAGGGTGAGGATTGAATAAGAAATCATAAGAAGAACAACAATTCAACAAAACTTGGGAGATAAAAGATCGTGTATGTACTTATACGGCAGTTTATATAATTGGAAGACACATTTTGGACTTATATGGTTGGATACAAGGTTGTGTATCCAACCATGCAAGTTCACGAGTTTCATATTTTTTTTGACTTATACGATTTGATACACAGTGTACGACTGTGTATTAAACCATGTATATGCCCATAAACCTAATTTTTCATATAAATAGAACATTTTGATTGTAAAAGAAAAGATAATCATTTTGGGACTTCATGAAGGGGTAGATCACTTACTCTTTGGAGACCTATAGAGGGCTAACCTTCCCTATTCCGGTTTAGAAGTGAAATCGATGCCAAGGATCGTATTTAAGCATATCATCATTGTGTATCATTGTTCTTTCTCTCTTTAAGAATTGTTTACATTATTCTATATCTATTGATTTGGGTATTCGTGTATGGATAATTGTTATTCTCACTCTCATTTGATTGTTTGTATATGAAACCACTGCCATAATCTTAAATACAATACGTGTCACTGTGTTATAAATTCATTTATGATAACTAATGGTGTTAAATCATTAAGGATAACGTAATATAGGTTAAATGACTCGAGCTTGCGTGATTATTGCCTAGATTGATTTATTTTCCTTATTCGTAATGCGACAGTCTGATTAAATATAAAGAGTTTATTCTAGGTTGTTAGAATGTTAGGATTAGTTAATGAGATTTTTTAAGTAAACATGATCTAAGGTTTTTGGTTAACAGAGCTTGTTATTAATCTACGATCAATAATTATAAAAGAGGTGTGAAAATAATATGATAATGACATATGTTTTATTATGTGTAGTACGAGATTAAACTGAGAACAAGATCCTAAATGCATTAATCACTTTCATCATTTTTAACTGTTTGCTTTAATTTATTTTTGTTAGTTTAGTTTCATTTTATTTTGTTATTTGAATCAGACCAAACTCCTCTCATATCCTAAACACTAATTTCTTTCATTGCAAAATATTTACTTACACTCTCTACAGGATCGATCTAGACTTATCACTAACTATAGTTTTAAGTTTAGTTATTTTATGTAGTGTTACGATGCACTAACAATATCATATCCATAATTTATTAAAATATGTTTTACCTGTAAATTAGTATCATAGTGAATTATATCTGCTATATTTTCCATCTCATGTTACTACAAGTTTTCTTATGTATAACGTTGTGTATCTATGTGAGAGAGATGCATATGTCTGTTGTTCACCATTTGGTCATGAGGTATGCTCCCACAAGAAGATATATTGTCACTTTACTTCATGTTCTCTAATACCTTTGGCTGTAAATTTGGTATCACTAAACACTTTTAAGTTGTTGTTGTTTACCTTTCGACCTCACTAGTAAATTTTTCATATGAAAGGTATATTTCTATAAATGGAGGACATCTTTGATGATAGTGTAGTTTTGTGAGTTTGGGAATTTTTTTAGAAGTGTTTCTTTCTTTTGATGAAAAATAGTGCATCTAGATTTCTTATTTGACAATGTAATATCTTGGGATAGAAAACCTATGTAATAGTGTAATACATAGTTGAGATTTTGTAAATATGCAATCTTTCATAAGGTGAAAATTTTGACGTCTTCATAAAGTTATTTTTCATTGTTTATTTCAAATTTATCTTTTGACGAGATGAAGAGATCAGTCCATCATCCCCAAGACGAGTTGCATGCCTCCAAATGAATTTGCATTTCTCATCAACTCACTACAAAAAGCAATCAAGTAAAAACCCTCTTGTTCCTCTTGGTTCAACACAATTGAACTACACTCAATTTCAAAAACTCTCTCACAATTTGAAGAACTCTATCACGATTAAGATAGGTTGGTCTTGAACCTCTTTGATATGAAATAGTTGGAGTGATAAACATGTGACACTTCATTGTCAAATTATATGTGTGTATGCATGACATAGTCAATAGAATGTATTTTTACCCAATCATATATTATCTTATTATCTCTTTTAACTTTGCAGATATAATTGTTAATCATCAACTAATATAATAGTGAGTTCAAATACAAGCAATGTCTTTTGCTATTAAGGCCTAAAGGCCCCATTGAGGACTTCATAGAGTGATCATAATCATGGCTACGGGTTTTATGGATGCCCAATTATTTGGTGAGAATTTATTTTTATTTGATTAATGAATTTGAATGTTAAACTTTGTTTAAGGTATTTTGTTACTGAAATTGAAAGTTTTAGGTTGGGAGATGCAAGTTTTTCAAATGATACGATGAAGAATTTAGTGAGACAGTCGTTGAAGTGATAAAAATTTAAGGAGTGAATTATCAATGTCAAAGGAAGAGGTTCAAAGAATAACAACGAATGAGTATGAAGAACAAATCAATCTTCTAAAGGAGGACATACATTTATTGAGAAAAGAGAAAAAAAAAGTTAAGTGTATGTTAATGAACATTGTAATTGTAATAAGATTAGTAATCGTTTTATTATTTTTTTATTGGTAATTATGTTATAAGGATGTTGTATTGAATTTTAACAATGTAATGGTTGATATTAACTTCAAGTATATTATGAAATTTTTGATTTTGAATATGTAAATAATATACAAAGGGTATGTTGTATAACAACTCATAATGAATATGTTGTATATGAATAACAAAATTTGTATATGAATTATGTAACTCAATTGTAAAAACAATTCTACTATATATAACCAATATAAAATGGATAAGTTGTAGTATTACAACTCATAATGAATATGTTGAATATGAAAAAAATGGTATATGAATTATGTAATGAAAGAAAAACAATAGTACTATGTATTACTAATATATAATGATAATTTACTATTTGTATATGTTGTCAAATATGGGGAAAAAAAAGGAAATCTAAGAGAGATATTGATATAGAGAGAGAGAGAGGTTGTGTAACAAATCATATTGATTAACAAAAATATTTACATTGTATGTAAACAACATAAACATTCGTATGTACACAACACAAATATATATACATTGTATATATAAAACTAATCGATGTTGTCTTCATTGTACTTGATTGCGTAATATCAAGTTGTGATCACGAATTCAATAAGGTTTTATTTCTACTTGCTTCAGCTTGTAAATGTTGTGAAGTAATACTATGACATTCTTTGAATCGTAAACCCCTTGGTTTGAATGATAATTGAAAGGTGTATAGGTCAACATCTCCAAATTGGTTTATATTGGCATCTACAGGTGTACCAACCTACAAAATGCAAGAAAAAATATGATAAACAAACTTTGTAATTATTTAAAGTTGACAAATTGATAAAAACTTAAAGTTAGACAAATTGATAAAAAAAGCTTACAATATTGCTTTGTTGACTCAATCTAGTCCAACATTATCATTAACCAAATTCTCATCATTTAACCGTAGTCATAAAAAAAATATCTTTGTTTGTTATTAGTACAAATATAAGTAATATAAAATTGGAAATTGGTACACCTATGAAGTTCCCTCTATTCTAACCTAATTAACATAATTATAAGCATTAGTAATTGCATGTTTATAAAATTATATTCAGATGATTGAAGTAACGTGCACATACCTGTGAAAAAGCCTTATTATGTTAAGTTGAGATGTTGTTATTGCATTTTTTGAATTTATGTCCTTGAAGACCACATTTTTAGCATTTATGCACTTGCCCTTTCTGACTCAATCTGCTTGGATTTTTCATCTTCTTATTTTGCTACTTTCTTCTTACAATTTTTGGTCTACTAGGCATAACTCTTTTAGGTGGAGGATGTATCAATGCAACATCACTTGAAGGCCAGAAAATTTCACCTTGTATTGGTTGTAACAAATGTTCATACAAATTCAAGAACTGACCCTTCCGATAGCACGAATCAACGAATGTTTCAACCCTTTGTCACAAGTGATAGATTGCACTAAGTACATACTTGCATGGATATCCATATAAGTCTTATGCTCGATAACTACATGTATGGTTTCTACCGATCTTGACAATATGCTTCCCATCATCCTTTGAAAGTTCATAACCACCATCTCCATTCCGTACAATTCTCCATTGCATTGATTCTTTCTTATTCTTCTCTAATTTATTCATTATGTTTGGTGCTATATCATGCTTCCAACCAAGTATAGAATGTTTCCTTTCAGCATGCTTCCTCATAACCATTATTCTAATAGTCTCTAGCATGCTAATCACTTCCCGCTCCCTAGTTGGTGGAATCCACCCATTAAATGTTTTGTTCATGTTGTTGTCAACAATGGGACATTTACTTTGAAAGGATTGATAACATTTGGCCCACCTCTCTTTTGGACACTTAAGCAATGTTGCAGCACATCTAAGGCTTATTTTGTAAAGCCTCTTTAGTTATTCATTGAAATCTTGAACATACATTGACCAAGCACAATTCCAAAACTACTTTCTAAGGTCTTTTCCCTTCTAATTCGTAGATTAATTGTGATATATATGTCTTGAACATGTACGGTGATTTGCATTGGGCAAAGAGTCCTCACCAGACCTGACTAATCCCTACAACAAACACAAAAGATACCAGATCATATTTCATATAATGATTTCAATCCCAAATATGTTTTCACACCTTCTGCATTTAGATATAACTATAATTCCTTGGCTATCTTCTAATTCCAAATTAGATGATAACAAATTTATAAACCAAGTCCATAAAAATGCGTTTTCCACCCTACAATTCCACAGGCCAATGGAAAGATTCCTCTATCACCATCCCTACCAACTTCACTTAACAATTTCCCTTAAAATTTTATCTTTAGGAAGCATCCATCAATCCTAAAAATGGACCTTAAACGCTTCAAATGGACCTTAAATGCTTCCATCCTCTTTAATGACGTTAAAAACAAATATACAATCTTCTAAACTATAAGAAAATATAAAGAAGTATTAATATACCACATAAAAGAACATAATGAAGTACAATATAAACTTTATAACATAACATACTTGTAGCAATGAGCTCTCTTGATTTTTTGATAATTGTAACTTAATTATTGGCCTAGGATTGCTTACCTTTAACTCATGTACATATCCTTGCAACTTTGCATATTCAACAATAGAATATGTTGCTCTCTCTTTCCTCAATCTCCTTTTTTCTCTTCTACACATGCTTGAATTAACAAAAATATTGAGCTTCTCTTTACATTCTTCCACCATTTTCTTCATTGTTATTCTAGGCTTCTCTAAAATTCTATCCTTGAAGTAACTCATTAAGAATTTTACAGAACCAATTTTGGTTTTTGTAGTGAAGAAAGTGTGATTAGAATTATATGTTTCACCCTGTAACATCTCTCATTCTTATCATATGTAGCATATAAAACCTATAGGCATCCATCCACATAAATAAACCTAATCTTATTACTCTCACACCTTTTCAACCGAACATTGTATCCTGTACGTACTGCATAACCTATAATAGTATCTTTAAATTCTTTTACAATCTTGTACTCCATTCCTAACCTCCACTTATGTCCAACCTCTGCAAGATTATCCCTAACAGTTGTGATGGGACTATGTAAAGCTTCACCTAACTCCTCTCCACTAGGATATTCATCAGTGCTAAAAGGACTACCACAATTTGATGAATCAATTTCAATTGGATGATGGTCATGTAGAATGTCAACATAGAAGTTTGATTGAAACTGTGCGCTCTATTCCTCCACATTCTCATCCATTTGTGCACCTTCTCCCTCCGAATTCTCATCCATTTGTGCACCTTCTTCCTCCATATTCTCATCTGTTTATACACCCCTCCAAATTGTCTTCCATTATGCACCTTCTCCCTCCATATTCTTATTAGTTTGTGCACCTTGCCCCTCCATGTTCTCATCATCATCATCAATAACATGGATAGGTGTGTCTACATGATGAGTTACATAGACATCAACAATCCCATGTATTTGCATTAGGTTTGCTAGCCTAATACAACTTTCATTTGAGTCGATAACTTTCAGTGAGTCGTTAAAGTTTAAACCAAGTTCTTTATAATATGCCTTATCAATTTTATCATACCCTAACTCTATTTCCATTTCATTTATTTATCTATTACTAACAAATTCAGCATTAACTTTGTCAAATATAGCAATATCCGTACCAACGTATGTCAATTTGAGCTCCAACATAAAATTTCCACCATAAAAGAGCCTTATACTTCCATATTGATCCATTAAAACCTATAAACATAAGTATACACATAAGTTTAAATGAAAAAAAGCAATGAAATGATTAAAAAAAGAATTTTCATTATCATAGAATGTAAAGGTAATGCAATGATTTGATGAAAAACAAACAAGGCTTGAAGACATTAAGGTTGACTATAAGAAGACTAAAACCTATAAACATAAGCATACATGCAAGTTTAAATGAAAATGGCAATCATCACTCTTACAAAAAACAACATGTTCATTATCATAAAATGTAAAAGCAATGCAATGATTATCAAAAATGTAAAAGCAATACAAAAAAACAACATGTTGATTATGCATGAGTTCTTTGTTATTAGTACAATATAAAACAACATGTTGATTATGCATGAGTTTTGTATTATTGGTATGATATTTATTGATTGTTTCAAACCCTAGTGGCCATATATTTTCTATCTGTAAGACCATATTTAAGAACTTGCAAATATAAAGGACTTAAAATAGAAATTGCGGTACTTATATAGGACTTTTGATGTATTTATCCCATTCTGTCTCCATCCAACCTCCCCCATTTTTAGTCTTCTAGATAAACATATTTGAAATTAAGATGATTAAGACCAGCACAACTATTTAAAGAAAAGTCAATTAAAATTTCAAAATGGTAAATTGAAGCTCAAAAGAAATTGTTCCTTTATTAACTTAATGTTGTGGAATTAAATTTGATAAAGCTCATCATCCATAAAATAGTAAAAAAGAAACCATATAATGTGTATATTTGTGTTTCATAAACTCCATCCTTACACATTCTTAAGCTTCTATGAAACTGAAAATTATTCTTGAAACTTTTTAATTTTAACTAGAAACAATTCCTTGAATTATTAAAACAAACGACATTCACGATTTCCACATTACCCCAATAATTATCATATATGTGGTTGGTCTTGTTAATGCAATTCTGAATAGTACTAGTCATAATTCTAACAAAGGCAGTAGTATTGTGCAATCAATCACAAAGAAAAGGATTCGTTGTATTGTGCAACCAATCACACAAAAAATTCTGGTCTCAATCCTTCATAAAAATTTCTAAATCCTTTGCTTTCAACTATATAGAAAATTGAAAAACAATTCATCAACTATCCTCATTTTCTCATGATCTTTCAATGACATAAATAATTGCGTATAACGTTTAAGTATTTTTTGAGATATTAAATTGATATAATCTACAAGTCGTTCCTTCTATTTTAGGCATCATGGTTTTCTATCTCGTATCAACTTGTTTATAGAGATATTTCTTATAGTTCAAAGTACTAGTTCCATAATCTTGATTCTTGCATTACTGTACTCAGAGAGAAATGTTAAATGATAAGTGTTTAGTGACTAGATCATCAAAGCTTGTTTTATGTTCTCTAGGTTCTCTAATCTTAACCCAACACCAAGAGCATGTGCTTACCTCAAAACATCAAAAACACAACAAAAAAACATTACAGGACCATAATGGGGACCAGAAAACAACCAAAGAAACATTAAGGATCACACCCAACAATAAACTAATGACAACAACCATTATCTAACACACACCAATAACAATCATTATCTCTCACAACTTCTCTCAGTTAACAGACAGCAATAATAATAATAAAATCTATCATACCTCAGTTAACTCAACCCACTTCGATGTTCATGACTTCTCTTAAGGATTCTTGATCATTATGTTACACGAATAGTTATATGTTTGATGACATATTAAATTCGTGTTAACTAAATCTTTGTTTACGTAATAATTGTTTTATTCAACTAATGACATAATTTTGTTAGTGTTAAGAAAATAATCAGTCATCTAATCCCTCTGCTTAAGGTTTGTTTAACATTTAATATAAATAGTGGGTCCCACTCTTAATAATAAAATAATATTTTTATTTAATTAATTAAAATAGGGATCTCACTTGCCACATCATTGCTTACATGGCAAAGGGGGCTCCATTTATTTGAATAAAATAATATTTTATTCAGTGCTAGGTCAGCATTAATCTGGCACTTAACAGATGGTTTGAATTTTCTGTTAGGGTGGGGTTAAACTTTAACATTTTCCAAATGTTAGCATTATAATTATTCACTCTAGAATGTTAGGCTCAAACTTGTCAATTAGTGAAAAGCTTAAGGTCAAAAGGGACCCTTTTTCCCCAAATATACAATAAAACTATAAAACTATAAAATATCAAGCAAGGTACATCAAATATAGGTGTATAATTATAGTCAAATTTGAACCTATCACAGGCAAATCGAGGAAAACATAATCCTTTTTTAAGAATTATTCAAATACTATACAAAGAAGAGAAGCAGCAAAAATTATTCTCTAAAGATTAGTTTCCAAAAGGCTTTCAATTTAATAGATTGGTCTTTCACACTCAACTACTTAAAAGCTCATAGATTTCCTAATATTTTCATAGAATAGACATAGCAATGTATTACAATTACAAACTTTACAATTATGGTGAATGGAGAAACTTTAAGTACAATTAAAAGCGATAAAGGTCTTAGATAGGGGAATTCGCTCTCCCCTACCTATTCTCAATTGGAATGGAAGTTTCAATAGATTGCTAAAGAGAATTTTGGAAAGAAATTATCAATTTAAATTTCATTCCAAGTATAGTAAGCTTGGAACTTTAGCTTGAATTTTACTAATGACTTATTCTTATTATTAAAAACAAATGCAGGCTCAATTTCATCTCTCACTAAGCTTTGAACTTGTTTAGTAAACTCTCAGGATTATTTGCCAGCAATGATAAAAAGTAAGATGTATTTATCTACAAGTGTTATCCACCAAGCTACTTGGTTTTCTTCTCTCACAGGTTTCAAGCACCTCCATCTCCTATTGACATACCTTGCATCCCAATTTCCTCAACTAAGCCCTCTTACTCAGATTATAAGCCACTACTAGAGAAAATACAAGATAGAATTAGAAGTTGGAGCTCCAAAACACTAGCACTGGTTGGAAGAGCTCAATTGATAAATTATATTTGAGCTCGCTCAATGTATATTAGGCCTCATATATTGTATTTCCTTATTCCATCATCAAGACCATTGACAAACTAGTTAGGAGATTTATAGGGTCTGGTTGCAAGAAAAAACTCCAATGAATTGAAATATATCAACCAAAGCATCAGGGGGGACTTAGCATTCTTCCACTCAAAGTTTCAAATATGGTTATGCTAGCCAAAAGAGTTTGGAGATTATTCACAGATGAGAAAGCCCTTTAGGTTTGATGGGTTCAAGTGTACTAAATCAAGGTCTTTAACTTTTTGTATCTAAACATCGGACAAAATGCCTCCTAAATGATGCATTTCTTAATTAAGAGTAAGGATAAG
>JANVCQ010000007.1:5198683-5212739 GCA_025531925.1 Erythroxylum plowmanianum
TTTTAATTCTTTTTTTATATGCTCTTTTTCTTGGATCAATTCGAGCATTCAATACCATAATTCAAAAAATATTGGGCCTTTCATCAAATTCAAGTCTTAACAAATAAATAAATGAAGTAAATAACCTTTCAGGTTTAAAATGATAAATAGTTCTTCGAAGAAAAATAGGAATAAGGTTAATATTTGGGAAAAATCAATGAAAAAGGATAAGGCTTAACCTAGTTATTTCTAAAGGTAAATTTTTGCCTATGGTAATTTCAAAGAAATAAGCTTAAACAAGTTAGTAAATCTAAGTGCCTTCATCAACTTAACGCTTCTAATTTAAAAAATATGGACTTGATATGCATAATAAAAGCAAGTTCTAGAAATTATCCTACTATATATGATAACAAACATATTAGAGATTAACAAATGCTTAAATTTTTTTCAAAATTTGCTCTTTAGGCTTAAAATCTCAGTGATTACAAAAAATATGACTTAGAAAACTAATTTCATTATAACCATCCTCCTTTTGCATACCAATTTAAGTCAGTATTAACAATAATATATAGTATTCATGGACAGATCTCAACTCATTCTAGACATCAATTAATAAATTTTATAATCAAGATTATAATAAACTTGAAAAATTCAGTTAAAAATTTAGTCAACACATCCCCGCACTTAAAATTGGACATTGTCCTCAATGTTTATAAAACAATTAAATATTCAAGTGAGAGCATTGTGTTATACTTTCCTGATTGAGGCGATTACTTGATTAGATCCATCCAATGTTAATTTATCCTTGCAAAAATAAAAAGAAAAAGAAAGGATAACAAGAAATAAAAGAAATAAAAATGACAATAAAAAGAAATAAAAGAAATAAAAATGACACTAAAGAGGATAATAATACAAATATCATTAAGTATAATGTTCAAAATGAAAAACTAAGTAACCAAAAGAAAATTCAACATATATAAAAGATAAATAAAAAAGATACAAATAAAAAAATCTTAAGCATCACAGGATCATGGCTGATTTAATAAGGATGGGTGCTCTTGAGGATGATTTTGGCTACTTGGAGGAGTTGTAGATGAGTTGCCCTCACGAGATGGTGGAATTTAACAAGCAATGCCAAGATGGCTCCCTATTGATTCCATTAACTCTCTCATCCAGTCTGATGAAGTCTCAAGCCTACTTATCAACTCTGTAAGTTCCGATTACTACCTCTCCAATTAAGCTATAGTCAGCTAGTCTAGATGGAACTCCTTCGATGCTCTTCCTCCTATTGTAAGGATTGAGACTACTGGTCTTCATTGGGTTCTCCTACTTGTTAGACCCCAAATTTTTCTTTTCTTTTATTTATTTTATTTTATTTTCTTAGAATTTAGTCATTAAGTTAGCAAGCATAAGTAGAAATTAAAATTTAGAATAGAAATGTTATAATTAAAGTTGTAAGAGTATAAAGGGCAATTTTGGCATGTCACTTAAGTATAAAGCCATAAAGCATTAAAGGAAGGGCAAAGTTAACATTTTACACTGATTAAGGGTATAATTGGAAGAAGAAAATGTATTCTTGCTCTTAAGAAGAAGAAGAAAACGTGAATAAGGGAGACAAGAAAAGGAGAACGAAAATGAAGAGAGAAAGGAGAGAAGAGAAGGAAGATTAAGTCAGGCTTCATCTTTTCTTATCTTTCAAGAGTGATTTTGAGGTTGTTCAAGAAGAGAAAAAGAAAGAAGAAGAGAAGAGCTTCTATTTGTCCCAAAAATCTCTTTATTTGGTGAAGAATCAAGGTAAGTTCATTTTAAATTCTTTGGATTTTTAGAACAATTTTAGTTCATGAAGCTTAGGAAGTGCATGGGTTTGAATATTCTAGAATCAATTTTAGTGAATATGCTTTGTTTGGGTTATCAATTTGTATTCCTATTGAATGAGATTTTTGCCAATGTTAAAAGGAATCAAGAGAGGTAAGAGGAGCAAGAGGAAAGGCACCTTTAAACAAGTTTTAAAGCAACGAATCCAAGGTGGGTTACATGTTTATAGTTGAGTTAATGTGCCATAAATATTTTTCCAAATCAATAGTATTAAATGATTTTAAATCGCCTCATAAATGTTACATTTATTGCTTCTTAAATGATTTAAGAAATTGTTACATGTTTAGTATATGAATCTTTTTGATGATTTATGAAATGAAGATGGAAATGGTATTTGAAATATATTATGCTTATGAAAATCATGTTTCCGAAATGTGCCTTTTGGGCAATATGTTTACAAGTCATGAAATGTATGTTTATGTTAGTGGTGGTCCATTTTGCTATGTCACGTTCACGTTGATTATGTTAAAGGCTTCTCCCGCCTACCTACTAGTGGCATGGAGCTCCTTCATAGACTCCTTTATGTTTATGAACTACTCAAAACCTTTATGTGAGCTTACAATAGTCCATTCTATTATTATTACAAGTTCGCAAGAACTCCCATATGGACCTACCCAAATCATTTTGATTTGCTTATACGTTTATGATTTTTTGACAAGTTTGATGAATACATGATTTATGTTGTTTATGAATTGTTTGACAAGTTGATAATTTGAGAAAAACATGTTTTATGGATTCAATGATAAATTACTATGGCAATGAATATTTTCAACAGTTTTGCTTATTTCTCCGTTATAAACTTGTTACCCACGAGCTTTTAAGCTCACCCCTATTCCTCCCTTTGTCTAGGTGATGAGCAAGAGATCGAGCGATTGAGAATCAAGGCGTCACTCCAAATCTGCATATTTTGTATTTTATGTTAATTATGGAAAACACAAGGCTTTAGCCGTATTTCAAGTTTTACTCATTCATGGCTTGAAATGCCCATTAAAGCTTTGTAAAACTCTTTTCTTTGATGTTAATGTAATATATTTGGGTTTTGCTCATGACTTTCCAAGTTTTTGCGTTTCATTCTCAAGCATTTCATACGAAGTTTTTTTGTTATATGTTTGTATTTATCTTTTTGTTAAGTGGATAAGGGTTGTGGAATTATATATTCAAAAATTTAGTGTATGATTGTTAGGTCGGGGTTGCTAGATTTGAAGGTTTTGTCATGGCAAAGCCAAACTTTAGCCTCGGTGAACCTTACTCAAAGGGTATTTTTGTGTGATTTTTGGTAACTTTTTCGCGGCAAAGCTGGACCTTTGGTTGCGGTATATTTTTTCCAAAAGGATTTTGCTTCGTCTCAAAACTTTGTTGCGGTGAATCCAGACCTTTGGTCGTGGCGTATTTTTTCCGAGAGGTAGTTGGATTTGATTTGGGAACTTCGCCAAACTTTTGCCGTGATGTATTGTCCCAAAGGGTGCGTTTGCACGACCTTGAGACTTCGCCGTGGTGAAGCCAATCGTTGACCACGGCGAACTTGTCTCAAAAGGTCCTTAGAAATGATTCCATAGTTTCATCGCAACAAAACACTACTTTGCCGTAGCATTACCGCCATTACTGGCGGTGAATTTTTCGTTACATATTGAATGTTTTCAACTTTCCTCTTGCATGACCTTCACCTAGTTGTCCCAAATCATCGCCTTGGGATTAGTAATGAGACTAGGGCCCAACGTCTTATGATATCAAATCGACTAGGTTTAGGAGTATCCTTGGCATGAAATGGCTAGTTTTAAATTACGAAATGAACATACATTATTTTAAATGAACAACATGCATTGTTTTTATATTGTTCCATATGATTTGAAATTGTTTTACATGATTTGAAATTGTTTTACATAAAGCATAGTTTAAGAAGGTTTTACATGTACACATTCTAGTTTAAACCTGACATGAAACATAAACTAAAGATTTTTAAATGGTCTTAAATTGAAGGAGTGATTATGCCGTCTCGAAAGAGAACTCAAGAAGTTTGGACTCGCTCTCACTCTCGTCAAAGAAGTACAGATGAATCTTATGTCCCATAAGACGCAGGGACACACTCTGCTCATGATTCTGAGGCACCTAGTGTATAACATGAAGTGTCACCGTCCTCCTCCTATACCTCAAGTAAACCTATGGATCCACATTTCTTTCAAGCCTTTGCTCAGGCTTTCGCGCATGCTATGGGAAAAGTGTTACAAGCTCCAGTGCAAGCTCTAATGGAGAGGAGCGAACAGTATGATAAGCTGTGTAAGTATAGAGTTGTGGGCTTTAATGAGACTACAAATCTTGAAGAGGCTGAAGCATGGTTGAGAAGGACAAAGAGAGTCCTATTTCAGATTAAGTGCATCGATAAGGAGAAATTAGATTATATAGTTAGCTTGCTATATTAAATGAAGATGGAAATGATATAGTAAGTGCATCTATAAGGAGAAATCAGTACCCTATAGTTAGGTCATAGCACTAGTATTATCATGGAGAAACTTTTTGGAAGTTGTTAGGAAGAAATACTTCTCAAAAGTCTATGTCTAAGATAAGGCTAGAGAATTCCTAAATCTCACACAGAGGGACATGAGTGTGAGTAAATATGAGCTAAAGTTCACCCAGCTTTCACAGTATGCGGCCAATATTGTTGTGAATGCGAAAGATAAGTGTCGTAAGTTTGAGGAAGGACTTCATTTGGAGATCAAGGAGAAAGTATTGATACATAACTTTTGTTACTACCAACTATTGGTAAATGCTGCACTCTAAGTTGAGAAACTAGAGAACATAAAGTATGAAGTAAATAGGAAGAGGAAGAACCGGGAACATTTTTCTAAGAAGGGAATGAGCACCCTAATACCTAAGAGGAGTATTAGGAATTTCCACACACAGAGTGAAGTGGGAAGTAGTGGCTCTACTAAGAACAAGCAACCAAAGGCAGCTTCAGTGTAAGCCTCAACTGTAGAAGGCAATTGAGGGATGGAGAGGAGTAGGTACACGAACCGCCAATATGAACATTGTGGGAAGTTTCACAAAGAAGAGTGCTTCAAGTTACTTGGAGTATGTTTTCGATGTAAAGAGAAGGGACACATGGTCAGAGAATGTCTCCAAGCACCAAAGCAAGATGGGTCACAATTGTAAGCCCCAAAGAGAGCTGAAATAGTAGGAGCCAGGCCAACCACTGAGGTGGGAAGTTCTGGAGCGACAAAGAAGTTTATTCCTCTAGGAAGGCGAAGGGATCAGGAACAGGCAAGGGTGTTTGCCATGACCAAAGATGAAGTTACAGTCGCACCTAAAATTGTTACTAGTATGGCTTAGTTATTTAATTCAAAAGTATATTTACTGATTGATTATGGCTCCACAAATTCTTTTGTTTTTACAGGCATGACATTACATGGTGTTAATTTGGTGCCATTGGATAGTCCATTGATTGTTAGTACTACTCTAGGGAGGAGGGTGATAATAAGTCAAGCCTATAGAGATTGTGAACTCTTTATTAATGGTGCTAGACTGATAGTGGACTTACTGCCTTTAGATTTCAAAGGCTTAGATGTTATACTTAGAATGGATACCATGGAGAAATATCATGCAAAGTTAGATTGTAGCCTCAAAGAAGTAGAATTTGATCTTGGCAAGGATGAGAAAGTGACTTTTATAGGAGACAGACGAACACCATTACTAAGAATTATTTCAACTTTGCTAGCTGACAAGATGATAAGAAAAGGGTGTGAAGTCTTCTTAGCACACGTTGTGAACACCAATGTGAATGAAGGAAAGTTAGAAGATTTTCCAATTGTAAGAGAATTTCTAGATGTGTTTTCAGAAGACTTACTTAGTTTGCCACTAGTGAGGAAAATCGAGTCTATCATTGATCTGATTCCAGGTAATGCACCTATTTCCATACTACCATATAGAATGGCTCCAACTGAGCTGAAGGAGCTTAAGGAATAGTTGAAAGAACTATTAAAGAAGGGATATACAAGGCCAAGTTCATCTCTATGGGGAGTGCCAGTTCTGTTTGTTAAAAATAAGGATAAAACATGGTGTATGTGCATTGACTATCAAAGACTCAACAATGTGACCATTAAGAACAAGTATCCTCTACCATGAATCGATGATATGTTTCACTAGTTGCAGGGAGTAAGGGTCTTCTTCAAAATTGATCTCAGGTCAGGTTATCATTAGCTCAAAATTAGGAAATATGATGTAAACAAGGTAGCTTTTAGGACACGTTATAGGCATTATGAGTTCCTAGTCATGCCATTTAGATTGACCAATTCTCCAGCTACTTTCATAGACCTCATAAATATAATTTTCAAGGAGTATCTAGATCAATTTGTCATAGTATTTATAGATGACATTTTGATTTATTCTAAGAGCGAAGAGTAACATAAGGAACATCTCAGGATAGTGCGTAAACACTAAGGGAGAAGGAGCTTTATGTCAAATTCAGCAAGTGTGAATTTTGGCTTCATAAGGTGATATTCCTTGAACACATAATTTTGAAGGAGGGGGTACATGTTGATCCGAGGAAAGTTGATGCAGTGATGAAGTGGCATGCGTCAAAGACAGTGGCAAAAGTGAGAAGTTTTTTGGGTCTGGTAGGACATTATAGGAAGTTTGTTGATGAATTCTCTATGATAGCTACTCCAATGAACAAGTTATTAAGGAAAAATCAAAAGTTTATCTGGAGTGACGAATGTTAGAAGAGCTTTGAGGAGCTTAAGCACAGATTGATAAATACTCCAATTCTGACCTTGCCTATAGGAGATGAGGGTTATACAGTTTACAATGATGCTTTATTGGGTTGTGTGTTGATGCAAGGAGACAAGGTAATAGCTTACTGTAACTAAAGCCTTATGAATTGAATTATCTGACCCATGATCTAGAATTAGCAACAGTAATTTTTACCTTAAAATTTTGGAGACATTATCTATATGGAGTTTAGACTAGGAATTTTATGGATCATAAAATCCCAAGTACTTATTAAGCCAGAAAGAGTTGAATTTAAGACAGAGAAGGTGGTTAGAGTTACTTAAGGATTATGACTTATTAATTGAATACCATCTAAGAAAGGCAAATGTAGTGGCTGATGCCTTGAGTAGGAAATCCTCCATAGCCCACATACAAACAATTTATCTTCCATTGTTGAAAAAGATGGCTAAGCTTAGAATAAGCTTGAAATAGGAGGAACCTGATTGCATTATTGCTAATTTTAGAGTGAGACCAATACTTAGGGAGAAAGTTAAGGAGTTACAATCACAAGATGTAGATTTGAACAAGCTCCGAGAAGAAATTAAGAACACCGAGAAATCTAAGGTGGCAGTAAGGGATGATGGGCTTATAGTTGTAGGAAATAGATTTTGTATTCTGAATGTCAAGGAGGTAAAGGATGAGATATTCGATGAGGCACAGAATGTGCCTTATGCCATGCACCTAGGTAGCACCAGGATGTACAGAGATTTGAAAGAGCATTTATGGTGGAAAGGCATGAAGAAGGATGTAGCAGAATATGTAAGCAAATGTCTAGTGTGTCAGCAAGTTAAGGTTAAATACTAGGCACCTTCAGGCAAGTTAAGGCCATTGTCTATTCCTGAGTGGAAGTGGCATAGGATAACCATGGATTTTTTGATAGGTTTGTCCAAAATCAGTAGGAAGCATAATGTTATATGAGATATTGTTGATCATTTGATGAAGTTAGCCCATTTTCTAGCAATTAGACATATTGATTCTCATGCATATGCTAGCAAAGAAGTATAATGATGAGATAGTGAGACTACAAGGGATTCTAGACTTTATAGTTTTTGACAGAGATCCTTAATTCATTTTGAAATTTTGGGAAAGTAGGTAAGAAGCTCTAGGGACCAAGTTAACTTTTAGCACTACTTTCCATCCCCAAACAGATGGCCAATCTGAGAGGACCATTCGAACCTTTGAAGGAATTCTCAAGACATGTGTGACGGATTCAAAGTTGCTTGGGACAAGCATTTGCCATTGGTCAAATTTGCTTACAATAATTCGTACCACTCGAGCATTCAAGCGGCTCCTTATAAAGCACTATATGGAAGAAGATGTAGAACTCCTATATGTTGGGATGAAGAAGGAGAAAGGAAATTAATAGGACTAAAGTTACTCCAGATGATAGTCGATAAGGTCAATCTAGTTAAACAAGGCTTAAAGCATCTCAAAATATAATTAAAAGCTATACAGATGCACATCGAAAGGAAATAGAGTATGAAGTTGACGAGAAAGTCTTTCTTAAGACATCTCCTTGGAAAGGAGTTAAGAGGTTTGCAAAGAAGTGCAAGCTGAGCCCAAGATATATGGGTCCCTACGAGATTGTTGAGAGGATTAAACCGTTAGCCTATAAGTTGGTGCTGCAACCAAAATTGTCACAGATACATGATGTCTTTCAAGTTTCTATGTTGAGAAGGTGTAGATCAGATCCCTCCCACATCATTCAGACCACTGAGGTTCAGTTAAGAGATGATCTGATTTATAAGGAGACTCTAGTGGAGATTTTGGACACTAAGGAAAAGGCCCTCAGGAATAAGATAGTTCAACTAGTTAAAGTCCTGTGCAAAAACCATTCTACAAAAGAGGTCACGTGAGAACCCTTGGAGGCCATGAAGGAGAAGTATTCACACCTCTTCAATGACTCAGGTAAGAATTTCGAGGATAAAATTTTTTTAGGGGAGGAGATTTGTTAGACCTGAAAATTTTTTATTTTTTATTTATTCATTTATTTTATTTTATTTTATTAAAATTTAGTCATTAAGTTAGCAAGCATAAGTAGAAATTAAAATTTAGAATAGAAATGTTAGAATTAACTTACTAAGAGTATAAAGGGCAATTTTGGCATGTCGCTTAAGTATAAAAGCCATAAAGCATTAAAGGTAGGGCAAAGTTGACATTTTACACTCATTAAGGGTATAATTGGAAGAAGAAAATGTAGTCTTGCTCTTAAGAAGAAGAAGAAAACGTGAATGATGGAGATAAGAAGAGAAGAACAAAAAAGAAGAGAGAAAGGAGAGAAGAGAAGGAAGATTAAGTTAGGGTTCATCTTTTCTTAACTTTTAAGAGTGATTTTGAGCTTGTTCAATAAGAGAAAAATTAAGAGCTTCCATTTGAGCCAAAAATCTCTTTATTGGGTGAAGAATCAAGGTAAGTTCATTTTAAATCCTTTGAATTTTTGGAAGGGTTTTAGTTCTTAAAGCTTAGGACATGCATGGGTTTGAGTATTCTAAAATCAATTTTAGTTAATATTGTTTGGGTTCTCAATTTGTATTCCTGTGGAATGGGATTTTTGCCAATGTTAAAAGGCATCAAGAGAGGCAAGAGGAGCAAGAGGAGAGGCACCTTTAAGCAAGTTTTTAAGCAAGGAATCTAAGGTGGATTACATGTTTATAGTTAAGTTAATAAGCCATAAATATTTTTCCAAATCAATAGAGTTAAATGATTTTAAATTACTTCATAAATGTTGCATTTATTGGTTCTTAAATGATTTAAGAAATTTCTACATGTTTGGTACATGAATCTTGTTGAGATTTATTAAATGAAGATGGAAATGGTATTTGAAATATATTATGCTTATGAAAATCATGTTTTCGAAATGTGTCTTTTAGGCAATATGTTTGGTTAGTGGTGATCCATTCTGCTATGTCACGTGCGCATTGACCATGTTAAAGATTTCTCCCACCTCTCCGTTAGTAGCATAGAGCTCCTTTATGGACTCCCTTATGTTTATGAACTATGCAAATCCACTATGTAGGCTTACGATAGTCCATTCTGTTATTATTGGAGGTTCGCAAGAACTCCCACATAGACCTACCCAAACCATTCTGATTTGCTATGTGTTTATGATTTTTTTACAAGTTTGATGAATACATGATTTATATTGTTTATGAATTGTTTGACAAGTTGAGAATTTGAGAAATACTTGTTTTGTGGATTCAATGCTAAGTTACTATGGCAATGAATATTATCAATGATTTTGCTTGTTTCTTTGTTATAAACTTGTTACCCATGAGCTTTTAAGCTCAGCCCCATTCCTCCCCTTCTCCAGGTGATGAGCAAGAGATCGAGTGATCGAGAGTCAAGGCATCACTCCAAATCTGCATATTTTGTATTTTAAGTTAGTTATGGAAAACATAAGGCTTTAATCGCATTTCATGTTTTACTCATTAATGTATATTTTGTATTTTTGGATTATGAGATATGATGTATTGTGGTTTGAAATGGTCATTAAAGCTTTGTAAAACTCTTTTCCTTGATGTTAATGAAATATATATTTGTTTTGCTCATAACTTTCCAAGTTCTCACATTTCATTCTTAACGATTTCATAGGAAGTTTCTTTAGTATATGTTTATATTTATCTTTTTTTTTAGTTTTTAAGGGTTGTGGAATTGTATGTGCAAAAATTTAGTGTATGATTTTTGGGTCGGGGTCATTGAATTTGAAGGTTTCACAGCGGCGAAACCAAACATTGGCCACGGCGAACCTTTCCCGAAAGGTATTTTTTTGTGATTTTTGGGTTACCGCAGCAAAGCTAGACCTTTGGTTGTGGCGTATTTTTTCCAAAAGGTTTTTGCTTCATCTCATAACTTCACCACGGCGAAGCCAACCCTTTGGCCATGGTGTATTTTTCCCAAGAGGTACTTGGGTTTAATATGGGAACTTCACTGCGATGAAGCCAGACTTTTGCTGCGACATATTTTCCTAAAAGATGCATTTGCTCGACCTTGAGACTTCACTACGGCGAACTTATCCCGAAAGGTCCTTGGAAACGATTCCATAGTTTCATCGCAGTGAAATACTACTTTACTGCGGCGAACTAGCCATTGCTGGCGGCAAGTTTTTCCTTATATATTGAATGTTTTCAACTTTCCTCTTGCATAACCTTCACCCGGCCGTCCTAATCATCACCTTAAGATTGGTAACGGGACCCGGGCCTAACATTACTAGTATGTATATGTAACCCATGGGTCCCTTATATCGACGAACCATGTGCATATTATGCGTTATTGACAAATTTAGCACCTCTATAGTCGTCATCTCCACTATTAATGGTGGTCTGATAACCTGTCGTAACGCTAGTTAAAATAAAATAACTTGACTACTTCTATAGCAGTGGTGAGTATGGGTCAATCCTACAGAGAGTTTGTGTAAATTTTTTGAAATAAAATTAATCGATGTTTAGGTTTTGGGGTTTTTGGATTTAGAAAATAAGAAAACAAAATGAAACTAGACTAATACAACCAATTAAAGAAAACATGCAAAAAATAATAAAAGTAAAGAATTTGATAGGGACCTGATTCTTTGGTTCAATCTCAGATTACACCCTAATTAAACATATTTCATTGATTTGTTATTCTCTAATCTCTCTTAGCAACTATTAATCATGGGTGGAAGTGGATATCTATTTTTGATAGTGACATGATTGAGCTTTCTATAATCCACACACATCCTTAATGATCCATTTTTTTCTTCACAAAAAGGACCGGAGCTCTCTAAAGTGAAGAGCTAGGCTTAATATACCCTTTCATCAACAAATTTTCTATCTGCTCCTTAAGCTCCTTCAATTCTGCTGGAGCCATTCGGTAAGGTGGAATTGAGATCGGTGCAGTACCTGGAAGAAGTTCAATAGGAAATTTAATTTTCCTAAGAGGCAGTAGTCTTGGTAATTCCTCGAGAAAGACATTTGGTAATTCCATGAATATAGGAATTTCTTTTAACTTCCCTTTTTTGCGTTCGTGTCTACCACATAGGCCAAAAATGCTTCACACCTTTTTCTCATCATTTTCTCTGCCATCAAAGCTGAAACAATTCTCGATGAGCTAAACTTTCTGTCTCTCATAAACATCACCTTTCTTCCATTATCCAACTCGAACTCCACTGTCTTCTGTTTGTAATCTAAGTTGACATGATACTTTTCTAACATATCCATGCCCGATATCACATCTAATCCCCCCATCTTTAAGAGCATCAAATCCACCACTAATTATCCTCCACCAATACATATCTCACAATCTTTATAAACTTGACTAATAATAATATATTGGCCAATTGGAGTACTCACCATCAGAGGAGTATCCAATGGGCTCAAATTTTTCCTATGCACAGTTCTACTCAATGACACAAACGAATGGGTAAAACCTGAATCAATCAAAACAATTACATGATCATCAATTAATTTAATCATACCGATCACAACTTTTAGAGCTGTCTTTGCGTCCTCACGTGTTTTTGCAAATACTCTAGCCGGTGCTTGCCCCCTAGGTCTCCCTGGAGGATTTACTTTCATGGCTACCTCAGAACTGCCCACTTCAGTTGCAGTCTTGTGCCCCACTGTCTCAGCTATTTTGGAAACTTACATCTGAGTTCCCTCTCTTCTTGCATACTGAGGGCACTCTCTGGCTATATGCCCTTTTTCTCCATAATTGAAGTATGGTCTATTCACTCAGTAACATTCCTCTCTATGAAACCTTTCGTAGTGATGACATTTGGGAATAGGTGACTTATCCCCATCTCCCCTCTTACTGCCTCCAGCCATTAAGGCTTGATGTGAGACAGTTTTCATATGTCTAACCCTGCTTGCCCCACTGCTCCTCTCCTCATATTATACGGGGAAAGTCCTAGCACTCCTCTCTGACATAGGAGCACTACCTCGCCTCATAAACTGTTCTCTCTCTTTCCCTTTTCTGTTCATTGCACTCTTTATATTTTCCACATTCTCAACTCTGAATGCAGCTTCTACAGCTATTGGAAGTCACAAAAATTCTATGCCACTACTTTCTCTCTCATGGCCAAATGCAGTTTTGCTTCAAACTTTTCAGTACCTAACCGCTTCACTCTTTATTAACTCAGCTGCATATCGGGCCAATTGTGTAAATCGGTGCTCATATTTGCTCACCGTCATCTCCCTCTGGGTGAGCCTTAAAAACTCTCTCTACTTCTGCTGGATGTATACTTCAGACAAATACTTCTTCTTATAAGCATTCAGAAAGTCCTTCATGCCAACACCGGTGGCTTCATCTAACTTCCCGGGACACTTTCTCACGAATGCAAAGCATCCCCTTATAGCAAACTCGTAGCATATTCAACCTTCTCGTCCACCTCACAATCCATCTGCTCTAATATCCATTCTGTCTTCCTTAACCATGTCTCAGCTTCTTCCAGGTCGGTGGTCCCATAGAAGTCCACTGCTCTATACTTCCTCAACTTGTCAAACTATTTCCCCTTCTTAACTGGGGCCAGAGTAGCAATTTGCGGCATCTGACCCATAACCTAGACAAAGGCCTGAGTAAATGCCTAAAACAGTCTCGAATCCAAGGTAGGCATTTGCTCTGACGGGACAGGCGACTCCTACATCTGTGATCGAGAGGGCCCACTGTCGTGCCCTATAGAAGCCTCAGCATTTCTTGGGACTACTGACTTATCAGTACTCTCCTCCCTTAGTAGAGAGTCAGGTGCAATCAATCCTTGCAATATTCCTTGTGTCCTTCTACAAGGTGGCATTTTACTACTTCAATATAAACACTAACGATTAGCTTACATTTCATTTTAATCTTAATTCCTACATGTATGCATAACATGCATGTCACTTAATGCAATTAATCAACTCACAATGTAACAAATAATCACATAGCACAACAATTCATACTACTATGCATTCTAAGCCTAGGAAAAACCTAAGCTCTGATACCAAACATTGCTAGACCTCGCTTTCGAAGCCCAACATTTGGAGTCATAAAACTTTAGCATACTCATTTCTTCAACTTCGAAATAAATTTTGGGAAACCTCAAACTGGAATTACAATTTGACTTCTTCAGAACATTTGTTACCCATTGTCTTAAGTTTCTAATGACAAAAAAACCATTAAGTTTGGTTTAGAACTCTAAAAGTTATGGTCAAAACATTTTTGGACTATTATTAAACTGAAACAGTACACTATACTCAACTTCCACCCAAAAATTGAAAGTCTTAGGGACTGAATTAAAATTTGATCCCTTCATATAATTTGTAGTTCTCTGTCTCTAGTTTATTTAAAAAACAAAACTAATCTCATTTGGAGCTTTGCAGATCAAGATATCATCAAAATACCAATATGTTCAGTAAAAAAATATCCAATTCATACTCTTCCAACCCATACCCTTACTTTGATTCAATCAATCTTTTTCAAATCAATACCAAAA
>JANVCQ010000007.1:5228905-5245443 GCA_025531925.1 Erythroxylum plowmanianum
GGATAAGAGTTAGATGAACAGTGTTAGGGTTTCCTGTGAATATATTGATGGAGTGAGAATGTTTATGAATTTTGTGGCTGAAGAAAGGGCAAAGATTGTGAAATTTCGTGCCTTTGTGCACATTGCATGAATTGTTACATGAGGTCTCAGATGAATTTTTTTGACCATTTAATGCAATTCAACATGGATCAATCATACACCCGCTAGGTTTTACATGGTGAACTGCCAGAATATAGATTTATCTCTAAGAAGGCTTGACATTGTAAATGTAGACATTGATGGGACGGGTAATGATATTAATGAAGGTGATGGTAATGAGGAGGAGGATGGCATGCAAGATTTGCTTTGTGATGTGGGTACTTTCCTAAATGATTGTCTAATTGATCAGGATAGAAGGAGTCCTCCTATAGGCATCAGAAATTCTATTATAGGTGCCTTTTATGAATTGTTAAGTAAGGCAACTAAAAAGTTGTACCCCAGGTGTACAAACTTTTCAAAATTATCATTTTTAATAAAGTTGCTTCACTTGAAAGTATACAACAAGTGAAGCAATAAGTCATTTGACATGTTACTTGCTCTGTTGAGGGATATATTACCTAATTGTGAATCTTTGTCGAAGTCCTATAACAAATCAATTTCTATGGAGCCTAGGTTTGGGTTATATGTTGATACATGCATGTAAGTACAATTGTTCCCTATTTTGAAAAGAATATGGGGACTTGAAAAGTTGTCCCCAGTGTGGAACATCAAGATGGAGAATTAATGGTGGCAGGGGTAAGAAGATACCTCATAAGGTAGATTACAACGATTATTCATGTCAAGTAAGACCGTTAAACAAATGACATGGCATAATGATAGGCCTAAAGGTGACAGTAATAGTATGGTTCATCCTTCTGATGGAGAAGCTTGGAAGAGCTTTGATGAGCTATATCCTGAGTTTGACAGAGAATCACGTAATGTTAGACTAGGCTTAGCAACAAATGGATTAAATCCTTATGGCAATTTGTCACTTTCATATAGCTTGTGGCCTGTTGTTCTATTAACATTCAATTTACCCCCTTGGATGTGTATGGATGAGTCATTTTTTATGCTATCGTTGGTTATTTTAGGTCTGAAAGTAGTGAGTAGAGACATTGACATCTATATGAGACCACTTACTTAAATGAGTTATGGGAAGATGGTTTTGATGTTTTTTTATGCTTTAAAAGGAGAAAATTTTCGAATGCATACAGCTTTAATGTGGACTATCAACAACTTTCTAGCCTATGGTACTATTTCTGAGTGGAGCACTAAAGGTTGTAAGGCATGCCCTATTTGTAACAAGCACACTCCTTCTTGTAAGTTAAGAAGTAAGATTAGTTCCTTAGGCCATCGATGTTTTCTTCCTCACGATCATCCATGGAGAAAAACCAAGAAGTTTGATGGCAAGAGTGATCATCGGCTTATACCTAACTTACTAAATGGAGATGATGTGGTGGAACAATTATATCATGTTTAGAATATATGTTATGGCAAGCACCCCAGTAACAAGAGGACAACGAGATTGGAAGGAGAATTGAATTGGAATATTTAAAAAAGCATTCTTTTGATCTACCATATTGGCATAAATTAACATTGAGGCATAACCTTGATGTCATGCATATAGAAAAGAATATTTGTGACAATATCCTTGGTACTTTGATGAATGTTGAAGGTAAAACCAATGATACAATCAAGGCTCAGCTTGATTTGGAAGATATGAACATTCGAAAGGAATTACACTTGAAAAGAGCAGCTAATGGAACTATCATGACAAAACCTCCAACATGCTATACAATATCTTCTAATGAGAAGAAGTTTTGTGAGTTTGTAAAGTAGGTGAAGTTTCCAGATGGTTACACATCTAATATATCTCGATGTGTTAATGTTGATGAAAGGAAAATTACTAGACTTAAGTATCATGATTGTCATATACTGTTACAAAGCATTTTTCCTTTAGGCACGTGTGCCATCTTGAATAAAGATGGGATAGGTGTGTTAATGGAGTTGGGGGACTTCTTTCGTCAAATTTGTAGATGAATTTTGAATAAGGATGATGTATAAAAGATGTGTGATGAGATAATTTTAATCTTATGCAAACTTGAAATGATATACCCACCAACATTCTTTGATGTCATGGTTTATTTAGCTATTCATTTGTCAAATGAAGCCTTACTTGGTAGACTAGTTGTGTATAGATGGATGTATCCAAATGATAGGTATTATTTAAATTTATCATATCACTCTTAAAAGTTAACTAATAGTATCCTATCTAATTATGGTTAATCATTTTTTAATATTCCTAGGGACACTAAAGAGATTTGTTAAAAGTAAAGCAAATCTAAAAGGGTCAATTGCTAAAACGTATGTTGTTAAAGAGTGCATGACATTCTATTCAATGTATCTAAAAGGAATTGAAACTAACTTCAATGTGACAGAGCAAATCAAAGATATGGTTTATGGTTTTGATATATCAGTTTTCTTCCAATGATGTAAGTCGTTTAGTGCTAGCAAAACAATTGATCTTCCTACAGATAAGCTAGAGATTGCGCATTAGTATGTGCTTATGAATTGTCATGAGATTAGGCCCTTTACTGAGTAAGTTTTTCTAACCTATTATGAAATTAACATATGTAATAAGTAGAGATATTTCATATAATCTTGATTGAATTTTTTAAATCCATAGTGAGCACATGGATGAGTTAAGGCAACAATGCCCATTATATGTTGATAGGAGACATAGAGAACAATTTTCTTCATAGTTAAAGCAACAGGTAAGAAGAAGGTTTGTACGTGGTCTACACAAAAAATTATAGATTATTAACTAATTTTCATTTGTTGTTATAGATGACGACATTAACTAGCTCCCATGAAGGAAGTATATTTGAGTCTTTGTATACATTAGCATATGGACCTCATAGTTTGGTGTAGAAGTATGCTATATGCAACACAAATGGCATATGATTTTGCACTGAAGCCAGTGATCTACATAAGATTACATAAAATAGTGGTGTTGCAGTGTTAAGAAATTATGGAGAAGATAATATTACATTTTATGGGCTACTGACAGATAATATCATGCTTGAATATGTTAGGGGTAAAAATTTTGCGCTTTTCAAATGCAAAAGGTATGATCTTGGAAATTTGAATATAAGGGTCAACGGCATTGTAAAAAGTATCAACGTAACTAAGTTCTGGTTCAAGGATGACCTATTTATTTTGGAAAACTAAGCAAAGCAAGTCTTTTATGTGGAAGATTTGTTACTCGGTCCAAATTGGCAAATTGTGCAAGAATGTGAAGTCAGACGTGCATATGCCAAGCATGGAAGTTTCTTTCTTTAAGGTTTAAAGATCAAAGATTTCATTTAAAAAAGCATTATGCTAAGCATGGAAAGGATGTTAAGCCACATAATGTGACAATGGTGGAGTGGATGGATTTATGTAAATATTAGGAGTAATCAGCTACAAAGGTTCCTTAATTTGATTACAAAACTTAATTTCACAACTTTATTGACAACTGGTTATATTTTAGTATTTATGAATTGTGATTTATAGATGTTATAATATGTTTTATTACGTTTTCTTGTAGGAAAAAAAGTGAAAAAACCAAATTGGCTAGGAGTCAGGTCAAATGTCTACCATATTCCAGTTCCAAGGCCTTTGTAGTGATACGACATAAGATTGTGAGTTATTATCTTTTTAATTATATTTTACTTTGATTGACAATTCAAAATTTATAATAAATATTACTATTAATATATTTCTATACAACAAAGTGACAAAGATGGAGAAGAGTGTGATCGGATGAAGTTATGGTATCACACTCATTATGATGAAAGTAAAGATCAATGGACAACTTATGAATGCAGAGAAAAATAGGTGAGTGCATAGTTCATTTATAAATATTTCTTAAATGAGACTGTGTATCTAATTAATTCTTAATTTTTCAAGAAATAAAGTATAAGGAAATGGTAGATTCAATAGAACAAGGTCATTTGATGATAGAGGTGAAGTGTGCAACAAAGTTTTGGGCATTATATCATATTACATTGTTGGCATGGCAGTTGAGCTTCGACCCCAAGGGAAGACTTTAGTCAGAAAGAGACTTTGAGATGAACTAGAGTTGTCGGAGAAGGTTATTCAAGAGTTACAGTCTCAAGTCGATGATTTGAATAAAAAATTTGAACAAAAGCAGGATCGACTAACTACCGAAGTCGAACAACAAAGAATTGAATTTGAACAACACAAAAAGCTCTTGGAACTTTTATGTTCTACACGTAATATTCGTTTAGGTTAGATATACATACTCATGTTGATATATTATATACTTATGACTATTTACTATACACTTATGACACACTTTTGATATTAATTAGTATATTAAGACATGTTTGCAAATTGCAATTAAATAATATATTGTCTGTAGGTATAAAATTCTTGTGATACATGAATAATTATTTAAATGAATGATATACTAAAAAATTGAAGAATTATTAAATAAATAAAATTCATAAATAATATTGAATAGCTACTAAAAAATAAGATTTAAAAAATTTGTATTTTAAAAAATAATTATTAAAATTATTGAATTATTAAATTAAAATGATTTTCAAAAAATGGAAAAATACTAATTAAAAAAATGAAAAAACGTCGCAGAAAGTGACATTCCACAACGTTTCTAAAACGTTGCAGAATGTAGCTTTCTGTGATGTTTTTCAAACGTCACGAAAAGCATTTTTTCTGTGATAGTTTTGAAATGTCGCAGAATGTGACTTTCTGCGACGTTTTTGAAACGTTGGAGAATGTTACTTTCCACGATGTTTATAAGAATGTCCCAAAATGTACTATCTTTCAGTGATATTTTTTAAAATATAGTAGAATGTACGTGTGTTTTTCATGACATTTTATGAAAAACGTCGCAGAAACCTTTTGCCTACGTCACTTTCTGTGAAATTTTTTGTGACATTTTTTAAAACGTCACAAATTATATTTTGTGATGTTTTTGGAGATTTCGCAACGTTTTTTAAACGTCACAAAATGTCTTATTTTCTTGTAGTGAGTAGCTCAACAAGAGTTTTAGAGGTTTTCCTTCCTCCTCTATGGTCATCAGTTGAAGTATCATCATCATGAGTTATAGTATATTGCAAGAGTTCTTCCATAAGGTCCCAAATTGTACCCTAGTTGAAATGTTACATATTCATGAAAGTACATGTATGATAAGTGTACAAATTGTGATATGATTAAGAATTGCATGACTTGAATTTTGGATTTAATAGATCCTATTCAGTGGATTGGAATTAATCGATACTCTTAGAGAATTGAGGCATTGAAATGTGCATTTGGACTAGAAAAAATTGCCGAGTGGAAAGAAAAGTTGGTACATAAAAATTGAAATGACAAATCCTATGATTTAGTGACATTTGGCATGGTTGATGCATTAACAGATGGCATAGTTAGTAAATTGACAAGTGGCAACAATAAGTGAGTGACAAATGATTTAATATATTGGTGACATTTGGCAGCTCTAATGTGGGACAAAATGAAGAACATGTATAGTGACATAACTTATTACAACTTGATGACACCTCGCAATAGACGAGGCAAGTTTCTGCTGGAGTAACTGTTTTGCTCATTCTTCACTATTCTGCACTCTCTCACCAAACTCTCTCATTTCCTCTCAACTTCTGGAGCTTTTGGGATCATTTTCTTTTAGAATCCTTGTAAGTTACTGAATCAAGAAAGCTACTTTATACTACCTTTTATGTTGTTATCACCTTATTGTTAAGATCATCTTACATCTACCTAGATTTCAGAAGTGTTTTGGTTGCATGAAGAGTTGGTTGGTTAGTTCTTTGAAAAAGAAACTTGAAGGTAATTGGGTAAGGGATCACTAAACTTGGTAGCATGTATTATACAAGTTTTATGATAATTGAATTAGCTTGAAATATGTGTTAAGATGAAGATAAATGAATGATAGAAAAATGATCTTTGTATGACAACTTCTAGTTTGGTTTTAATGTGTGGAAGATATTAGTTTGTAAGTTACTTAATGAATGATTTTTGAATTGTTTTGGACATGAATTTGATGAGGTATTGAAACATGAATAAGGTAGAATTGAAGTGAAATTGATGGACTTTGGTGAAGGTGTGTTGAATGGAAGTAAATAAATAAAGTTTTAGAAACATTTTGGAGGGTTCACTCATCCCACGATTGTGGGATTTGTGAGGCTTATTCCCACGATCGTGGGAAGTACTTAGGATGTGGAAAATGTTAATTTTAGTCAATTATTGGACTATATAAGGTTAAGGTTCTTAATAATGATTTAAATTGACTTAATTGAGCTTGAAAATGAACCTAGTTTGATGTGGAATAAGTTCATTAAAGGTTATATAAGATTTGGATTTTTAATTTAAGTCATAATTTAAAGAAGGTGTTATTAAATAACAAAGTATCTAATTTTGAAACTTATAAGTTGTTAAAGGAATAAAGTATACTTATGAACTCAAAGTGTATTTAAAGGAATAAAGTATACTTATGAACTCAAAGTGTATTTTAAATGATAAAAGTGATGTGTTAGTTATCAGTGTTTGAGAATTTGGAAACTTGGGTGAGTACATGTAAAGTGTAATTACTTAATTTATTCATTGGTGCATTATTACAAATGCTTATTTTTATAAGGCATGATAGGTTTGAGTGAGAATGAATGGGTTCAATTTGAGCATAAGGAAATGAATTCATACTTATGCATTATTTCCCTGTCATGTGATTCTGATATTGTGATAATTCCCGACCATCAATTGTCTGGGGAGTTTAATAACTGAGATTGTATTGGAAGTGCTTTTTAATTATGTGAATATTCATAATGTGTGATGACTCAATACATTTATTGATATTTTAATACATATGTTTATATTTATAAGGCATGTTAAGTTTGATCAAATGAATAAGATCATATGATATGCATTATATCATTTACTTGAAATTTTGAAATTTGAAATGGTTTGTTTTAAAACTGTTAAATCATAGTCATGGATAAATATGCATGCTTAAAAGGGTCTACACTGTTCCTGTGACACTTCGATGTCTCCTGATATCGACACATCGATGTCTCCTGATATTTGACACAACAGTAGCTCTTGCTATTGAGATATAAGTTTCTTCTATTTTATGATACCAGTTATGGTATCTTCTATTCTGGTCCTGTTACCCACTGTTGTAAAAAGGATTAGCAGTTTAAATTATTTTGTATTTAGATACATGTTCAGTTTTTATAAAAACAAGTTTTGTTCTGATAAAAGAAGCTCTGATTTGATTCAAAACAAATTATACTCTAATATTAGTCATATTTTGATCTGAAAGGATTATATCCTATTCTGATATTCAATTCTAATACTTGTGCATTCTATTATGATGTTTATGAGTTTTGTTCTGATGCAAGAATGTTCTGTACTGATTGATGAATCATATTCTATTCTGAGACATAATGTTTGGCTTACTATGTGCTATAAATAATAAAAAATTGTTGTGATATGATTTAAGTTTATATCTATAAATATTAGACGACTGCTAGAAACAGTCACCATTATGCTTTTAATTATCTCCACTAAGTTATATGCTTAGCACAGTAATTTTGCCTCTGTGTAAGTTTTGATAAGAAGATTAAAGATTGAGATAAGTGAGTCCAACTTTTATCTTTTCAAAATAACAATTTTGTAATATTATAATCATTTACATTTTCATTCCTTATAAATCCTTTCAATTTATTCTATTTCATTCTATTCATTAAAAATATTATATCCAACCCTTAATGTCACGAGAATGGTCGTTCTTCATTTTTGTAACTTTGAAGACAGAAAGATTAATTGTCTGTTTGATGGAGTTGATGTCCCGAGGACTATAAGATTAGTGGAGTGTCTTTTCTGTTAAAGATGCCGCGGGAGAGCAAGCAGCTTGGAGCAGAAAGGATTTTTAAATAAGTGGGTCCCGCTTTAATAAAATTTTGAAAAGAAAATTTCGCACATTAGCATTTAACCGCGACGGAGTCGTCGATAGGTCCATACAATCAGAGACTATTTTAAATATTTTATTAATGTAGGGTTTATTTTAAATATTTTATTAATATTAAATTTGTTTTAAAATAGATAATTGTAATCTTTCAAAAAAACGAAGATAATTGTGGTATATTCTCATCGTGTTCGTGTACGGCATTAAAAACAAAATCACATGGCTGTGACAATTTGGTGTATTCACCAATGCAACTCCGACACGTGATACCAAATGACAATCTGGTATCAGGCGGCAACAACCCATACGTCCACGTAAGCAATGAAGTCCAGCTAGGACGTTTATCCCATGTGAAACCTGAATGACCGCTATAAGTTTCAGTCCATCTCTCTCACAGCTCTCTGTCATCAGCTCTGCTATTTCTTCCTCGAGTCATGGCCCACAACTCTAGCTTACTTTCTCTACTTTTCCTCTACCTCTTCGCGATCTCCTCCGCCAAAGTCTTCTTCGAAGAGCGTTTCGACGGTACGTTCCTCTTATCTCGTTGGGCGTTTTTTTTCCTATTAATTTTCTGATTGTATACGAATACTTAATCTCACTACACTTTAGATACTTTAAGTTTGAGATAGATTCTCTAATTTTGCTTTAATCGTTTTTAATTCTCGTTATCTTTCTTCTAATAAAATTACATTTTCACATACGTACCTAATGCGTATGCGTGTGTATTGATGCACGCACTCATAGACATATATGTGTAGCGGATCGTGCTTTTTTGTGTGGATCTGACAGTGCTTTAGTTTCTCTCTTTTTTTATTACTCGATCATCGATGGTTGAAAATGTGATTCTTGTTGAGCAGATCTACTAGTGCTCGGATCAGTAGTGGACATGAATAGTCTGTTTAGTGTAGGGATTTGATTTTCGATTTATCTACATTTCGACGACGCGTGGGTGCTCAAACTCATTCTTGATGCGTTTGTGCATCAGGTTCCTTAGTTGCCTTCTTTTAGCAATGGGGGTTTGGTAAATGTGCAATTATGTTAATTGACTATTTAGGCTGTGTTTTGTTAGTGCTTTCTGTTTAGAGAACCAAAAGTCATATTTTCAGTGTATAAAAGCATATTTTTTGCTTTTTAAAATTTTAGTTACTAGTAATCCATAAAAATTTAGAGGTTTACAATATCTAGTTTTGTGTAATATGATCTTGCTATTGCTTATGTTTTACGTGGGAGCATTAACATCTTCTAATTTAACTCCTTCCTGTCTGCTGTTGAAAATTTTAAGATGGATGGGAAAATAGGTGGGTAAAATCCGATTGGAAGAAAGAAGAAAATACGGCTGGGGAGTGGAATCACACTTCTGGAAAATGGAATGGCGACCCAAATGACAAAGGTATCTATTGAAATGTCTGCATAAGATTACACACTACTGATATTAATAATTTCTCTTAGTCTGATTGTGGGTTTGATAGGATGATGAGCACTTATTAACTATTATGAGTTCCTAATTACTGGTTTTACCATCATATACAGGTATACAGACAAGCGAAGATCATAGGTTCTATGCTATTTCAGCAGAGTTCCCAGCATTCAGCAACAAGGATAAGACTCTAGTCTTCCAATTCTCTGTCAAGCATGAACAAAAGCTAGATTGTGGTGGTGGCTACATGAAGTTGCTCAGTGGCGAAGTTGACCAGAAAAAATTTGGTGGTGATACACCCTACAGGTTGTGAAACAGTATAAGTATTTTTAATTTTGATTAGTTATTTACTTCTACTGAATTTATTTCTATCTTTTGCCTAATTTCTAAAGTTGGTTCCATGTTTGGCTGCAGTATCATGTTTGGACCAGATATCTGTGGCTACAGCACTAAAAAGGTTCATGCTATTCTTACATACAATGGAAAGAACCACTTGATCAAGAAGGAAGTTCCTTGTGAGACTGATCAACTCACTCATGTTTACACATTCATTATTCGTCCTGATGCTACATACAGCATCCTTATTGACAATGTGGAGAAGAAATCTGGTAGTTTGTACACAGATTGGGATCTTCTTCCACCAAAGAAGATTAAGGATCCCGAGGCCAAGAAAGTAATTACCAACCCTGTTTTTATCTTCATGTGTGTTGCCTTCTGGATAGGTATGCTGATCCAACTTTTTACTTGATACAGCCTGATGACTGGGATGATAAGGAGTATATTCCTGACCCCGAGGATAAGAAACCAGAGGTACAATAGCTCCCTCTGCTTCAATTGATGTGCATTCTCGCAATTGTGGTTGAAGCATGATTCATTCTTCCTTTTTTTTTTTGTGTGAAATTTTGAAGGGTTATGATCTCATTCCCAAGGAGATTCCGGACCCAGATGCAAAGAAGGTAACTACTGAAACTGCCTGTTCTGTTCATATAATGGGTATTAATCTGAAATACCAATATTTGCTGACAAAGATGTTTATATTTTAGCCTGAGGACTGGGATGATGAGGAAGATGGTGAATGGACCGCCTCAACAATTGCCAACCCTGAGTACAAGGGACCGTGGAAGCCAAAGGTTAGTGAAATTGGATAAAATTGAAGATTTTGATGTCAATTTCCGAACATATTCTTTTTACTTTTTATTTCCTTGCAGAAAATTAAGAACCCTAATTACCAAGGCAAGTGGAAGGCACCAATGATTGACAATCCAGGTTTGCTCCAATATTTTTTTTAATTCGTGCTGATACTCTTTCCTTTGACCTTTATGGCGTTCACTAATTTATGATTACTAGCAGATTTCAAGGATGATCCAGATCTCTATGTGTTCCCCAATCTGAAATATGTTGGAATTGAGTTGTGGCAGGTACTTATGTATTGCCATATGTCCTTAATTATTGGTACCCATGATTTTGTTCTGAACTAATAAAGATCATTTTACAGGTGAAATCTGGAACCTTGTTTGACAATATCTTAATTACTGATGAACCAGAGTATGCATTGAAGTTTGCTGAAGAAACTTGGGGAAAGAATAAGGATGTACGTCAGCATCTCCCTTCTTTGATGTAACTTTCACAATGGGGCTTGTTTTGTACTTGTTTGACATTGCTGAATAACTGCAGGCTGAGAAGGGAGCATTTGAGGAGGCAGAAAAGAAGAAAGAGGAGGAGGTATTTTCATGCTCTTTACTTGTAAAACCTGTCAGCATGTTTTGAGGCTTTCTGACTATAACAGTGGCCTATCCTTGAGTGAAATGAGTTAGAGAGGGAAGAAATGGGTAGAAAGGAAGGTCTTTTTTAAACTATAGTTGTCCTACTCCTTGTAATAGAATAGTAGCTTGGGTTCTTGGAAAGCTTTTTCTCACTGTTGCATGCAAACTTTCTCTGATACTTTTTGTCGCTTCATTTGAATGATGCTATACCCCTGTTTCAACGTTTCATCACTTGATTCTGTCTTTCAGGAATCAAAGGATGAACCTGCTGATACTGATGTAAGCCTACCCTGAAACTTATTTATGTGTTTAATGTTCTTGTTCCTGTCACTTTCGTTTCCCTAATTGCAATGTCATTTATTAAAGGATGAGGATGAGGATGATGATGACACCGATGATGCTGAAGGAGATGGCGACAAGGAAGCCAAATCCGAAGACAGCAGCGAATCACATGTAAGTTCTTTATTATTACTGTAATCCGTACATCGTTTCACTTGTCCATATCGAAATTAAGATTCTTTTCTAAAAAATTTTCAGGATGAGCTGTAGAAAGGATGTGAACCCCCTTCAAAGTGGAGTCTTGGGATGAGATGAGCATGTGGATCAAGTGTTCGTAAAGGTTTCTTTTACATTAGTGTTAGGAGTTTTCTTTAGGGTGAAAAATGATTGAGATGGCTGTGAGACAAACATCCAAAGTAGGTTATTGGTCTAGTCTCATTTTAACAGCCAGAACATTTAGAAGAATGAACGAGGATGGCATATTTTCATTGCTAGATTTTTATGGAATAGTTCTTTTTTCAAGCTTTGGAACATGCTATAGATGACTAAGATTTGCTTGTTCTGTCTACTATACACTATTGCTTTGAGTTCAACAGAAAATGAAAGTGACCGTGGTATCGGCTCGGGGGCCCTTGAAAAACGACTAATTGGTCTCAAAATCGGGTTCCAATAATAATTAGTGATAGATAAAAATTCAGAAAAAAAAAAACAATTACAAGAGAAGTAGGCGTATATTCGAGACCAAAGGAAACGAATGTCATCCCTTAAAATATACCAAAATGTAAGAAACGATAAAAGAAGTTGGACACCAATTTATAAATTGGGACAACAGCAATGCGGGTTATAATAATCCAGCATCAATCATCTTCTTTCTTAATAAAAACATGGATTTGGGTGTGAAATAATATAGAAGTGGACAAACCAATAAACATGTAGGAGACAACACGCAAAATTTGAACGTAAGGCAAGCAAGTTGCTAAAATTAGTTGAACCATGCTAGTATAAACGATGCTCCATAAGGCATGATATGTTGCTAAAAGTCCTCCTTTTCATGCTTCTGCCAGAAGTCACGTACTTATCAGATTGTTTTTTAGTAATTGCTACTTTTAAGGAAGAGTTACAATTTCCGTCTTTAGTTCCTATTCTCATTGCTTAGTTGGCAGTTGCATCTAATAAGATGTGCTTCCCATCCCTTTATCACCTGAACCGTGAATAAGATGAGTTCATGGATAGTTGCTGAAGTGCTCTTGAATATTCTTGTATTTCTTTTCTGTCATATTAAATATACTAATATTGACGCATCGTCGATCCAATAGATCCATGAATGTTACTTAAAGTCTACCAACTTCTGGCAGCTAGATTCTTCACGGGTAGGATCTGCTATTTTTAAACAGATGATGGTGCAGCGAGATGCCATCTACTCTTGTATGATCTCACCTACGCTCTTGCTAGATTACTTCACGCTCTGATTTGTATTTCTTTTCCTTCTCGGTCGCGGGACTGAATATGGAATCCCTCGAACACGAGGGACACTAGCCCAAAAGAGGGCACACGAGGAAGCACGAGGAGAACGATCCGACCAAACTGCCGCTTTCCTATAGTGATGCGGTAGCAGGGCGTCCAGCTGAAGACGTCCTAGGGGAAGCTAACGCCTGGCTAGTGGAGGAAGTTATTGCTTTGGAAGAAGGTGACATACTCCCGATATCCAGTGAGCTAGGGGGCGGCATTCACTTGTCCAAGGCATTTAAGGAGAAACATGACTAACAATGGACCACTGTCGTCGTCGTGAAACTCTTAGGACATCGGATAGGTTACCAAACAATCTGCTCCCGACTGAAACTAGTCTGTAAACCTCGAGGATCGATGAAAGTGGTAGACCTCGAACATGATTATTTCCTCTTTTGTTTTATGGAGGAAGAAGATTACCTCCATGCATTAACTGCCGGGCCCTAGACCATCTTCGGGCAGACCAATTCAGTGCGACGGTGGACGCCCTCCTTCAAACCCACGCAGGGACCAGTTCACCAAGCGATAACGTGGGTTCGCTTCCCGGACCTCCCCATCGCTCAATACCCCCTACCATCATCACTGCTCTAGGTAACACCATTGGAAAAACGGTGAAGATTGATGAGCCGACTCTAACGGGGACGGTTTGCTCGGCTCGCGGTTGACTTGGACCTAAGTTGTCCTTTGAAAACGACGGTGGAGCTTGACGGCGAAGTCATCCAAGTGAGGTATGAGGGATTACCGCAGCTGTGTTTCACATGTGGAAGAGTAGGACACGATGACGCTGCATGTCCCCATCGCCAACACGATACCAGCACAAACCCAATCTCCGAAGTAGGTCTGAAGGAGACAGCGTCCTCAGTGGATCAAGCAGTCGGCGGCGGAGTGGGACGACCAACAGTGGCAACTTCCACACCAGCTAACACCTCCAATGGCTACGGGCCGTGGGTATAGATCCAGTGTAAGCAACGTCCATCTCATCAACGGCTACCGTAGCAGCAGGCTCCCAGATCCCCCCAACGTCACACCATAGAGAAAAATAATAGGAAGATGCCGCCAGGGATGGGTTCTTGTTTTTCAACTTTGACAGGAACAGACATGATGGCGAGTATGGATGAGACGTTGATAGAGGGACCTCGTTTTAATCCCAGTACAGGCATGGGACAGAGGGTGAAAGCTGGAGAAGTCTTCAAATTTGGCAAACTCCCGCATCACTCGAACCAGAAGTCCAAAGATATTGGGCCCTCATCCAGCAAGGGGTCCAGAGGCAACAAGGCTGCCTCACCAGGCCCAAACTCTGGAGATAGCTCCAAGCCACGCAATTTCCAAGCCAGTGGCCCGGAAAAAATGCAGATCCAAGCCACCACTATGGAATCCAACATAGGGCTCACCATACCGTTGCACTCAGAAATGGTGTGCAAGAGCCTCTTACTGGAGGACAAAATGGGAGAAGAAGGGGGGAGTCTTCATCTGATGGAAGGTGTAGAGGCCCAAGAGGAGACTCCAAACAATAAGGTTACTACCTTATCCCTGCCTTCTGATCCTCCGGACATCGTAGGACCTTCACCTCCTCTGGAAGCCAATTCTCAGTCTGTTCATCAGGATACACCGACATCGTAAGTCTCGAGTGACGAGCTCACCAATGCTCCCCCAGGAGGTACACTTCCTAATTCATAGTTTTTCTGTTATGTCTATTCTAATCTAGAATTGTCAAGGGACAGGGGGGTTTAGTTTTCATACTGTCCTGCGTAATTACCTAAAGTCTTATGAACCGAGTATCCTTGTGTTGATGGATACCCGGATTAGTGGCCCTAGGGCCCAGAAAGTTATCCAAACCTTGCGGTTCGATTTTTCGTTCCGAGTAGAAGCTGAAGGCTTTTAGGGAGGGATATGGCTCTTATGGAAAGAATCGTTCCGGTCTCGATTCTTGTAGCTCACTGGCAGTTTATCCATACCTCCATCCAGTATGAATCGTAACTTTTTGATTTTACTGCTGTCTATGCTAGCCCCCAAACAACATCCCAACAGCACATATAACCGACGTTAGAATGGCTAGGCAGGTCCCACCAAAAGCCTTGGTTAATAGGGGGCAATTTTAACGCCAAACTGGAAGCTTCTGATAAAAGAGGAGGGGCAAGAGCAACACGAGTGGTGAACAAATGTTTTCAAGACTGGGTGCATGGATGTAGTCTCCTTGATCTTAGATACGTGGGATCTAAGTTTACGTGGCACTGTGGTGATGTTCAGACCTGATTGGATCGAGTTTTTGGATCCTTTGGTTCCACCATCCGCACTCCGGTTGCTTAGGCTCCCAGAAGTTTCGATTCCTAAATGCTTGACTCACTCACCCAAGGTTTAATGAGGCAATCCACGTGCATTAGGACCCATCCGAGGGCTCAGTGAGCAAGTCTTTAGCCCACTTATCCCAACACCTCACGAAGTGGAATCGCTCCAATTTTGGCAATATCTTTCAGCGGAAAAAATGCCTGGTAACCCGCCTGCAAGGTATCTAGTCAGCCATGACAGAGGACAATATGGATTATCTCTTAGATTTAGAACAACAGTTAAGTGTGGAGCTGATGCAAGCCCTAAAAGAGGAAGAACTCTTCTGGCATCAAAAAACCAGATGCGATTGGATTTCGAAGGGTGATCGGAACACTAAATACTATCACACCCTCACTCTTACCAAACGAAAATGATTGAAGATTGAGAGCTTCAAGGACTCCTATAGGGACATTGTCTCTGATCCTGTTAAACTTTGTACCCTAGCTAAAGACTTCTTTGCCTATCCGTACTCTCAAAAGGAGGACACTCCCCCCGAGTCCTGCTTCCTGGAGCCTTTCCTCCGCTCTCCGAGGCCAACCTCCACAGCTTAACCCAACCTCTCTACCTCGCCGAAATCAAGAATGCGGTTTTTGGCATAAATCTGAATAAAGCCCCGGAGGTGGATGATTTTAATGCTCTTTTTTTTTCAAAAACAATAGGATCGGGTTAGCCCCAAAGTAGCTAAGTATATCCAGGAAGTTTTTCGGAAGGAATGCTGGGAGAAGGAATTAAACGTTACCATCCTTGTCCTTATCCCCAAAGTCCCCTTCCTGTCTAGTCTGACCCAATTCTGACCTATCAGTCATTGCAATGTGATTTACAAGATCATCTCCAAAATCATTGTTGATAGGTTGAAACCACATATGGATCACTTAGTACAGGAGAACCAGTACAGTTTCATCCCAGGCCGCCAAATTACCGACAATATCATTATTGTCTAAGAAACCATCCACTCCATGAGGAAAAAAAAGGGAGGAAGAGGTTCTTTACGATTAAAGTTGATCTTGAAAAAGCATACGATAGACTTTGTTAGGATTTCATCCTAGAGACGCTACAGGATATTGGGCTTTCGAAAAACCTCAATTGGGTCATCATGCAGTGTGTGACAACAGTGACCATGCAGGTCGACTGGCAAGGCTCTAGTACTGAACCTTTTAGGCCTACTCAAGGCATCCGTCAGGGCAGTCCGATATCCCCTTATCTTTTTATCCTTTGTTTGGAACGC
>JANVCQ010000007.1:5252905-5270052 GCA_025531925.1 Erythroxylum plowmanianum
CTTTATAATTCTCATTATGTGATTTAACCAACATGATATAAAATGATAGTCTCACTTACCTACTTTTGTATCATTGCCACTGATATTAAGCATAAGTCTCCCTTGATCTAGCATATGCAAACTATTTGTATAAATTTGGATCAACTTCTTTTACTTAACATTCTATTATTATCATGCTTTGAATATTATAGTAATGTTGAATCCAAATTCAGTATTAAATACTCATAAGTATGAGCTAAAAATACATATGATCTCTATCATATCACATATATGCAAGAAAATTTATGCAATCATTTTTTTTTCTAATGATAGATATTATCATATCTAAGCCAATGACTTCAATCGTAGTTTATATTTGTGCATTTAGTATGCTAAATTTGAGTGGAACAATTCCATCATTGTACTATACATTTTTTACACCCACACTAATCCCCACTCAAGCCGGATAGGTCCCTTGCGAGAGACAAAGCCCTAGTCCTAAATTTTAAACTGCTACATACATGAAGGGGGTATAGTACTATACCTTTTAACACTGCATTGTGAAACCTCTAGCATTATGTTATCATGGTGTTGACGTACATCTTATATGTTGTGGTTGAAGTTTATGACACTCGTCTTACTACCACTTTCCATTTTCTCTGAGCCTGTATGACAATAGCCATTAGACACCAACACTGCATAGCTCATTTTTGTGTCTCACCATTGTTAGCTCCATTGTGTCTCCTCACCTTCTAGCTACTAGCATATTTCCATGTAGATGAAACCAAACGCTCCTCAACAATGTTACTGCAGTCTAATGCTACTTCACACAGTTCCTGACTAGATGGGGCCATCGCTATCATGTAGCTCTGACAATGCAAAACAACAAGACACCTCCTACCCAACTAGAAATGCCTTCTCTAACAATAATAAAAATGTTAGCAAGGTCCCATATACTAATACTGATTATGAAACAAGAATCATAGTCACCTCATTCACCTAACTCCCCATAAACTAAAACATCCACAACTAGACACAATTTATATCCTAAAGGCCTTTATGGTTCTCAATCACCAAAATTGTACTTCTAGGTTTCAACTATAATCGCTTCTTGTTTATGAAAATTATCTTTGGCTAAGGTTAAATTTCTCAAATTCATTATCTTCAAGAATATCACTTATTCTCTAAATGTAAACACTATCAGTTTCAAGAGAAAAGGAAAATCAAATCTAATTTATTTCTAATTTGATGGTTTAGGATTTATTAGGTATTAATTTGAACCTTTTTTCTTATTTAACTTGAAATTGATTCAATTTTAGGTTTAGAGTTTTTAAAGTATGCAACTTTTGCAATTTTAATTCTAAATTTTGATTAATAACAATCAAATAATTTTAATCAAATCATAGAATTAAAGATGGCTTTAATACCACAATTGGAAAATTAGGGTGGGATCTGATCCCACGTAGACTAAGATAATAAAGCGTGAATCTTATTTTTTACCTTATTATAAAGCTTCATCCATTTCTTATTGCTTCTCTCAAACTATCTCTGAAATTGACTCATCTTAACCATCGTATCTGCTTAAATATCTGACATCTAACAATATCCACAGAATATGTTGAGAGAACTTTACAATTATTATAGGGAGGGTTAGATAAGGAGTATCAGCTCCCTTAGAGTCGAAGCCTATTTATAATAAGTTTTGAACATTTTAGTAATTTAATTGAAATAAAATTTTAATTAAAATTAAAATTTAATTATAATTATAATTAATTCTTATTAAATACCAATTATGTACAAATAAAATCCAACATCTTATATTAGTCCTCATTTATTAAATACTTCATATTTAATCATAAACTTTTCTAAACTTTACAATCAAGTCCAACGTGATTAAAACAACTTTTCTCTTTTCAACCTATTATTTGTGTGTGATCCCTTAAGTTGCCAAATATGTTGGCAATGGATATAAATTATAACTCTAAATTATATTTATGATTAGATAAATTATATTTCTTTAATTTATTTTTAATTCTTTAATTAAACAATTTATGTCAATGGATCAAGTAGCGTGAAGCAATATGCATCATGATCATATAAATATTAATAAACTTGTTATCTAACAAACACTTAAAATTTTGTTTAAGTATTTCCATACTTTGGTCTATTAGATCGACTACTTCCTTCACAATAAAAAAAAATAACATGTGATACTTTTTTTTATGTTGTATTAATGTCTAGTCTCAATAAAATAATAACTAGAAATAATTTAGGAATAATATATAAATGCAATACAAATCTCATGATTATGATCACATCATAATTTCTTTTACAATATATGTTTATCTCATATCATACACTTCTAAATATTTATAAGATAAAAATGTCTTTAAATAATTATATTACTAAATTATAACCAACTAATTGACTGTAAGACATAAACCAACAAATAATTGTATCTCGTTCTATTATCTACGTTGAATATAGAGCTCTTGCAAATACTACTAAACTTCTTTAATTATAGTGGTTACTTTAAGATGTGAAAGTTCCACACTTATCTACTACACCACTTTATTGTGATAACCCAAATGCTACGCAAATTGCTAATAATGATGTGTTACATTAATGTATTAAATACATTGAAATAGATTATCATTTTATACATCATCATATCCGTCAAGGTGCCACTTACCTCCTTTTAGTTTCCTCTATAAATCATATTGTTGACATTTTCACTACGGCTCACTCACCTAGCTATTTCCATGATTTGGTGCCCAAACTATAGTTTTTAGACCATTCGCCACCTTGAATTTGAGGGAGGATGCTAGAATATTTTCTTACTATATTTAGATATTCTATATAAATATAGTAACTAAAATGAAATTTACTTTATTCTATTCTATATAAATATAGTAACTAAAATGAAATTCACTTTATTCTCAATTTGTTCAACAGCAGAAATTACTAAAATGAAAGGCGTTGTAATTTACTTGTAAGGGTATTACAAGATAGCTTAAATATTAGAGAACATTTCTGGAGGCACATACAAACCAGAGTTAACGTGACTGGTTAGTGGGTATGGTCTTTTAGAGCCATTTGAATAGCAAGCCTCCATGAGTAGCAAAGAAAGGAGCAAAAACCAAAGACTCTACTGCCATGAGCTTGATGAGGATATTGAGTGAAGGACCAGAAGTGTCTTTGAGGGGATCTCCAATGGTATCGCCGATCACCGCTGCCTTGTGGGCTTCTGAACCCTTAGGACCCAATGTTTTAGCATGCTCGGAAGCACCAGCCTGAAGCACATGAAGTAGCAAAAAACATAAAAGATTTTCTAATGAATTGGACTGTTGTAATGAGACAACATTACCTCTATGTACTTTTTGGCATTATCCCATGCTCCTCCAGTGTTGGAGGCTGATATTGCAACCTAAGAAATGGAAGACAACAATGAACATCATACAGAAGTAATGGGACAATGTGTTCACCAGTGTCTCTTGAAGATACAATGATGTGAAGGGTGTTGAGTGAGTGAGGTTGTCGGAGCAAAAGCGATGAAACTTTACCTGAACACCAGAAACAAGGGAACCAGCAAGAACACCAGCGAGAGTTTCAACTCCAAAGAATGTTCCAGCAATCAGTGGTGTAAGCATAACCAAAGCGCCAGGCGGAATCATCTCCCTGATTGAGGCATCGGTTGAAATCTTGACACAATTTGCATAGTCTGGTTTGGCTCTACCTTCCATAATACCTGGAATTGAATTGAATTGTCGACGAACCTCTTCAACCATTTTCAGGGCTGCACTACCTACACTTTTCATTGTCATAGCTGAAAACCAGTACGGAAGCATGGCCCCAACAATAAGCCCAATGAAGACCTTAGGAGTTAAAACGTCAACAGTTTTGATGCCTGCCCGGCTAACAAAGGCACCAAACAAGGCAAGAGAAACAAGAGCAGCTGATCCAATAGCAAAACCCTGAATCATAATTGTAGAATGTTAATTTTAATGAGCATCGAGCTACAGTATAGTGGTAGGGAAACTGATTAAAGGTGAGAAATAATTCCCTACCTTGCCAATTGCAGCAGTCGTGTTTCCCGCAGCATCTAGAGCATCTGTTCTTTCACGTATTTTGTGGCTCATTCCAGCCATTTCTGCGATGCCGCCAGCGTTGTCACTTATGGGTCCATAAGCATCAATTGCAAGACCCGTGGCAATGGTGCTGAGCATTCCCAGAGCAGCCACAGCAATTCCATACATGGCAGCCAGGCTGAAGCTTACATAGATAGCAATGGCAATGGCAAAGATGGGAATGATGACCGATTTGTATCCCAGAGCCAACCCAAAAATGACATTTGTTGCAGCACCAGTTCTACAAGAGTCTGCTACATCCTGCACTGGACTGCAGATTTGAATCGTATAATTATTTTCAGAAACTTTCTCCTTATGAACATCTCACATTTGAACTCCACAGATCTTGGATGCTAGCGTTATAGAAATGCTATATGCGTACATTATCCCGTATACAAGATATTTAATTTACCTGTAAGCATTGCTAGTGTAGTACTCTGTTGTATATCCAATAACAAGTCCAGCCCACAAGCCAATTGCAACGCAGAAGAAAAGGTGCCTGCAGCAACATAAGTTTCAATGATCATGACAAATTCCTAATAGGAACGTATTTCAGAAAAGTGGATTATAACCTACCAGTTCTTTACAGCCTTGTCAGTCCCAAAGTTAAAGAGAGTGAACTCGGATGGTAAGGCAAAGAAGCTGACTATGGCTATGCCAGCAGTCATGAGAAGGGTTGAGACCACAAGTTGTCTCTTCAAAGATGGTTCAATTTCAGTAACATCCTTAACCTCAAACATATCAGTTGCCAAAAGTGTTGTTATTAAACAAACCACAATGCCAACGGAACTTATGATCAATGGATACGACATGGCCGTGTAGTCATGGCTGACACCAAAGGATGATATTGATGCCACAAAGAGTGCAGCACATGATGATTCGGCATATGAACCAAAAAGGTCAGAACCCATCCCAGCAATGTCTCCTACATTGTCACCCACATTGTCTGCAATAACCTGCATAAGAACCAGAACGGTTATGCAGTGGAAATTGCTTTCTTAGATATTTCAAAATGATCACAAATTACGAAAACTTTGTCAATGGAATTGGATCTAGGCAGAGAATAGTTAGTTTATAGAGAATCAGATATTACAGCTGGGTTCCTGGGATCATCCTCGGGAATATTTCGCTCAACTTTACCAACAAGGTCAGCACCAACATCAGCCGCTTTCGTGTATATACCTCCTCCAACTCTGCCAAAGAGAGCCATTGATGAACCCCCAAGACCATAACCAGTAATGGACTCATAAAGTCCTTCCCAGTCATCTCCATAGTAGAGTTTAAACAACTGGATGGAGACAAAGAGCACGAAGAGGCCATTGGCAGCCAGGAGGAAACCCATGACTGCCCCAGAACGAAAAGCTGTGATAAAAGCCTTTCCGACACCTTTTCTTGCTTCCAGAGTTGTTCTAGCATTAGCATAAGTTGCAATCTTCATGCCTAGAAAACCTGAAAGGACAGAAGTAAAAGCACCAAGCAAGAAAGCAATAGTGCTAAAGATGGCATTGGCCAGAGCAGGTTTGCAAATGCTCCCTTTGTTATATGTGCAAGGTTCACTTTCGGTGCTGAAGCCATTAACAGAACCGAGAAAGAGGAACATGATGGCAGCAAAAACTCCCGTGAAGATACCAAGGTATTTGTACTCCGTAAACAGAAAGGAGGTTGCTCCTGTGGACATGACATAAGCCGAATAAGAACAGATAGCAGAGGTTCTTGCTAATCGTCATAAAAGCAGTAAAGAAGAGAAGAACTGATGGTAAGACAATTGCCATAGGATTGAAAGAAATCTTTGGCCATAGGACTGAAAGGAAGTGAACTGATGGTAAGACAATTCCCAACCAAACGAAGTTGCAGTCTCTGCTATTTGAAAAAAACAAAAGTAGACATCCCACTGTCCGCAGGTGACATACTCAAATGAAGACATCATCTGAATTTCGAACACAAAATACAAAAAAGAGGAACACGTTTGCTGCATAATCTAATAGTTTTCTTTTTCACCCTGACCTGTATGTACAACATATATATTTATACAGGAAGAGAGAAAAAGACAAGCGGAGAGAGAGCTCACCGACTGAAATAGCTTTCTGGATTTCAGCACACTTGATATTAACCTCAAGATTGTTAACGCCATCTTCTTCTTCCTCAATTAATCTATCATTATAACCACCGTCAGACTCACCAGAGACTCTCACCTTTGACACCAAATACCACTGAAGTAAAGCAAATCCAATTCCAACCAAAGCAGCCACAGGAATCAGAACCTGCACAACACCCTCACTCAGCACAACCATTTCAAACACAGCCACACAAACTCACTTGGTTTCTTGAGGAGTAGTATAGAAAATATGGCAAGGCCAAAGCTGCCCTGCTTTTCACTGCATGGCTTTATGGAATCTTCAAAGCTGGTTGGTTTGAATGACTGGTGGGTCAGACATGATACTTCTTAACCGTTAGCTAGTTGGTTTGATTGTCAGTTATGAGCTTTATCACTGTCTTTATCCTATGTAGTTTTTGTACATCAGGCTCCTCATTCCCCACTTTGTCACTTCGTAGGTAAGTTTGGTAGGACTTAAAGGCTAAGGCTAGATAAGGATAGAGAAACAATTCAAGCCTTGCTTAATGAATGGAGATGGAGTCATATAACTCATCTGTAACAACTGTGCTTTCAATAGGCCAATTAGTAGAAGTGCGCAAAACTGGATAAGTTTCATTTTATTACGGAAATAGAATAAAAGATCCAATTTGTAATGTTCAGCTCATGATATTTACTGTGGTTCTTTCTTCTTGTTACTTGTTCTTTGTTAAAAGATTATGATCAAGACTTTAACTTTTTCCTCCGATGAGTTTAATCGGCTGACCATACAGTACTTAACAGCCTAGAGGGTTAAGACTTAGTCCTATTGAAGACTCTTAACAATTAAGAAATATTCATCCACAGGCTAGCGAAATTGGTAGGAAACCTGGCGTGGATTAGACTGCGTAAGGCGTTCCGTGTTTCGTATCTTTGAAACTACTTTATGTAAACCGACCGTGGACTCGGTTCTCATGGTTACGTTCGCTGCAAGTTTCAAATGAAGCTTAAGTTAATATAATGAAAATACACGTGCTTGGAGGTAGTCTAGATCTCGTGTCCAATATTATCCTATCTTATTCTGTCCAATAAATTTCAGCCATTTATTTATGTAGGTCCCGTATGAGTTCCGCGTAGATCCCGCATGGGTCCCACAAAATAAATGACTGAGATTCCATATGACAGAATAAGACAGAGTAATATTGAACAGAGAATCCCATCTCGTTTGGAGGGTCTTTGGTCTCACTTCCCATCAAGATATTATAAGTGAAAGTGGAGGTTTAGTTGTTTATAGATTTTTTTGTCTAATTTTATAGTATTTTATTCTGTTTTATAAATTTTAGTCATTTATTTATATGAGTCTTGTATAAGTCCCGTATAAATGAACACGAGATTTATATAAATAAATGACTAAAATTTATAAGATAGAATAACACACTGTAAAATTGAACATAAAATTAGATAAATGCTCCTGTACCTAACAGGTGAGCTTTACGGGAATAATTCAAAGTGGTGGTGGTAACTTGTCTCCGAAGATAATCAGTACTTTGCATATTGTATTAAGACTTGGCTCAAGTCTACGGAAGAAATGGGACATTAAGAGCAAGATTTCTAGCCACGTCCGTACTTTTGATGACTCGCCACTCTTACCTTTTAGCAGATGCACTTCAAGTTGCATTCTTCTTCAACAAGTTCAATTATTAATTAATGAAACAAATGTAGCTTGGAAAGAAGAAAAAGGCTTTTCGCAGCTAATCTGCTATCTTTTCTTTAGGTAGCATTACGTTGTTCACATCTTGAAGCATCATTAGGTCTGTAAAGAGAAGCGATGACCATGGATGAGGAAAAACATGACCAATCCCCATCTCAAAAGCTCTACACAAGATAAGGTTGCCACTGTGTTCTTGCTCACTTACACGTTTGGATGCCAGGTAATCAAATGGTGAAAGAACCTACGTTCTACTCAAGCTCAACATTTTAATATTATATTCTGATTGGATAGCTTAACTACTTCATAAAATTCAACAAAACTGATTGGATAGCTTAACTACATAAAATTCAACAAAACTAAGATAAGCTTTGATTTCCAAGATTCTACACGGAGCTGGCAAGTAGCACAAGTTAAATAAACTTAGTTATTATAGAACTAGTGAAAAACCCAATTTGAAAACTGGCACTTTCAGGTGTAACTAAAACGTTGAACAAATAATATACTTCGAATAATCATGCATTCCTCTTTGGCAGCATAGAATGGTCGACGACCCCATTTGCTACAGTTACAGATCCCATCAAGGAGATGCGAGAGTTGCATTTCATCTATTAAATATGTGCCAAAGAAACTCATCCTCCTGTCAAAAAGTTTTAAAATGTGCACATTAGCTTCGAGAGGTAATTGATACATCTTTCAAAGCCACAACATATGATCACAATTATAATGACTGCAATTGTGGGGATGCCCATCCAGGCAAAGGTGCATGAAAAACAAGAGGACGACCAGTAATAGGATGTTCAAAAGATAAAGTCTCGGCATGAAGTTCATGTCTGTCATATATTTTCCCTTTCCACTCGTACACGCCTTCATACTTCACATCCCCTCTTATAGGAATTCCAAGATACTGACAATGCAAGCGGATTTGATGTGTTCTTCCACTCCGAGGAAATGCTCGGACCAAAATCTCATCCATTTTTGCTTCTGCATCAATTTCAGGTCTTTTTTCATCTACTACAATGGTTTCACCTTTCTTACATTCGTATAGCTCTTCCAATTTCCCTTGTCCATTGACTGATAACAATTCAAAAGAAGTTTCCATGTCCCTGACTACAGACCCACCTGGTAGTGTCCGCCCTACATCTGATGCAGCATATACACGCCAAATTCCAAATTTCGACCGACCATGACCTGATTTAACAGTAATGTTTTCCCATTTTGGTGCTGAACCAACGCACTGAGCAATGTATGTTTTCCTAACCTTGTGATTGGTAAATGCCTTTACAAGCTTAGAAGCTACTTTGTGTGACTTAGTAATTAACATTACACCACTTGTATCACGATCAAGTCGATTGGCAAGATGAAGCTCTGGCTGGCTGACTTTAAAATCTGAAATTGAAACTTTACCCAAATTAGTCACTTTCAAATTGAAGGTCACTTCGAGGCTCAATCAAAAAAACTTATCCTTTTCTGATAGGTCAAAATACTTCATGTCTTTGATATATGCACCAAAAGCAGAAGAGTTTATTGCTTATAGCATCAGACTACGGCCGTTACAAGATCCAGAGTCTAAGGATTTGGAACATATATATAATGAAAAAGATGTTCTTAGTGAAACCATACAGAACCTTAACCTAAACTGCTTTGCAACTCTTCCCAATTTATGAGCTTGTGAGAGTTTTGTTTGCAGAGCTCCCAACAGAAACTAATTGTTTATCACATTAAGAAAAGGCGTTAGCCGAACCCCCCACCTGGAACAAAAGCAGACGATTCACTGCCTATCCTAATAGCTAATGTCATGCCATTAATGAGATACTGAGATGAAGACAACTACATATGCAGCTTATGAACAGTCACATTCCAAATTAAATCCAGCAGTTATACGGAATTCAATTCAGCAGTTGTTGATTAGCTAATTACAAGATGGGAATGTCCCATATGTTTGCTGAAGTGATCTCAATCGTTTTATATATATTTGTGTGTGTGTGTTTGTATGTCTGTCGCACGGAAAAGGTTTTAATAGCATTGGATGAGAAATATATCCAGTCATTGCTCAAACAAGAAGCCGGCAATTCTGGCATATATTTCAGTATCACATCAGAAGCTTCTAACGTTCAACAAGAACCATGGGAAGACAACAAAATCCTATCAGTTAGAATGATATAAAAGAGAAGCATACCATCGTTGAGTCCAATTGACTTTGAAGAATCAACACAAGCAGTAAGGACCTTTTCCAAAATAGTCTCACAGTAAATTCCCTGAGGTTTATTGACTACAATGAGCCACTGATCTTCGTACAGAATGTCACTCATTGAGAAAGAGAAAAGGCTTGATCTTGAAGAGGCTGCCATAGCTCTGCCTAACTCTATTTCCTTCGAGATTGGAGGGAGGGGAGGGGAGAGCGGTGTGGGATACTTTTGTAGTTCCAGAGGTGTGCTTTGGGAAGTGACATCTGAGGGCTCATTTTGGGACGACATGGAACTGCTGTAAGAACAACAAAGAGAGAACGTCAAGAGCTTTCTGGGAATTCTGGAGAGGGGTTTCGGAGTTGGGGAGAGGGTGGGCTTGGGTAACAACAAGCAGACCATTGATGTGCCTGATCGCAAAGGTTAAACGTTGGACATCTTCTTAGTTCTTGCCTATGTTGGTGGGCCCGGACATTAGAATGCAGGGCTGGTGGTCTTAGTCCACTTACTTGTTAAACCCTAGTTTATTTATTTATGTAGTATTAACTAATACTATTTAAATTGAATATTAATTTTATTTTCAAATTTTAGAATAAGATGGAGTTATTGCAAATATCAATGTCTAACATAAACGAGCCAAATGTAGATGACATTTGCAACAAGATGCTTAGTACATGATTCGAATGTATCAAAGGGCAAAGGTTTGGCCTTAAGTTAACTGCTCCATCCTCATCAAGACGAGCATGCATTCAACGTCTTGAAATGGAAAGTAAGTTGCTTAACAAAAGGTTAGCCAAGCATGGAAAATTACTTGGCCTGCATTATGTAAATAGTGATTCTGAAAGCAAGACTGAGTGAATAAACTAATCTTTGTTTTTTTTAGGTATGTAAGTATTTTTGTAGTCGTAATAAAATCTTATACATTATCAAATTTAATGATATTTTATTTTTATATACAATGTTTCAAAAGTTTAATTATTTTGTATAATAAATTAACAACAAAAAAATCTAAATATTATATACAATAATATGGATTAAAAATTTCACAAATAATTTTCATTAACATGGTATAACATTTAGGTGAAATATATATTAAAAATTTGATTACATTTTACAAAATGTAGCTAAAAACATTTATCTACATTTTCAAAAACATAACTAAAAATATTTGACTACGTTTAAGAAACCTAGCTAAAAAACTTTGCTCAAAATAATTTGCTACATTTTTGGAAATGTAGTTTTAGTTATGTTTACTTTTTTCCTATGCTTTATTTTCGTAGAAAAAAAGTATAAGCAACATTTCGAAAAGTCATCACCAATACATTTTGAAAAAGCTTGTGTTTTTTTGCTATGAAAATTAAGCATAGGAAAAAAAAAATATTAGTGACGATTTGGAAAAAAAATATCGCCTATAGTTTTCTACTATAGAAATTTAAGGACGTTTTTGGTGATGAATACAAATCGTTGCTAATGCTTATTAATGACAATTTTGTAACTTTCAACGACAAAATAAATCGTTACTAAAAGTCCCTTCTGTTGTAGTATAGGCGTAAAGGAATAAACCAACAATATTTAAGAAACTTTAAATAATATAAAGGATTAATTACATCAAAATTTTTATAATAATACTGTGTTAAATATAATAAAATTTGAATCTTATCAAGGAATTTGTTGGAGCTTAACAATCAATCAAATATAATCTTTTCTTAATAGTCATATTTTAATTTTTGATTGATTTCAACCAATGTTACGAATACCGTACCGAATTAGGTTCTGGTACAGTATTGTACCAATACTGGTTAATACCGGGTACCGTTTCGGATAATTTCTTAAATTTATAACATAGTTATTGAATTTTTTTAAAATTACAAAATAGTTCATTGTCATATTATACAGTTGTACAGTTTTAGTTTTTATATATTTTTATTATATTCTATATAATAATTATCTACATGTAGTAATTATCTATATATAATAATTTATTGTAAAATAATGAAAATAATTCAACATTTTGAATTATTTTTCTAGAATTGTTGTTTTTTCATATTCCATTTCATTTTATATTTAATTAGACATAATAACAATTTTAATTTAATATATAAAATTAATATAATAATTATTAATAAATATAATTAAATTTAAAATAAATTTTGATTTAATAATTAAAAATATATAAAATAAATATTAATTTATAAATAATAATTTTTACATTATTTATTTTAGAAAATAAAATATTTTTATTAATACTTTATTAATAAACATTATATTAAAATAATTTTAAATAAAAATAACTTATTAGTAATAATTTAGTAAAAATAAAAATAATTTATTTTTAAATTTTATTTAATTTATAACTATTATTAATAATAAAAATATTTATTATTATTTTAAAAACTTTGAGAAAAAGGGGGTAGGAGGGAGGTGGGAAATTTTGAAAATCTTTGAAAATTTTGCCAAAAAATCCTTCAATTTTTTAAAATTTTTGATATCGGCCCTTTTTGGTCAGTATTTCGAATATCGACTGGTACAGTCGAAACGGGCTGGTATCGACCGGTATTTAAACCCTGTATTAAAACTTAATATACCGTACCAATTTTGGTTCAGTACCTATTGGCCCCCCAATTTTTTTCTTGATGGATAAACATGATTAGATTAATTTTGAGGTCTTGATAGATTAATTTATCTTAGAGTTAATTAGCATGTTAATGTGAGTAAGATAATAAAATATAGGTTATGGAAATTAAAGTATTAAGGTGGTAAGTTTGCATAAGGGGTATTTTGGGAAGATCACTTAAGCGTAAAAACCATAAAGCATTAAAGGAGGGGCAAAATGGACATTGTGCAATCATTAAGGGTATAAAATGGAAGAAAAATTGTTGTCTTGCATTTGGAAAAAGCCAAAAACATGAATGAGAAAAGAGAGAAGAGATAAGCATGAAAAAGAGAGAAAGAAGATAAAAGAAGGAAGGTTAACTAGGTTTCAATTTCTTTTCTTTCTAAAGAGTGATTTTGAAAGTATTCAAGAAGGGAAAAAGAAAGAGGAAGATTAGAGCTTCCATTAGAGTTAAGAAACTCATTATTTGGTGAAGATTCAAGGTAAGTATATGTTTAATCTTTTGAATTTTTGGAAGAGTTTTGATTCAAAGAACTTAAGAAAAGCATAGGTATAAGAATTCTAGGACCAATTTCATGCATAGGTTTCTTAGGGTTTTCCAATTGGAGTTCATTTTGAATGAAATTTTTTGCTAATGTTGAAGGAAGGCAAGAGAGGCAAGAGGAGCAAGAGGAAGGACCTCCTTGAGTAAGTTTTCAAGCAAGGAAACTAAGGAGGGTGACATTTGTATAATTGAGTTAATAAGCTATTAAAGTTTTTCCAAATAAATGAAATTAAATGATTTCCAACTACCTTGAAAATGTGTATTTATTGTTCTTTAAATGCTTGAGAATGTGTCACATGTTTTTGTATGTAAATTTTGAGCTGATATGGGGATGATTGCTAATTGCTTCATAATTGTGGTATTTGTTGCTTTTGAATGATTTAAGAAATGGCTATTATGCTTGGTATAGGATTTTGGTTGCGGAATTGTGAAATGATGATGGAAATGATTTTTGAAAGAATAGCAAGTATATGAAATAAAGTTTCCAAAAATGTGTCACATGGGTAAACTGCTTTCAGTTCATGAATTACATGCTATGTGGGTTTGGTATAGTCCATTCAAGAATGTCACGTGCACATTGACGAAGTTAAAGATTTCTCCTGCCTGCTTGCTAGTGGCACGAAACTCCTTCATGGATGCTCTCAAGTTTACGACTACACAGGACTATTATGTGTAATTGTCTAGTTCGTCATGTTTATGGATCTGTCCACATTATTATGATGTGCTTATGTGTTTACATGTGTTGACAAGTTTGATGAATACTTGACTTATGTGAGTTGTGAATTGGATTGATAAGTTAAGAATTTGAGAAATATGTGTTTTATGGATTTTCATGAGAATTTGCTATGATCATAAAGGTTTTCAATGATTTTTGTTTGTTACCGATTATAAAATTATTACCCACGAGCTTTCAAGTTTACCTCCTTCCTTCTCATCTTCAGGCGATGAGCAAGATATCGAGTGATCAAGTCGAGAGTCAAGGCATCACTCTAGTTTGCATATTTTGTTTTTGAAGCTAAATTTTGTAAAACAAGGCTTTAGTCGCATTTTGAGAAATTATTGTTCTTGTAAAATTTGTATTTTTGTATTATGATGTAAAGTGGCTCGAAATGTCTACTAAAGCATTGTAAAACTTTTATTTTTTGATGTTAACGAAATGTATATACATTATGTTTTGCTCATGATTTCCAAAGTCTTTATATTGCATTTTCAAGCTTCTCATAAGGGTAGGAATTGTGTGTTGAATTTAGGGTGAAAACTATAATGATCCAGGTTGAAATAGATAAAGTTGTATTATGGAAAGTTGTAGCTTATCCTCTTAGCTTTCCAAAGCTATAAAGCATGTAAATTTTGGGCATCGGAGTGGAGAGATATGAGCATTATAAGTGATGATGTTGCATAGGAGGTATGTATATAACAGTTATGGTTACTGATGAGAGTTTGTGTATATTATGACTCATTTGAGTTGAGGTTTGGGAGTTTAATGCACTCAGAAGTGAATTTGGGAAGATTCTGAGTGAATATAATGTGAGAATGGATGTAGGAAGCATTGGAGAGGCTTTAGAGGGGCTTGGGTAACCCCTAGTCCGTTAAACGGACTATAGGTCCATTAAATGGAATTTCTCGAGTCTGTGAGGACCCCTAGCATCGCCCATGTCCATAAACGGATCTTCTCGGGTCTAAAATGGCCCCCAACCCCGTGTATATCCATTAGGCCGACATGTATGTCTGTTTAATGGACATACACTGTTCACTCGTGGGAATTTGCATTTTTTGACCCTATATATGGAAAAATCTCGCTTTGTAGTCTATAAAAGTTGTAGATTAGAAGTCTTCTTTCAAACCGTCTAAGAATGACCTCAATCTAAGGTTTCTAAAGAAAGTTATGTCAATTCTCCCGAGATAGGTATAATATGATTGAAGTTATAAACATGTTTGAATCTTTTGGCCATAACTTCATTATCCGACCTCCAGATGAAGTGATTCTTGAAGCAATGGTTTCCTAACACATTGTTCCATCCCTCCAAAAAAATTGGTAGCCTTTGGCATTCATTTGAAAAATATGGATGAAAAGGAAGTGAAGGGTCGGTTAGGAGAGCATGACTGGGCTATGAACATACTTTGGTTTCTTAAGCATATCTTCATCTATAGAGCTTCGATTCAAGTAGTTCTTGTTTCAAAATAAACTAGAGACTAAGAGCTACAATTGATTTTGAAGAATTCAAATCGTGATTTTGGTTATTGACTGGTGTAGGCATATCACCCTTGTGATATGATGGCAAATGAGCGTTCTTTAAAATAACCTTACAGGTTAATAGGCTCACGTTCTTACGACTCCAAATGTTGGGCTCCAGAAACGGAGTCCAATAATACCATCCGGTACTGTCTGATATCCATAACAATGATTTTGACGAAACAAAATAAAATCTTTTTCTCAATTTTTGGTTTTGAACTTTAGGTTAACTGTTTTGCCTCTCATATTTAATTTTTTTTCCTTCTATTAACAATATTAAGGAAGACATTGAAAAATTAATGTTTTTTATTATTAAGATTATAAATTAGAACTTTTTTTGGTTCAATACTCTTAAATTGATAATATATCTATATATATATATGTGTGTGTGTGTGTGTGTGTGTGTGTGTGTTCTGATTAAATAAACTATGAGGGCCTCGTTGATAAAGTTGAAATAGTATTTCAAAAATTTTACCACCTAGAGAGTTTAACTATATATATATTCTGATTAAATAAACTATGAGGGCCGTTGATAAAGTTGAAATAGTATTTCAAAAATTTTACTACCTATAGAGAGTTTAACGAAATGAATCCTAATATAAACCCTTAAGGCCAACTGTCAATTATATACCCTCATTAGTCAGCTGCGTTTGAGCCACACCTTCCCAACCTTTAAGCATACTGTTCAAATCTCCAGATCCAAGCTGCGATAGCCTAAGTTCGTGATTGAGCCCCAAAAATCGTGGTTATAAAATACGTAAAACAATAATAATGACGATGATGCACAAGTTAGACGGATACCATATTCTCCTACTAAATTAAGGAATGCAAGAAAGTATATCATAACTGAATTCTCAGTATATGATTGCGCGGCATGTGCGTGGATATGTTTATATCGTGTTATGTGATAAAGCTGTATCTTTTTCCCTTTTGTCATATAAACTTGTTGAATTTCTTAGTTCCCTTCGTTCGAAGTATACAGAGATGTATACATGCATGTAGAGCACTAGTAATCCAGAGTGACAAAAGCCCAGTCTACTACTCTACTGTACCCTACAGATGGAGAAAGATACCCATCCATTTGCTTTCCACTAGAATATATAGCTCCTTGTCTAGTTTATAGTTATACCCTCTTTTATTCCCATAAACCATGACAGCACCCTTCCCAAGAACCAAAAGAGAACTTGGAACTGGATCAGAACACAAGTGACTTCTCCTCTGGCCTTGAAAAAGAAGTAGGGTATATATATATATATATATATATATATATATATATGACGCAGTCTAAGTGCGTATAAACGAGCTTCAATCCAGAAACTCAAGAACAGTTGAGAAAACTCTTGAACTAGGGTTTTTATTAATTCCAAGATAGCAAATAACATCAACGAAAGTTGTTTAAATAGTTCGAAAGAAAATAACTAAAACGTGGATCCACTTATGAGTTTATGAGTCCACTTTTAAGTTCGAAAATATAAAATGCAATCTTCAATTCTTCGATCCACCTCGCTTGGGCTTCTGGCTGTCGGCCCAAGTGAGATAGTCTTCTGCGATACGTTCTACGTCAGTTGGTATCAGAGCTTGGTCGAACTTGATGGCTCGAGGTGGCGACGGTCCTATTGACGGTGATCAAGGGGCTGAGGTGACAGTGGGAGCTTTAAACCAGAGGATGAAATCGTTGGAGGATC
>JANVCQ010000007.1:5270152-5298525 GCA_025531925.1 Erythroxylum plowmanianum
CCCTAGTTCGAGAGTTTTCTCAACTGTTCTTGAGTTTCTGGATTGAAGCTCGTTTATACGCTACTTAGACTGCGTCAATATATATATAAAGACAGTTTGCTATATTCTTACAGGACTTCCCAGTATCTAGGGCTTGCAGCATTCTAAAATGGACGTAGTGTCTGCTCACAATCAGTGATTTCTCACATTTCTTAAGTGCATATTAGAAACCTAAACATGAAGTGTTTATAAAACCTATGGACTTAATTTGTCAATAAAAAAAGTCAGTAATTATCTCTAGCTCCATATAATTACACAACTTCTTCCCATCACCATTGACAAAAGTTGATTTAGATTGACAAATAAGTATTTTAATAAATGTGCCTTTGACTCAAGGTCTTGTCGAATCAGGTGATGTAGACGTAATTGTCGAAGATGCAGACATAATTATAACGGATTGCTGTAGTACTGATCTAGTCCGTAACTACAATACTGCGCCCTAATTTAAAATCTAACTTTGATCGATAACACTGAGACCGATAGAAAGTTTCTCTTACAGATTGTAAAACCTGTATCATAGATGATTTCTGCATCCTTTTTGGATAATTCCTGTAACTGGGAATAGGAAATTAATCCGGGATCGAATAGGAAATTAGTATAGCAAATACTCGAGTAGAGTAGGAGCTTGAGCACTACTTACAGCAAAAGATTCAACTGATCTGTGATTGTACCAAAATTACGTATTTTAACCCAAGGTGCACGTCCAACTCTCTTATGTTGAACAAATTTTCCAATTATAGTTTTGTTTCAACCGACCATAGAGATCATGATTTAATAGTCTAGGTCTAAAAAACTCTTTTACTAACAGAAAGTACTTTTAAGACTGCAGCATGCTTTGAAATCACTGAAATGGGGAAATTTTAGTGATTCCTTAATTTTATTAACCTTGCAATGGCTTCATAAGATCTAAGTGAACTCCCAACCTGTCATTGTAGGGCTAACTTAGGTCTTGTGAGAATGTGATCCAATCACTTTGAGTTGAACCTCAACAAGAAAACAAAATTAATCTTGCTATTCTAATAATTCGCCCTTTTCGCCGCCATACTAGTTGACAAACCAAAATCGACCTAGGTTTAACCGGTAGTGAAGCACTAACCTTTAGAATCAAATCACTTAATGTAGTCCTATGTGAATAAATAATCCCTGTAACATATGCGTACGTGCCCAAATATAATTCACTCATTTGAATAGCATGCGGAATATTATACTTACCCCTAATGCTACTCAACTTCTGATAGACAAGATGGCAGCGTTAATTTTCAAATTTTGAAGACTATTAAGAGAAAAAAAATACTTGCTGTTTTTAAATTTTGCTTTCATTTTGTTTATGATGAATTTGATTTGACAATATTGAAACACCATTGCATTTATTACACTTCGAACCTTAGCTATTTTAATGTTTACTTCAGTTTTCATTTTTTCCATCGAGAAGAGAAGAGTACCATGCTATATATCTATGCGAGTAAGAGTTCTAGGATGCTTCAAATGTTATATGGAGTGAGATCACCATGCGTAAAAAATTTGAAGTTATTTGGGAGAATATATATATATATATATATATATATATATATATATACTACATATACGTCATTAAAATAACTTAGCAATGTTTTGCAAGACCATCACTCTAAAGAATTGATTCCTACAGGCATAATTATTATGCGAAACAATAGTACCAAATTAGCAAAAAGATGAAACAAATAAATGCTTGATTCTATAAAATTAAAAAACAAATAAATGCTTGATTCTGTAAAATTAAAATCATAAAAAATAATTATTTAAATTGAAATTTTATTTTAAACCTAGTTCATATTTATATAACTAGATACTATATAATTATCTCATAAATTTAAATTTTAGTCTACATTAATGATGTAAAACTAATTGAAAATAAGAGTTCTATTCATTATTACTACAATAAATAAGTTTATTGGCGACGAATTCAAACGTTGCTAAATATTAAAAAATCGTGTGAAATAATAATTTGCAATAAAAAAATTTGCCGCCCTAATGGTTGCTGAATTTAGGTAGCAACACAATATCGACGATGTTTTTTTGAATTCGTTGCATAAAGGTTTTGGATATACAATACATTTGTCAGTAAAACATGTAACTAACAAGAACCAAAAATATCGTACATAGGATTTTGCGATGTATATGTTTCGTAGATAAAGGATTTTACCTACGAAACAGTAGGCGTAGGTAATTATTTTTACTGACAATTTTATTTTTGTAGTAGAATAGTTTTAGCTACTAATTGTTTGTTGTAGATAAATATTTTTAGAGGCATTCTTGTAAACGTAGTGACGAGTTTGTTTTGATAACTAATACTTTTTAGTGACAAAAATTTATTTTTAAATATAAATTTTATTATAATTGTTAAAAACAATTTTAATTTAATTTATTACAAATTTTAAGACAATTTGAATTATAAAATAATTACATTTTATAATTAATGTTCTTTTTTAAATAATAATAAATATATAAAAAAATAATTTCAAGTTAATTACAAAATTTGAACAGAATTTATAAAAAAAATAACTCCTCATCGCCACTACTATTGACATAATTTGAGCTAAGTAATTGTTTGATCATCTTTTTAAGCTTGTTCACTTCTTTTACATTACCATCTAACTTCTTTTCTGTACATTGTAACTTAGTTTTCAATTACTAGTTCTCCTCTTGAAACGTCGTGACATATGCTGGTCGTGACGAAGATGCATCAACAGGCTTAAGGCCATACTCAAAACCTTTGATATACCCCGATCTTATATCAAGGACATTGTTGCAAATGTCATCAACATTGGGTTGATTCCCCTAGGACAATGATGTCTACAACAACTCCTGCATCTTGTCCTACAATTTAAAGTACAAAATCGAGTTAAGTAAAAAAATTTTACTTATTATTACATTAAAAAATAAACTGTAATATTAATTTTTTTGTACATACATAATTACTTTGCATCTCTTTAGACATCTAACCTTCACTTTTCTTGTAGTGTGTTAGCTTGTACATTGTGAGCCTATCACACTTTTATCCCTGGAGTTGAGTTTGGCTCTATTATATAAATTTAAAAATTATAAGATAATAAAATTTATTGTATCAAGAAATAGAATAATAAGTTGAAAACGTTACACTTACAAATTCTTGTCGGATGACAACAAATGTTTTGGAGTTGGTGTTATAAGGAGTCTTCAATTTTGCTCTATTCACCTTAGTTTTCTCACACTTTTCCTAAATTAAGAGAAGTAGTCCTGAAATGTATAAACAAAATTAATGGAAGGAAATATCAAGAGAAATAAAACAAACTTGAATTTTTGCAGAGGCCTAATAATCACACATTTTACTCCAATTTTCTGGAGTGACTTGTTCTAAAATATGTCTCCTTGCCTCTTCATCGAAAGGGAAAGACTGATAATATTTATGAAGTCTATATCGATGATCCTTTGCCCTTTGTTTCAACAGTGAACTATCACAGCTTGAAACTTAGGCTTATCGATATCAAAGATATTGAGCTTCATCTGTGAAGAACACGTATAAGTTAACTTACTATTTTTGGTAAGTAAAATTGCAATACATATAACCAAATGAATTGAAATATTATTGAAACTTTGTTCAAAGCATTTTGGAGTAAGTTGTCTTCCTTCAATTGCCTAGCATGCTGAAGGCATAGCAATTCATTCCTCACAATGACACCCAACTTACTGGACAATTTTACAGGTTGGATCTTATCTATAGGGCGACATTGTGTGGGGTCAATGGTCACAAACAACTTGTTGTTCATTGCAGCATTCATTTGTTGCAACTCAACTCCTTTTGTGAAAACTTGACCTGTTTTTCTAGTGACATTATTGAAATTTGAAAACAAAAAATCATAATAAGAAAAACACACTAAACATGTAATGAGTATTTTCAACATTAATTTAAATATGTTTGGTTAACAATAACAAACCTGAAGATCCCTCAGCACTAATAGACGATGTTGGTAAAGGTTATTGCTGATTGTCTTCATTTGAGGATGCAATTGATGGTTGTTGAATGATGGGATCGGATTGAGTTGGTCGTTGTGGAGGAGGAACTTCTCCGATCGTGCTACCCTCTTTCCCTTGTTTCTACTAGGTGCCATTATATTGAACAACTAAAATGAAATGTGAAGATAACACATAATCTTAACTCAAACATCAATATTCCATATGAATATAAGGAGATCAGTAGTCCAATACTAACATTCGGCATAACATTTTCCATAAACAAAAGTGAAACATTAAAACTATACATCTAGTTATCGTAAATTAACATAAGTAAAACATCAGCAACATAAGGAAATTATGAACATAACATTTCAAACAATACAAACAATTTATTTACATTTAATCATCATGATCAATATTTTGAAAATCATCATCATTAAGTACATTATCATCGGATTCTTCATCACTAATATATTCGAGCAAAGTATCATTATTGTCATTTAAGTCATCCTGAGTATAGTCTTCATCTAATCAATTTGTAAGATAAGATGGGCTTGAACTTCATCTAGTTGAACTATGTTGGGATCGACATCTCTCCTATAGAATGATGATATATCTGCATCTTGTACTAGAATGTCTTCGTTATTGAACTCCAATCCAATTTCTTGATAGACTTCAGTTGCATCCTCATCTAATTGACCAATATCCCTTTCAAAAAAATTAAAGACATTCCTTTGCTAAAACTTTTGAATAACCTTCCAATTGCTACCCAATATAGTATTGTTGACGTAGAAAACTTATTTGACTTGACTTACAAGGACCAAAGGATCATTATCATTCCATGTCTCACTATCATTTATTCTAGTAATATGCCCGTTCACTTTCATGTTAGTTAGATCAAACCATTTGCATTTAAGTAGAACAACCTTCTTATCCTTGATGTAATGCAATTCTATTATTTCAAAGATGACGTCATAGAAGTCAATGAAATCATTGTCATGACATCCTTCAATGACAAACCCACAATTTTGACTTCTAACTCTACAATCTCGATCTTGTATGTGAAATCTAACCCCATTAATAATGCAACCTATGTATTTCTTCCCACAAATATGAGGCCCACATGCCAAACTATATAATGCTGTTGTCGCTTCTTGCACATTACGAATATGTGACCATATCTTCTATACGACAAATTGAAAATAAATATGAGGATGAGACATATTCTCATAATTTCATAATATGTATTAAATATAAAACTTACTCAATTTTTAAAACATGATACAAACTTCTGCCTAGGTCTTTCTTCAACATTAATAATCCTTTTGCTGTGAATTGTCTCTTTATGTTCTCTATTTAAAAAAAGACAATGATAGTAAGATCTTAGAGTGAATGAAGAAAATTGTAATATGATTGTTTGAATGAAAAGGAATATACGTATTCCATATATGAATCAACTTTCTCGCAATTGCTCAAAATATACCAATGGGCGACTTCGAATTCGTTTTTAGTTAACTCTACATATTTACCCTCACCAAATGACCTAACTTTTTTTTGGAGAAAATAGATAACCCACCATCGTCATGAAAACAAAAGTTACGTTTTGGTCTATTAAATCTTGTCTCCACATCAGTTAAGCACATTGAACAAAAAGTCAAGCATTCATATGCTATATAAACCTCTGTAATAGACCCTTTTGGTCGAGCTCCATTACGTACATAATGCTTAAGATAGCATAAAAACATGAATATAATTAGTTATAAACTTAGGAATTGTTACAAACAAAGAACATATAAAAAATTTATGAATTTAATATGAATTACCTTTCAGTCGGAAACATCCATCGAAATTGAACCGCTCTATAAACTTTTTCTTCATATGGTAAGTGAATTGCCAAATGAACCATAACATCAAAAAACGATGAGGGAATAATAGTTCAAGCTTACATAGAATCAATGCTATGTGTTTTCTATTTTATCAAGCTTTTTGACTTTAAGTATCTTACAACATAATTGCTTAAAAAACTCTCCCAATTGACCCAAAGTAACAGACACATCCTTTGGCAAACATCCACGTATTCCAACAAGAAGTAATTATTAAAATAGTACATGATAATCATGACTTTTCAACCCTGACACTTTTCCCTCTTTAACATTCACACAATGGCCTATTTTTAATGCATACCCATCAAGAAATTTGACTAATTGGAGGAACTGACAAAATGATTGTTTCTTACTTTTTGACATGTTGCAACAAGCAGGGGGAATAACGTATAACTGATCATCTCTTCTTTTCAAATGGAAGTCCTTTATAATATTCATATCTTCCAAGTCAATTCTAGCCTTGATTGTGTCTTTAGATTTCCCATCAATTCCCATGACATTCCCTAAAATGGACTCACAAATGTTTTTCTCAATATGCATGACATCAAGATTGTGCCTAAGTAGTAATTCCTTCCAATATGACAAGTTGAAAAATATGTTTTTTTTGTCCAATTCAGTTCGACATCATATTTCTTCCATTTTCTATTACCTGGGTGTTTGTCAAGTGTATTGTCACCTAAATGTGATAGCTGGTAAACAATATCATCATCGGACAACTGCATCAGAGCTTCACTCAATTTTACTGTGCCATTAAACAGTTTACTTCTTTGTCATTTATGCCCATGTTCTAAATAATGACAATGACTCGTATAACATATTTTACCTCATATCCTCATTGAATGTATCTAATAGTTACACACAAGACAAGTATACCCTTTAGTGCTCCATCCAGATAAATTCCTATAAGCTAGGAAATCATTTATAGTCCACAAATCAACAACATGCATTATAAATGTTTTGCCTTCAACAACATCAAAAGTTTGTAATCCAAATTCCCATAGATCATGTAATTCATCAATTAATGGCTGCATATATACATTAATGTCCTTACCAGGAGTAGTAGGTCCTGGAATAAGCAAAGACAACAATATAAAAGGCTCCTTCATACAATTCCATAAAGGTAAATTATATGGGACTAGAATCATCGGCCACATGCTATGTGAAGTATTCATATTACTGAAAGGATAAAATCCATCTAAGGCCAATCCAAGTCAAACATTATGACTATCTTATACAAACCATGGAAACTTTCTATAAATTTCTTTCCATGCCATTAAGTCTACTGGATGACACATAATGTTATCAACAAAGCGTTTCTCTTTATGCCACGTCATATTTATGGTTGTTTTTGTTGACATAAAAAGTCTTTGTAATCATGGTTTAATAGGAAAGTATCCAAGGATTTTATTTGGTATCTTTTTCCCTCTACCATCTCCCACCTGCCACCTTGATGTACCACAAATAGGACACTCTTGAAGATCTTTACTTTCCTTCCAAAAAAGAACATAGTCATACTTACAAGCATGAATTAAATATATCCCAATCTAAGGTACCTTAATAGTTTCTTTGCATCATAGTAAGATTTTGGCAACTTGTTTCCAATAGGTAATGCATCGTTCAATAAGTTAATTAACAATTCAAAGGACTTGTTACTCCATTTACTATAAACATTCAAGTGCAATAACTTCATGACAAATGATAGTTATGAGAAACTAGAGCACCCTATATATAATTGTTCTTAGGCAACTTTCAATAACTTCCCAAAATTAACTTCTATAATACTACCAATTATGATAGGCATTCTTGTTTCATTCATAGTCTCCATATATTTTTGACAATCGTCTAACATCTCGTCAATCATATCATCACCATCATCATTCACATCACAATCATCTACATCATTATTGTAACTGTCATCATAAGATGTACCGCCACTTCTACTACAACTTGCTTCCTTACGTTCACCATGATAAATCCATGGAGTATAAATTTATATATGCTACAGATTAGTAAGTGATTATATACCACATCTTGACTTTGAAATTCGACATTTAAGCAATCGATGCATAGACAATGAATACTAATTTCATCACCCATTTGAGCTTTTACAAATTGCATGAAACTCTTAATTCTTTTTATGTATTCAATTGACCTTTTGCGATGAGACATCCAACCCTTATCCATTTGGTTATACAATAAAAGAAGATAATTGAGTTATTACATACATTTTTTGTTTAGTATTATGTTAAAAAAATAATGTAATGAAGGTATGTGGTGTTGTTTACACCTGTGAATCGAGAAACATAGTTCTCGCTGTTGCTCTTAGGCTAGTGAAATTTTTCATCGATAAACCTCATTGGAGGTGCATCATCGGTTTCCAGCCTATATATCATCCTATGTTTGAACTATGTTGAGTTGTTTCATGTTTGCTTTGTCTATTTAACTTCTTCTATTACATAATGACTTTGTAGTTGGTTAAGTCTTTTATATTAATTTTTGTTGTTTACATTGAAGCTATTATTTTAGATGTCATTCGCAAAAGAAAGAAATTAAGGTTCCAATTTTTATCTTTATAAAATTGTTGGTGAAATTCCCTTTGCCAATTTCCTCTATAACACCTATTGTTCTTTCTAATTTTTCAACATATAAATTATATCATTTACATTCGTGTATAATGTAATTGAACATGTTATATTCATCATTTGATGTGTTGGATGTTGTTATCATACTAACTATTTAGTTCAAAAATTAATTACATTGTATGAGGTTAACTACTAATTTTTTATTAATTTTTGTTGTTTACATTTAAGCTATTATTTTAAATGTCATTGGCAAAGGAAAGAAATTAAGGTTCCAATTTTTATCTTTTTAAAATTGATGGTGAAATTATCTTTACCAATTTCCTCTATAATACCTATTGTTCTTTCTAATTTGTCAAATTATATCATTTACATTAGTGTATAATGTAATTGAACGTGTTATATTCATCAGTTGATGTATTGGATGTTGTTATGGTACTAAACTATTTAGTTCAAAAATTAATTACATTGTATGAGGTTAACTACTAATTTTGTATTAATTTTTTGTTGTTTACTTTTAAGTTATTATTTTAATTGTCATTGGAAAAAAGAAAGAAAATAAGGTTCCTATTTTATCTTCTTAAATTGCATGGTGATTCAATGGTTACTACTAATTCGCATTAACAACAGTTGCAATTATTTGTCCAAATGATATTATAACTGGGATGGACGAGTTACCTGGATCGATAGACAACCGCGAACTACTAAGAAGGAGGAACTTCAACGATTAATACTTAGATTGCCTATAAAGAGACCTAGCGTCTATGTTTAAACAAACGCTAGGATGACGACATTTGTTGTTCCACAAAGGACATCATCCTAGCTTCTGTTTATTTTTTCTCATTCGATATGTTTAGCGACGAAACTATATTTCGCCGCCAAATGTTAAACGTTTGTTAAGAAAATAACATAGTGTCACAAATTGTACAACATTTTGCTACCAAATTGATAAATCATCGCCAATACTAAACCTTTTATCTTTTTGCGAATGTTAACACTATCGTCGCTTATCACTCCAATTCGTTACCAATTATACATGTCACCAAAACCCAAGTATTTTCTTTACAGCCTTAAATTTCTTAATTTATTAACATATATGAGGTATTCCTATTTACTAATAACAAAATGAAAATTTTATCTTTTACACTTACATACAGAGTTGTTCTTGAATTGCTTCATTTTTGGGAATTGCTAATGTTTATTTTTAATTTGGTGGACAAATAAAATAAAATAGGGAAATTTTAAAAAATTTGTATCTTCTTTCTATTATTAGTTGAATTAATAAGGAATGCAAACCACATTTCATTTTAACCAAATTCATCACTAACATGACAACATGTACCCTTTAGCACTTAATCTACCATTAACCTTATTATTTGTATAAAAAGATACATTTAATATAAATACCTGAGGGAAGAAGGGAGGGGCCTAGCATATATGTTTAAACAAACACTAGGACGACGTTGTTTGTCGTTCCACAAATGACATCATCCTAGCGTTTGTTTAGTTTTTCTCATTCAATACATTTAGTGACGAAAATATATTTTGTTGCTAAATGTTAAATGTTTGCTATGAAAATAAAATAGCATCACAAATTGTACAATATTTTGCTACCAAATTGATAAATCATCACCAATACTAAACCTTTATCTTCTTGCGAATGTCAAAACTATTATCGCTTATCACTCCAATTTGCTAACAGTTATACACAACATCGCCAAAACCCAAGTATTTTCTTTGTAGTCTTAAATTTCTTGATTGATTAACGTATATGAGGTATTCCTATTACCAATAACAAAATGAAAATTTTGTCTTTTACACTTACATATGAATTTGGGAATTACTATTCTTTATTTTTAATTTGGTAAACAAACAAAATAAAATGGCGAAATTTTTAAAGATTTGTTTCTTCTTTTTGTTATTAGTTGAATTAATAAGGAGTGCAAACCACATTTTATTTAACCAAATTCATCACTGGCATGACAACATATACCCTTTAGCCCTTAATCTACCATTAACCTTATTATTTGTATAAAAAGATACATTTAATTTAAATATCCGAGAGTTTTTGCGACGAAATAAGTTTGGTTACAGAAGACCATTTTCGCGACCAACTACCACTCTTAGTCACAAATGGTAGACAATTTTCTACCAAATTTTCACATCGTTGCCTAAAATCGAAGCTATCTCTTTACTTTCTTAATTTTCTTAGTTGATTAATATATATGAGGTATTCCTAATACATCATGCAAAATGTAAAATTAATCTTCTCACTTATATATGCAATTGTTCTTCATTTGCTTAATTTTTGAGAGTGACTAATATTTATTTTTAATTTGTTAGAAATAATTTTCTAATTATATTACAATGACTTGTTAAATTTTTAAATTTTAGTTTTCTAAATTATAATAATTCAAATGTATAATTTTTTTAAATTAGTTTTTCGAAATTATAATAATTAAAATGTATAATTTTATAAAAATTGTAAGTTAATTATAATTTATTTGAAGGATCAAAAAATTAATTTGGAAATAGTATTCAATTGAATAATTTAATTTTTAATTCAAATTATGTTTTATTTGAAATAATAAAATAAATTTATAAAAAATTATTTATGAACCCCAGGATTTGGCGACAAACCATGTATTAGTCGCTATATTTGACGTTTGTTGACCAAATACAATATAAACAACTACAGTAAATAAGATACGACATCCTTTACCAAAACAAGAAAAACAACATCATTTTGTAGTAGGTTTTTAATCATAACCACAATAAAAGGCTACTCCATTCTCATTCAAGCCATCTACATTTCTCAAAATCCTCCATCGTGCAAACTACTATCTCCTCTCTTCTATTTGGGTTCTGTATTGTGGTCATCACCGTCGAAGAACCATCAATAACTGAATCGATGTTGTTGTTTTGTTCTATTCTCATTAATGAATTTGTGCTAAGTTTAACTTATAATTTTAGGTGTTTATTGTAGGTTCTTAATTATGCATTTGATGTATGGGTGTGTTTCAAAGATGATTTATTGTCTGCCTTTGTTATTTGTATAAAGGTTGGCTTCTTCCGAATGATCTTTAACGCTTCCCCCATCAAAGCTTTGTAACTATTTAATGAAAGGTCTTCAAAGTATTTTACTTTTACTCAATTCCATTAATAGTAATATAGCCCAATATAGATAATACTATATTTCTGTACATCAAGGACATAGTCATGTCTTTTCTACTTTAAGTTCTAAATTTTGCATGTGATATAAACTACACAATATATTTTTGAAATTTTATTAAAGGTCATTTCATATCATTAGGCACATTGAAGATGTATAAGTGCTAAATTGGACTACTTTTACTTGTCATCGAAATTGGAGTTGAATATATCATCATTTTATTCTAAATCGACATTTGCAGAATATACCTCTTAACATTATTAATCAAAGAATGTCGACATGGCAACCAGTTCTAGATAGTACTAAATCATTCTATTGCGAAGCAAAATTGCTCCTACTGAAGAAAGAAACAATGCAGGAAAAATCTCCACTTCATGCACTAGTGATTGTTTGCTTTCTATGGCCGATCTCCTGCTTCAACTTATTTGGTGTCATTCGAGCAACGTCACTTCCCTTGTAATATGTATCTCATTTCCTTTTATGAAGCTATTATATATTCACATTTGATAGCATATACTACATGTTGTTTTAAGCTTCCTTGAATCTCGAACATGACATGTATGCACATAGAGGTAGGAGTGATGTCACAATGGTCTGTAAAGGATAAGAAAAATTGGTTGTCTTGGAAAATTCGTCAGTTCCACAGACTTTGTCCAGTCATTTACATATGCATGTCACTCCATTTTTGGTTCGTTTAACAATTTACTAATATGAAAATATCTAAGTTCTATACTAATTATGTTTTGGGTAAACTGTTTTGTACTAATAATTCATTTGGAGAACTTATCTTATATACTAAATCTGGCGACTCATTCACTATATCCTCTACAAGTTTAGTTAGAGTGGAAACTCTATTGTAAGAAGGTATGAAAAACCCTATATTTGAGGGAAGAACTATCACAGTTTCAATTGGTGCCTTCGAACATACAAGAACCCTTCTTGGGAATCTAGATATTGGGGACTTATTTACCTTTACCAACTCTCATGTCACTTGGAATCCAAAAAAATAATTATATCATTATCATTTATCGATGCAATCAACTAGACTCAACTTTAAAGTTGATTTATTGTTGTATTTATAAGAATTTGTCAAACAACCTCTCTATTAATTAGGGGTCAAGCTGCATATTATTGAATGTGGATTGTTATTGTTCTTGTACAATGACTATAAGAATTGTTAATCTTCTAATACAAAGTTTGTACTACTCCATATATCATATTATTATATTGATACAATTATTAAAATTTTTATAACTAATTTTTGCACTGTTATTAATTATTAATGATTAATTAATACTACTTTTTAACACTTAAAATTACGTTGTGTGTATTTTTTTCAACAATACGTTGTAAACATTCAAAACAAATCTCCTATAAAACATATCTGAACTATGATAGATTATAAAAATTTTAGTTTAACAATTTTGGAAAATGTTCCCTTTGGTAACTATTTTGGCAAATGATCACCAAATATGTTATAAATTACTGTGGAACATTTGGTGACGTTTTTCAGAAATCGTCAACTGAATGTGGACCATTTGGTGAGGATTTCTAAAAGTCGTCACTGAATGTGGACCATTTGGTGACAATTTCTAATGTTGATCCTTTGGTGACAATATTTAATATCATCACCAAATGGTTAATTTTAGCGACAATGTGAAAAACATAGCAAAAAATACGTAGCTAAATGTCTACAAACCTTTGGTGGCAATTTCTGAAAATCGCTACCGAACATCTTTTTAGTGACGATTTTACACAATATTTTTGTAATATATAGTAAAACTATTTTTGTCCAGTTATGTCTGCCTACTTCGTCCAGTTTTATATATGTACTTTTGTTATTTTTTCTAGTCCAATTGTGTTTAATTATTTTATTTGATGTTGTCTAAAAAGCATTTATCTAAAAGTGAAAAAAACAAAAAAACAAAATAAGTAGAATATTTAATAGAATCCCAAAAAAAAGCTATCAATAAATTTGTTAACATAGTAGGCCCCTCTAGTAAGAATCAAGAAGAATTAGGTGAATATAAATATGAATAATCTAATAAAAATTTAATGATGAGATTCATATTCATGAGAATGTTAGTAACGCGAGCATAATCATATAATAAATGAATCCAATTTAGAAAATTTTAGGGTAGATAAGCAATTATTTCCTCCTTCGAATATTTATAATCCTAAAAATTGAGATAATCTTGACAATAAAACAAGAGACATTTTAGTTATACTAAATGTTTGTTAATATGGTTTATTTATTTCTCTTCATTCTACTATAAAATTTGATTGAATATACATGTAAAATTAGAGAATCATTCTTGTAAAAGTAGGGATTCTTCTTTTGAAATTATGATTAATAACACTGGAGTTTATATTGGTTAGTAATGAGAAGGACACTGAACTCTTCGATCTTTTGAACTAATTAACATAAGGTTTTGCATTATATGTATGATTATTTTTATATCTATATAGACACCCTTGTTTAGAAGGAAGTAGTCAGATAAAGGACCATAGCTCAAAAGTTTGTCTCGAAGTGAAAAATGGGTGATGAACAAGATCGATTGTTGCCTGTTGCAAATGTGGGTCGAATTATGAAGCAAGTTCTGCCACCAACAGCCAAGATTTCCAAAGAAGCCAAAGAAACAATGCAAGAGTGTGCAACAGAATTTATAAGTTTTGTGACAAGTGAGGCAGCTGACAAGTGTCACAAAGAGAATAGGAAGACAGTGAACGGAGATGACATCTGTTGGGCTCTCAGTTCTCTAGGATTTGATGGCTATGCTGACGCTATTCTAAGGTATTTACACAAGTTTAGAGGAGCTGAAAGGCAGAGAGCTATCCAAAATAAAGACAGTGCTTCTGGAAAAAAAGATGAAGAATCGAACCATAAAAATACCGAGCCAGACTGCCAAATTGGCACTTCCACTCTGCTAGAGTTTAGAGTTCTTGACAAGGGTAATAGCTCTCACGCTGAGGCCTCCTGAACAGTACTGCGCGTACCTACTGTGCTTTGGCATGCCTCTAAGAAGGTGAAAGAAAAAAGAAAAAGAAGAGCTTGACGAGAACCAGGGTTTCAATAAGATATAAATAGTTAATCTCCGTAGGAGCATTGTATCTCATACAAGTTTGCTAAGCCTTTTCATTATAACTCCGCTGCTAGATGCTCTTACGTTGTGTTTCAATGTCCAGTCGAAGCTTGGCTGCTCACCTTCTTGTAGTATACTTCTTTCCCTTAAATGTTGAAGTGAAAAATGGTGAGAGTTGATGATATTGCTTGTAATGCACATGAAAACTTATCACTGTTGTTTGCAAGTAATACCTATGCGCTCATATGGTAGATTTACATATAAGAGGTCCAAATGCACTTGAAGTTCAGCTAACAAAGACCTTCTCCCCGATTCTTATAACTCATGATTCGTGTAGTTTCATTTTGAACACATCTTTTTCGCTTCCTTTTATGTTTTCGACAACATGGTACAACACTCCATTTCCTCATAAATACTGCAGTTATGTGAAACCCTGATGTTTTCCATGCCGGGGAAATATGGTAAACGGTTGAGGACGACTTTTATCTATGTTAATGAGTGGGACTGTGCCAAAGTTGACATTAGATAACTCAGTTTATTTAGATCACTTGTCAAGTTGTCCAGACCTATTTTTTGAGCATTATTTCCCTACCCTACAAGTAGGAAACAGTAACAGAGTTCAAATCCCATCTTCAGTCAGATAAATTATGGCTGAAGCATTTCCTTTAATGGGCAATAGTTTCTTCCCTTATCCTAACATTCAGAAAACTCATCTGAACGAAAATTCCTAAAAGTTGTTAACCTATCGTGTAAGTTCGGACCCTTATTCGTAGAGGTGTAAGTTCCCTACATATATTGGTCAAAATGTTTAAGGGCTATCAATTACTAGCTGTAGGGTTTGCAGAACCCTAAACTTGGGGACCACTTTCTTGTGGCTTTACATAACATGAGTTCTCGTGAAAATCCAATGAAATCTCAGGCATGCTTTATTTTTAATTATATGCAAACGGATTAGAACCGTATACAACAAATAAGAGGAGAAACATGGTAAGGGTTTCGTCATACAAACATGGTGAGGGGACCACTACACAACTATCACCAATTTCTAAGAAAGATGAAATCTGAAAGTGCGTTCTTGATACAAAAAGGGGATATAAGAGAAGTCCCACTTAATTTTGTTTCCCAGTTCTAACAATGAAATAGATACAAAATTTGAGACAGTACAAGAGACAAAAGCTGATACCTCAAACCATTCGAACTAATTCTTATGGTGAATCCCATGTAACAGGATGTTTTTCTTGGTATAATGAATGCACTCTGCAATCATCTATATCAATGCAATACTAGCTGTGATCTTCTTGGTTGAATATTTTCTCTCAACCAATGCTGCTCCCACGGGCTCTGACCATGAAATTGCGGCATCGAGTTTCATGAACTGTTTGCACTCTATTGCTTGGTGAGCACTTGGTCACACATTGGGAACAGTGAATCAGAATTAATTGAACTGAATTGCATTGGACCACATTCGTTGCATCAATTTTCCAGGAAAGTAAGCAATAGGATCATAGGTTGCCTATGCAATATGCAGCAATTTGGCACAAGCTGAATGTAGCACCATCATATTGAAGCAAACCACAAAACACATTTCAAGGATTGCATTGATCTTCTTAAACTATCTTTCCAGCTCAAAATACCTGTGATCCTTGTTGAACGAGTCAACTAAAAGAATAGCAATTGAAAGGTCTTCAAGCCATGCAGACATGAGAATAATGCATGCAGATAGAAATAAGTTCAGTAACAGCATGTGTGTGCCAAAAGTTCTATCACTATCACATTCAAAACTAAGAAACCGAAGTCAATCACTTGTTTCAAATGTTTGAAACAGAATTCAAAGGGTAGAACATGCCACCAGGGGGAACAGGGTTTCCATAACCTTGTTTGGGCATAAGGAAACGATGCCCAAAAAGTTTTAGGAGTCGCACTTAAATACTTCCCAATTACACACTAGTTTTAGCAAGGTTTGTTCATTAGAATGATATGCAACATTCTGAAAAATAAAAAAAATACCAACCCAACTTAGTAATTTGGATTCTGTAAATACTTGGGTCAGTTCCTCACGATTGAATGCAATAAAATTTGTAAATCTTGTTTCCAAACCATTATTCTCATTTCTATAGGAGCTCAATCAACTGAATAGAATACTCCCATGGTCAAAGGGATAATTAGTGTACTTACTCAGACATTAAAACAATCAGTTCTTGACATTTCACATCAAACACCAGTGTTCTACGGTGTAAAAAGGAGATCATGCAACCACTCTCAATCATTCATATCATAATCAATTAACATAACTAACAAAACTTTCAACATTTATTAATATCAGATCCTAAAAACTAGTCATATTTTGATTATGAACTTTAAGTTAATACAACAAGAAAACAATAAATCAAAATACTTTTAAGAGAGTTGTTGAACACCGAGAAAAGTTATGGTCTAGAGGGAACTGATCCCTATTTCTGCAGCACATAAAATTAGTACACTAATACAGTCAGTTTAGACAACAAAAGAAAGTTAGGAAGGAAATTAAAAAATATATATATATGTTCAATATAGCAGAAACATAGAAATTCACCCAAGTTCAATTAGATTTTAAAAGCCTACTGCCCATTTTTGCTTAACACTCAGATTGTCTTCTGAATTAGCAACTTCCTTTGAGAAATAAAACACAAAACAAAGTTATATTGGAGGTGAAACTGTTCAGAAAACAAAAAATTGGACATGAGCTGACTGTAAACTAAAAGATAACAATGTTTAGTCAACTCAAATTTGACCTACTTGATTAATGATGATATTGAGTTGGGCCATGAATCAGCCTGCCCAGCAAATGTTGATGGCCGTACTTGATTTAGAAGAAAACGAAACTTTAAGAGCTAATTTGACAAGATGACACAGATTCTCAAAGTTTGTTTATGGTTCGTTTACCACAGTTCTGTAAGATGGACACAAAAAAACCTGATGCCAACTTTCAAACAATCATGTTTTTTGTCAAAAGCTAATTCCTAAGCCGGATAATCAAAACAATCTACGTTTTTTTCTTTATTTTGACCTAAAATGCATTGATTCAGGTAGATCACGAGTTAATTTCAGTTCCTTCTGTTGCTTTCCGTGGACTTCTAGGCACAGCATCTTTCGTATGTTGTAATTCCTAATCAGAACAGAAATCAAGCATGTAAACGGAAGAACAACAGAAATCATACAGCCAAAGTATCCATTGACAATGGATCTATCAAAACAGAAATAATGTATCATAAGCAATTGCAAGCGGAGAAACCTGTAAAATTTGAACAAAGAGACAGGCTCATTAAGGCACTAACAAGTTGATTCTCATTCCCCAACATTATCACTGATTCACAACTTTTTTATGTGCCAGAAACTTTGACGGAATTTTCCGAGACTACATAAGAATATTAGTTAAGTCCTCCACCTGCTGCCGATGCCATTGATAAAAGCATAATTCATGTATGAAGATTGCAGAAGGAAAACAAAATAAATATCCATCCTCAGAACTTCAATAGGAAATCCTTCACGCATTTGGGTATATATAAAAATATGAAGTAAATAAACGTGTGAGAACATTAATGACAGAGAATCACAATAACCCAAATAGTCAGCACTGTAATTAAAACCCAATTCGCAATTGTTGTTCTAAAGCTCAAGCAATTGAAGCGAATACAAATGCTAATGTGAAATAACTTTACCGTGAACTTAGTGGTTAATGATATGAAACTCAAATCCAATACATAAGCACATCACATAGCAAAGAAAATGCAGTACCTTAAAATTTAGAAGAGAAGTTAGAGGAGAGCAATTGATTGAAGCTTTTCATGTGACGGTGATCGGGGTTTGGGGTTCCAAGTAAATTGGACTTGCAAGTGAAGGGAGGTGTCACAGTGAAGAATAGCCTTCCCTTTCCAGATTTGAAATCAATTACAATTGGTTTATTTCAGGAGTAAAATAAAGGGGCAATTAAATTGAGTCAATGGGCATTCACATTCACCACGCTGGAGTCATTATTACCCTCGGTTTGCTTGGGTTTAAAATAATAAAGTTTTTGTCAACAAAGTTTTTTTCTATAGATTTTTTATGTGAAATATTTTTTAAAAAATTAGTTGATTATTTAGCTGTTATTTAAAAATAATTTTTTGAAAGAGCTTCATATAGTAGACAGTTTGACAACATAAAAATAAAAAATACTTTAATATTAACTATATTTTATTTTGTAATAAAAATTATTTATGCATATAAAAATTATTTAAATTATATTAAATAAAATACAAAGCACAATATATTAATTATTATATAATTTTAAATCATATGAAACATAAATGTAAATATATCTAATCAAATCTTTTATATGAATTATAATATAAATAAAACTAATATTAAAAATAAATATTAAAACATATAAAAAAGTCAAATAATATTATATAACTCTCAAAATAAATGTGAAGATGAATTTGTGGATATTGTGGGAACTATGTGTAAAATTTAAGGGCAAAAAAAACTTTAAAAAGCTCATTAATTGTTTTAAAAAATCTACCTGAAAAAGCAATTTTTTTAGAAGCTTTAAATTTGAGCTTTTTAAAAAGTTATATTTTGGTTGCCAAAAATGTCATATTTATTAAAGAAATAATTTTTATTTTACAGTAAAACACTCATTGTTCTTAAAAAAAACTTTTGTGATAGAGAAAAGTGCTTATTGATCTCCCAAAAGCTCATCCAAACAAGCACTTAGTTTTTAAATACATAGAAGAGCATAAAATATCTAAAATGTCCCTCATTTTCTCTTTTTCTTTTCCAATCAACCTAACTATTTATGTCAAGAGGCACCAATGTTTTCCAATAAGGCCATCAAATAGTTATGGAATTATATCATTATATTAATATAATTTGTAGAATTAAGTCACTCTGAACTAATAGTTACATCAATAATTAACATGATTATACAATTGCATCATAATTATAGAAAGATGCAACTACTAAATTACTGTGGTACAACTCTTGGTCATATTGGTGCAACCATGTAAGCATATTGTTACAAGTATTCAATCATTATTTATAGTCTTGTTACCAATTTTAATATAATTATTCAATCATAATGACATAACATTAATATATGTCTATATGACTGTATTGGATATTAATTGACTGATATAAGTTGGTTGGTAAATCAATAAAAAAAGAAAGAGACATGATGAGTCATTTAGACATTTCTATTTGAAGAATAGACTCCTTAAGGTAAAAGACAAACACCGTCTGTATTTAAGGAAATTTTGAAAAAAATTCCTTGTAATTTAGAGTTTTCGAAAAAAAATTCCTCCTATTTCGCATTCACCAGAAAAATCCCATATAGTTGAGTTCTATTTAGAAAAATAAGAAAAGTTGTGATGTGGCAATGTTCAGCCACATAGACCCATTAGAATATATTGACGTAGCCTAAGCATGTTACATGTATTAATTGTTTGACCCAAAAACTTAACCGACCTTAACCGACTCGAGCCATCTCGCGTAACTTAATTTTTCAACCCATTCATTTGTTTCCCCAAATCAATTCCCTCAAATCCTTAAACTAAAGAAAAGAACGACATATAAACTTTGACGATTCCAGATAGTAACGAGGGGTGTAGGTGGAAGTGACGATGACGCAAGTGGTAGGGACGCTGGCAGTGGTGGAAATGACAGGGGATGTTAGAGATGGTACGTATAGGGACACTATGTGATAGACACAGAGGTAATTCTTTGTCCCTTTTCTTCCAAATAATAATTTCTTCATGTGATTAATGTATTGTCATAATTTTTGTTTTCTCTGTCAAATTCATCCACTGTTCTCGCTTCTCTATCCCTCTTTCAAAGCCTTTCTTTTTTGGTTGGGTTGTGTATTTTTCTTGTTTGAAGGAGCTTTCTATCTATATGAATAACAGTGAAGTAACCATGAGATGAATGCCAATAGTGAATATGATTTGCTTTTAGTTGATAAGCTTAATGTAGACTTAGGATTAGAGAGTCATTGCTTATATGGGATTTAAGGGGACGATTTGGGATTTGGATGGTTATGGAGGAGCTACAAAAATTCAAGAAATTGAAATTATTATGTTCATGTTGAGATCATTTAGTCTCACTATGTTCTTGTTTACTATGGCCAAGTTAAGTTGTGTTGGCACTGAAAGCTTTAGTCATCCATCATATCTTCTTAGTAATACTTAGTCTGTATAAATGTTCTTGCATTCTATAATATGTTTTTCCCCCTTTTATCTTAATAGGCTAAGTAGTTCCTATATTGCGAAATTACAATTCGAATATTTTTTTGACATCTATTTGCATGACTTGTTTTCTTAATTATTTCTTTTGATGTATATCATGAAATAGATCTCGTCTTTCACTCTTACATATTATATCATGTTACATACTTGTATATATGCTTAAGGAGCTATAGCTAGATTCGTAAATATGATTATGTCAAGTTTTCCATATCAACCAAGTCCTTTGACTTATATTATTTCACCAATTTTGACATTGATCCTGTAGGCATAATTCGATATAAATTGGTCCCAAGTATGAAACTAGACTAATGGTTAATGAGACACTAAATATCTACAAACTGACCCGTTTGTTAGGTTTTTCTTAGTAGGTTGATCATGTCTTGCATTATTCAATTGTCTTTCACTCTTATGTATTGTAATATGTTTTGAATGTTAGTACTTATATAAAATTTCATAAAATATAAAGCTTACTTTCATTTAGATGATACATTTGTGTATGTAGGCTCTTCCATTATTTCAAGCTTCATATGTTTAAGTATGAAGACTTTTTCATTGTTTCAAACTTCATAAAATATGTTTATGTTTATAGGCTTTTCCATTAATATTTTATTAATAAAGATGCTTGTGATTTAGGGATTAAAGTCAAACCTTAGGGAAATGAATCTTGAAAGAGCTTAAGTTAAAAAAATTATAAAAGGTACACATGTTATATTTCTTGGAATTTGAAAAGTTCATTAATTAAATACTTCATAACTTTTTTTTTTCTTTCTTATGTGTCAGACCCTAATGTTGAGTTTCAGTTTTGGCATGGTCAAATTTACCCTAACCATAAACTATGAAGGATGAGAAATGTATAATTTTGGAGTAGAGCTAGATCATTTGACCATGATGCAATTCATATACACAACAAAGGACTTGCGCTATAGAGGGGTTGGAGTTTTTAGTTACAAATTTCCTTATGAGTCTTTTGACGATGGCATTAGAGAATTAAAAAGTGAGAATGACTTACTCATCATGATTAATGTAATTAAAAAATGCTATAACATTATAGGTTTTTTTTTGATAGTGTTGTGTATCCCTTATTAAGAGATAAGAAAGGATGCTTAGAAAATGGTGAACAAGTTGATTATAAGGTTGTTAAGGTTGATTAACCCACTTCCAGGGAGGGAAGACAACATGACAAAAATAAGGGTGAAGAAGGAGAAGTTTGTGAATTTGATGAGCCAACATATGAGGGTGAGGAAGGAGAAGTTAATGACTTTGATGATTCTAGTTTAGTTGATTTTGATGATATATTTGACGAGGGAGATGATAAAGAGGCTGTTTATAATGGTGTGGAAGATGAACACCAAATAACATACTAGATATCGATATAGATTCAATATATGAAGATTTTGATAAGCTTGGGAGTGTGGATGACAATTCAGATGATGAAGGGAGAAGAAGGCCTAAGTTTCTAGAATGTAATGATTAGTATGTTATTTGATTCAATGAAAGTGTGTAGGCAAGTTCTAGTACAATATGTTGTTAATAAGGTTTTGATTATCTATAATTCAAGAATGAGAGTTGTAGAGTAACATACTTATCTAACATATCATGGGATAACATTTCTATCCAATCATGAGTGTGGTACTGAATACCAAAATAAAAAATGTAAGGCATTATATATTGCAAATAAATATCTCATATTTTGGAGATTGTCCTATATGGGATGTTATAGGGCTTAAAGGTGCACTTTTAAGGGACTTTAATGTTGAGATTATAGACCAAAAAGTCATATAAAAACAAATAACATTGCATTGGAAATTTTGGCGAAGAGGGAAAGCAATTTTAGGATTTGAGGAGCTATATGTTAGTTGTATTAAAAGACAATTTGGCTAGTTCTTTCATAATGAAGTACCCACAAGATACATTTGACTCCATGTATATATATATGCTTAGATGCTTGTAATAATTCTTGGCTAGTTGTAAGCCTGTGACATATGTTAATGGTTATCACTTGAAAGGAAAGCATAGAGGGTAATTACTTTTGACTACTAGATTGGATGCAAATAACAATATGTTTTCGATCATATTGGTTACGGTTATAATTAAGAATCAAGTATCATGGAAATGGTTTCTTGAATATTTACAAGAAGACATCAGCTAACATCAGGACTGCAATATTGGGTTTTCATTTTTGATTGAAAAAAGGTAAAATTATGTTCTTTGTTTTTTTTTTTGTGAATCTTATAAAAATTCCTTAATAGTTAACAAACATTGTTCATTATTTAAAATAAGGTTTGGAACATATGTTGTTGAACATATATATTATGTAAGACATATCTATGCTAACCTTGAAGCTAATTTTAAGACTGCAAAGTTTGTAAAGAATATAATGTGGAATGTAACTAGAGCATATACCTTCAGTAAATTCGAAAGGTATATGATTGTTTAATTTTGGATAGCACTTGAACTTCAATATATATGGTTATTTAATTCATATTGAAGCCATTTTTTTCCTTGAACAAGTATATCAAACAATTAAACTATAATGATAAGTTGATCTATGACTGGTTGTACAAGATACCAACCCACAGGTGGTGAAGGCACATTTACAGTGTAGAGCTTAAATATGACATGTTATTGAACAATCTTTGTGAAAGCTTAAATGCTTACATCAAGGATGCTAGGGACAAACCAATCATCATAATGCTTGAGATGATTAGAGAGAAATGATAAAGAGATTTAACAAGAAAAAAGGAGGGGATGGAGAAAGTTAATGGATCTATTTTTCCTAGGATCCAAAAAACCTCGGAGAAGTTTAAGTAACTTTCTAGTAACTATATTCCATACTTCAGTGGTGTGAGATTGTTTAAAGTGGAGTATATGAAATTTGACCAACATGTTGTTGATTTGGGCAATCGGACTTGCATATACAAAAATTGGGATTTAAGTGGAATTCCTTATCAATATGCCTGTGTTGTAATCAAATACGACAGTGGTAAGCTAGAAGATTACTTGGACTTGTTGTATAGTAAAGAAAATTTTGAATTTGCTTATGCATATCATAATTTTCCAATTCCTCATAAGGATTTGTGGCCGACCCCCCACTGAGTTTCAAGAGTTTGAAATCCTTCCACCAAAATACATGAGAAGGGATAAAAGAACAAACAAGGCAAGGAGCAAAGAGGTAAGAGAGGAATAAAAGTCACGTAAAGCTACTCAGAAAGGACTTCAGATGTCATACAAATATGTGAGCAATATGGTCACAATTTAAGAACACGTTCCCATTGAATACATGACAGTCAAACTAGACAATTGACACAAGAATCGGTAGAGTTGATAAAGAGGAGGAGAAGAAGAAGAAACTAACTCTTTTTTTTTGTATGTAGAGCATATTGAGACTAGCTACCCATATATATGGAGCTTATTTTGGATATGGATATACTTAATTATATGGAGCTTATTTTATATTTTGGATATAGTCATGTATTTGGAGGCTAAGTCTTTTTTTTTTTTTTTTTTTTTTTTTCTGTTTATGATGTTTATTTTGGATATCTACTTTTGTGTGTAGATCATATTCAAATGGTGAATTATGGTGTATATTATTTGAATGTTTATATATGAAAATTATAGTTATTTACTTTATGTTATACTTGTCCATCTTGTTAAAGTTTTGTCCATTATTTACAATCTTACTTCCTGTATGCTTGTAGGTGTTTATCCATACTTGGTGATAAAGACAAATAAGACAATACTAATACGTTAACATGCAAAAATATTTAATATTAATCTATATATTAATAGGGTAAATGTATTTCTTATAACAAGTACATTGCTAAGTAACACTCAACAATTATAATAAAGATGATCTAACAACAAATCAAAATTCTCCTTAACAATAATTCTTCTTGTTGATTATTTAATTTGTCATTGATCTCTAGACTGCATTATTAAACGAACTTGACATTTTCATTTCTTTAATTGTGAGGATAACTGAATATAATGCAAGAAGGTGTGAGGATTCAAGCTAAACAATATCAAGTAATGCAAGTAGTCACATGTTCAAGCATAAATAATATAAAATATAAAATGATTCAAACTAAATAACTAATGTACTTATCAAAAACAAGGTTATTTATTAATAACTAATGTATTCATGTAGGCAATAATCAATTGTTAAGCTTAAAGGAATTGTTGACAAAATTTATAATAATAAAACTCTTAATACCTTATGAATACATTCCCACAAGGATTATTTAGATACCTAAATAACTTGAAAAGAACTTTGTCTAAGGTATCAAAATTTGATGTAAATTAAAATAAGTAAATGAAATTAAAACAATTAACAAAAGGAGATAATTAAGAATTAAATAATTAAGCTGCCAATGAAACTAAGATTGATCAAGTTTGAAGACTTAAGAACTATTTTATCCTTATTTTGTTGAGTTAATTTATATTTGATCTTAGATATCTTAAAGTTATAATCATCCTCTCTCGAGATCTAATTAAGTAATCCTAATTGAATTCAATAATTATGGACTTGTAATCTTTCAAATCACAAAACCATTTCTAACTATTCAATTAGATTTGAAGCATTCCTATGGATAATTAATTTCACAATCAAGATCTCTTCAATTGTTTGTTAATACGATAATTATGGTTCTATTAAGTTATCAAAACTTATTGCACACCTTAACACTAATAACTTGATTCACTCTTTCGATTTATCAACAAGTATATGAACAACAATTATCATAAACATTGATATATGTACTGAATTCAACAAAGATAAAGTTCAACAAAATAATTCAAGAATAATCCCTAATATGGATTTAAAAATCCATAATCATATTAACATCTTAAAAATCCTAATACACATACAAAACTATGAAAGAAATAAAGGGAAAAGACTAAAAACTGATTAACGTCTTGATCTGGAATGTTGGAATTTCTCTAAAACTTTCTTGGATGTCTCATCTTGATCTGCTTTGATATGGTGGTCGCTACCTCTTTTTGGTGCTTTTCATGTTCTTTTATAGTGCGTGAGGCTTCTAGGGTTGTTTATAGGGTTTCCCTATTTTATTTGGTTCCAAAAATAGCCCGAGCCCTCAAAACTTAAAAATGTCTCACACCTAGAAACACAATGCACAATCATGACGTGCGTGAATCCTCCTCCTCTTTCACGATCATAATAAAGAGCCATGCAACATTCCTTAACTTCACATATCATGATTGTGCTTAGTGCATGATAATGCCAAGCCTACATGCGTCCAAAATCTCCTATTTTCTTCACATTCTTGATTCCATATACTCACAAACATATCAAATACTTCTTGAAACATAAAATTAAGATCAAAATTTTGCTCTAAATTAAAAAGACACTTAGAATAGATACAAACACTAACAATAAGATAACTTTAAGCCTATACACCAAATAATCATCTAAGAAAAACTTAAAAACAAGCTTAAACACCTAGAAAAACATATGCTAATCTACATCTATTAGAGATCAATACACCTCGGGTAAAATAAGAATAGCCCCTACATTCAAAGCCCCCTTTTTACACATATGCTAATCTACACCTATTAGAGATCACTACAAAGTAAACGTTTGAGAGTGAGATAGTGACATAAACTAAAATATGACTAAATGAAAACCAGAAGTGTTGATCAAAGCATTATGTGACTTACATCTATATCAAATAAATACATGGTAAGATTTTTTTCTTATAGTGTCAATACAACAACTAATAATAAAGCCAGTATAAAATCATAGAGGAATAAATCAAATTGATGTTTCCCTAACTCAAACTTAGAGAGAGCCTACTGACAAATGGAAAATATGTACATTCTTATTCATCCTCTTTTTGTTCAGCTACATAGATTACCTCTTCAATTAGGACTCTTCAATAATGAATTATGATTCATACATTAACCTTCATTAACTTATCAGATGCTCATATCCTTAAAGCTTCTGAAATCTTGCTTTCCACAACTTACATGCCCATATCCTTAAACCCATTGATCATCACATTATATGTAATCACATTTGAGTAAACACATTCCCCTCTTCTACTAACCTCTCCCACATCTCCTTCCACTTAGCATATTCCCTTCTTTTATAAAATGCATAAATCGTCACATTATAACATGGTACATCAAGTACCATACCTCTCATCGACATTTCAACAAACAAATCTAATGCATTTATCATACAACCACTTTTCACTAGCTTATTAATCAAAATACTATAACTATAAATATCAGGCCTCAAATCTTTTTCCCATAACCACATTAACAACTTTTTTTCTTTATGAAACGATTCTATAGAGACATACCCTATTTTCAAAATAACTTAAACATTCATCCCTTTCCCAATGATTAAACTCATTGAAAAAATTATCCAAACTATTAACTAACCTATTATCTATTGCCTCTAACATTGCTTGCTATCTCTGATAATGCTTGTCATCTCCACCACTTGCTAAATCCCTATAGTTTGCATCGTCATCTCTTCCACCTACGCCCCTCACTATCACCTGAAATTGTTAAAGATTTTATATGGTTCATATGTTTAGCTTAGGGATTTGGGGAAACAAACATCATCATCAACATCATCATCACCCTGTCTGAAATCTCACAATAAAGCAGGGTTTGGGGAGGTCCGATAGTACGCAGCCTTACCCTTACATAGTAGAGAGGCTGTTTCCGGTGGACCCACATCCAAACGAGACAATGTAAGAATGATGCAGTATACAGAAACAATTCATTAAAAAAAGTAGGGAATACCTGAAGGAGGTCAGATCTGCGAGAACCTAATAGTATACAAAGTCCATCCCTCTTTGTCAATCACTAAGTAAGGGGATTGGCTAACTGGAATAGTTAATCCTTTACCCTTATCAGATCATGCCAAACTTTTCTATTTTGAGCAACTATCTCATTAAGGGCCAACTTTGACATATCCGCCCTGATCACTTCCCGCCAGTTCTTGTACGACCTCCCTCTCCTCCTCTTATAGTCACTAAGTGTTATGCATTCACAGCTCCGTATCGGAGCGTCGGAGGGCCTCCTCCGCACATGCCCATACCACCTAAGCCTAGTCTCTCTCAACTTGTCAGCAAAGCTAGCTACCCGTAGTCTCTCTCTCACCACCCGGTTCCTAACCTTATCTCTCCTGGAAAAGCCACACATCCACCTAAGCATACGCATTTCTGCTACCAACAACTATCTTATATGTCTATGTTTAGTAGGCCAACACTCAACCCCATATAACATGGTTGGACGAATCACCATTTTATAAAACTTTCCCTTAAGTTTTAAAGAAATCTTCTTGTCACATAAAACCCCTGATGCACTCCGCCATTTGGTCCAGCCTGATCTAATACGATGTACAATATCAG
>JANVCQ010000007.1:5298625-5310457 GCA_025531925.1 Erythroxylum plowmanianum
TATTATGAACTTTTGTACAAATGATTATGTCAATTGTAAAGTCAAACTGACTTAAGTGCTTTGTATTTGTGAAAGGGTCCAAGTAGCCATTGAAATTATTATTAACTGTATGTGATGATTGGCTTCCGCATAGTGTGTGTTTGTGATTTCAAAAGTATAAAAAAATTTATACTGACTTTTGAATGATTGAATACATTAGCACGCCATCCTCGCAGGCACGGACTCGGATATCACCATCGATGTCGGGTTCGGGTCTTGCCGGAGTGGGGTGCTACACCTACCATGTAACTTACATTCCCAAAGATATTGTCGAAGCTAAAAGAAGCCTTCACGTCTCCTGAAGATCAATATTCGAATAGTTTATGCTTATTAAAAGCTGTGAGACAAAGAATCTCAATCCTTACTCATGGAATAAAGCTTGAAGTTATCTAAAAGTAATTTAACTAATTAAAATATTAAAATATTAACTGGAATATTATTTAATAATTTTTATGATTAAATAGAATATAACATAAATCAAATAAGAAGGTCAAGAAGATTTTGGATTGAGAAGTGGACTGTTTACAAGAAGTTCCTAGAAAAGTAAAAATATTTTATGGGCAATCAGACAGTTATAGAGGAGTTTTCAATACTTCAAATGTACAGATTGTTTGAAATCTAGTTCAAACATCTTTATGGTTTTTTTTTTCAGAAACTGTGGAGAGAAAAATGCAGTGCACTAGTGTCCTAGCCCTTTCACTTCCCTTATTGTCTTTCCAAGAGATAATAGAAGATCTAATGGAATTCCCTTAGGGTTGTTTTGTTGAATGTTAATTAATGAAATCAAATGTAATGTAATGAAATGGAACGGAAAGGTTTATAGTAGGATAGAATATAATATAGTGAAAAGTTGTTTGGGAGAGATAGAAGGGTTCATAATATAATATAATGAAATATTGTTTAGAATATGGATGGAATGAAATGGATTGTACAATAAATGACTATTATATCCCTTACACTAAAATGGTTGTTGCAGAAGGTTTAACGTTATGATTTTAAAACAGAAATCATGTCCAATTAAAAAGTTACGGTTGTGACAAGATGCAAATGTGACAAATAATTTTTTATATATTTTCTATTTTGAAATAATAAAAGTTTTAATTTTTTATTATTAATTATATACAATTTATTATCAATTATATAAAAATATTATTATTAATTTTTTAATATATTTTATTTTATTTTATTCTATGATTTATGTTTAAAAATAATTTATTTATATTTTTATTTATGTAGAAATATATACAAACAATTAAATTATAATTTTTATATATTTTCTATTTTCATTAATAAAATTTTTATTTATTTTATTATTAATTATATACAATTTACTATTATTAATATACAAATATTATTATTAATTATTAATTATATTAAACATTATTCTATTCTATTTAATATATTAATTCTATTTAATATAATATTATGACTTGGTCATAGGTGGTATTACGAAAAATTATTGAAGGTATATTAGGTAGTATATATTTATTAATTTATATTTCATCATAAACTCCTTGAATTAAAAATTTCTTATTTTCACTATTTAGGATGGAACGGAACGTAACATGAAACCTTCTGCTTCCATTCTATTCGATTATAAAATTTCATTCCAAACAATAAAAATGTGTTACATTCCATCTCATTCTATCGTGAAATCCTCGATCCTTATTGTCTTTCCAAGAGATAATACAAGATCTAATGGAATTAGAGGTCCTTCGGGACATTAAAGTCTATGATGGTGATGCTTTTCAAGAATATATATAGAAAATCAAAAGCCCAAAACTTTAGCGAATACAAATTACATGAAGAAAAATGGTAACTTTTGATTCAACTTCCCGCAAAACTTAGATTCGGCCACAAGTAGCTTCCTTAGAATCACAAGCACAATCCCCTTATCTATTCAGGCAAGAGCGCTACTAAAGGCAGCATAAAAGAATTAATAAACTTAACAGAAGACGGTTTTTTGTTGAAAAATCTCCAAACTCCAGTGCTTAGGTTCTGCACTTTTAGCAACAAACGCCCAGATATCCATTTGCACTATTAAATGACAATTTCACAAAGATATCTCCACACTAGTGACTTGTAACTTGCTTCTCCTCGCTTTGGCACACTCCAATTCATCAACGGGCAAGTCTTGGTAATCAAATTCCATCATCCCACGTTAAACCGGGGCTCGTACTTTGAAAGGGAAAAGGAGGCGCAAGAAGATCGAGGATTCATTAACCTGAGATGAAACCGCAATAATCATCAGCAGTAAACTTGAGCTCCTATATCTCTAATTACGTCAACCCACCAATCTATAGTTCCCAAACTCCAATATACGTTAGCTTGTTTAAGCCAGTCGTAGAGACATTGGGTGAAGAATGCAAAAAGGTCTGTCACCATACTCACCCGCTAGAAGAGTAATATAAGATGAAGGCAAACCACCAAGAAAGCTATCCAATATTACTACGCGTGACCCCCACTAAAGAAAGGCAGTACGTACATTTAAAGATGAGACGGATCATTTTGCATTTGACCTGAACTCTTATGGGACTTGTGTTTTGATTTCTTCTCTCGCTTCTTACTGCTGTCAATCAGTAAAATGTCAGGATATAAAGATAAAACAGAAAAGCATTTAACTATAAAAACCCATTTTTATCCACAAGCATAATGAAGTACTCGTCAGATGATCCATGTCCCCAGCAAGACTTTAGCTTCCGGTTGATGTGCTTCATGTCCTTTTCTGTAGGAAAATTGTATTTCTTTACCTGGTGTAAAATCAGTAGCCAGAGGAAATCAGCTAATGTAATTGAGAACTATCAGATTATTATCTGTAGACTTTCTGCGCCTTCAGAGTTTTCTAGAAAGAAAAGATGGAAGAAGCTTGCATCAAAGTCGAGCTGGGTTTAAATTGGTAGATCCATACCCAAGAATCTATGGCAACTAAAGACTCAGTGAGCTCTGAAACTGTGTGCATAGAACCCCAATAAGACACGATGTTCTTAAGGTATCTACAAAGAATTATGCAAGTTAGAAACAAATCAGTTTTAGAGGCTAACTTTTTCTATTTAAAGTCCAAATATTAGGACTCTAACCTTTCAAAGTCAATCACTCCATGCGCCTCATTTGCACTTCGTAAAGCAGATAATGCCAACTGCAAAAATTCATAATACATGAGGGAACAGAAAGTAACACATATAGATGAAAGACCATAGCAACATAAAAAACTTAACCCACCAAAGCAAGTAGCAAGCCCTTGGCAAAAACTAATAATGCTGCTAATTCAGAGAGTGAATGAATCATAAAAGAGCCCCAAATGCAAGTTCTGTAGATCAATTATGATACATGGTTTTCCTTTATTGATATGAATCTTGAAGATCCTCATAGCATTCCTAGGGAAGTATTGTGGCCATAAATTGAATTTAGTAAAGTCTAAAGCAAGAACCATTCACTCGGTTGGTTAAATTGAAATCAGTTTCTAGTTTACAAGTTGAAGAAGAAAATCTAACCACTTAAACAATTCATACAGAAGAATATTTTCAACTAGGATCATTGAATTGGCAATTTCCTGTGCCTAGGATTTATTTTGTTCATCAACAGCTGATAGATTAGCAGTCCTTTGGTTTCATTTGCATTTCCTCGTTATTCGTTTTTGTTTTCATTTTGCTCTTAAAAAATTGTTTGATTTAGGGATTACAATGAGCTAGGCCAAGCTCGGTCCACCTCTATCCTGACCCAGCCCAAAACCTTAAAATGTAGCCCAAGGTCGACATAATCAGGCTTGGGCCTAGACCAAAATGATATTGTTTTGGTTTAAGCAATCAAAACAACAATTCGCTAATCTGTTGAGGCCTAGCCTAGGAGGGAAGGGGCGACCTAAAGCCCAATCAACTCAGGCTTGTCCCAAATTTGCCAACCCTAGTTTGTTTGTTATTATCAATATAGTTGTACATTTGTTATTAACTATAATAAATGTACCATATAGTAGTTAATGATAAATTACATTTATTGAAACTAAGTAATTAATTCTTCTATCTCTTATGAAATATTTATTTGCAAAAATTATTATTAAAAGGAAAATTATTTATAATTTTCATAAATCATTTTAAATTATTATAGTAATTTTTTGTTAAGTTTGATATTTTAAATTAACTTATTTTTCTAGAGAAATTTATATATTTTTTACCTTTAAAATCAAATTTTATTTTAAATATATTTCAAGATTTAAAATATATTTATTGTTAAATTATTTTAAATTCTTAAATAGTTTTATTCTTATAAATAATTTTAGTCCAACAAGATCATTATTTTGAACATAATATTCATTTTAACAATAATCATACGTTGTTTAAAAGTTATTCCCCATAAATAAGTTAAAATATTTATTTAATGTCATTAGTAGTTAGTATACAATAATTAAATACTATTTATCTAATTGATAATGAGGTGATACAAAAACAAGATCAAAGTCAGCTTTTTATGGTTCTTATTCATTATGAAATTCCTCAACTACGCTTGGTTAGAATTGCGAGAAGAAAAAAAAACAAAAAATAACGGACATAGTTTTAACCAAACAGTCCCTTAACGATATGTTATATCTGGTTGTTTTTGAACAACTTCTGCTACCAAAATAGACAAATGGAAACACAATAAAGATGATTAACTTAATCAAGATTACTGAATGAGGAAAGAAAAGAAGAATATAGAAGTACCTGCGCTGGAGGGAATAGAAGTGGTAAGTCAGTAAACATCATCTTATCAACCTCTACTCTTGCAGTCTCTCGTAAATCCTACAACGTATGGATCCATTATAAAGCAAAATAAGGGGGGAAAAAAAGCAACCACATTCATTCTCAATAGTATTTCGATAAACATAATCTACAAACAAATCAACATAACCATGATATCCTACATTGTGGAAAGACAAATCACATGCACAATCATATTTCAGAACAAAAGTCCAATATGGAATTTAAGCAGATGATACTATCAAATCCTAAAAATGTGGAGGGGAACACCAACTAATTACCTTCAGCATTTGGATTTGGTAATCATTTGCACGGCAGAATTCCTGAATGAATATGATTAAATGTCAGTAGCAAGATATTAAAATAACCAAAATAAAGCATAAGTGCCAGTAAATCTATAAATTGGTCAACACTTACAGATTTTATTACATGTGAGAAAAAGACACAAATAAGAAAAGAGAAGAGAAGACAGTGTCCTCTATTCTTTGTTGGGGCAGAGGGTTAGGGAATTGGAAAAAATTACAGCAGCACGTTCAAGAAATTGCCGTAAACAGAGGAGTTTACCACTTACCTCCATATCAATGATGAAACCTTCAAGTGATCGATATGGTGCGTAGACAATAAGATCAAATTCCAAAGTCTGCAAGATAGGAATTATGTTAATGCAAACGACAAGCTGAAGCCAAAAGCATAAGGGAAACTAAGCACTGCATAAGTCACTTCCATGCCTGAAGAACAATCATCTCGTAATTGAGAATCATTTGATGATCTTGAGAAATCCCCTTACCCAGCTCCTCTGCTGACACATGGTTCTCCTCTATCTTGCAAGCTGCATATATGCAAGTTAACCTGTGCAAAAGAATCATCATGAATGATCGCAATAAGTTATTATTAGGACTACAACAATGATCGCAATAAGTTATTATTAGGACTACAACAACTAGTGATCCCATCCTAGGTCTCATTTAATAGCTTAAACTTTTTAATTAATGGTTCTTTGACATGTTAACAAGGTGTCCATAACCAAGATATCGCACCTTTAAACCATTACCATTGTATTATGCTTTAAATTATGGTAGGCTTCTGCACTCGCCATATTTTCCAACCAGCACACTTGTGTGTGAAAAGGAATTCAGTTAGTCAATTATGATCTTGTTCGACCTCTCCCAACGGCTTAAAGGTTTTTGACATGTAGGAACCAATCATAAAAGAAACTCATATACTAACTCATAACATGCCAAGTTTCAAATATCAAATATGAGACCAGAAAACAGAAAATAGAGTATTTAAAGAGTTCTGAAGAAGTCATACATTACATGCTTTGGATCATGTTCCATGACAGACCATTGAAGATAAAACCTTTTGAAGTAAATAAGAGCTGTTGCCTACCAAAATATACCATTTAACATGTCAGTAAAACTTCGCACTAGTTATTTCACTTACTGTATCCCAATATTCACCAAAATACCTTGTACCTTGGAAACAATAAACTCACCTGAATTTTATGGGGAAAATAGAAGGCACTGCATACTTCTCTGAGCTTATATTCATAATACACTCGCATAAATTTTTCTTCTTCAACACTAAGTGGTTTTGGACGGGAATGCTTATCAGCTGCCATTTATCCATAATATTGGCTCCATCATAAACACATAAAGATATTTTGGCCAAGAGAACCAGTTGTAATACTTGAAAACAAAAACCATTATTACCACCGAATAAAGAAAAGATTTACCATTGTCTAATTTGTTACTGTGTGCTTGAGGGTACGATAAGGATCCATCAACATCTACTTCAATTCTAGTTGTCCCACTCTTCATAGCAGAAATACTAAGTCAGCATCAATATCACAATAGTGACTGAGTCAAGTTAGAGAGAAATAACATACAACTTCCAATGTCTGCTTTGCCCTCTGGTTAACAGCCTTGTATCTCTCATCCTGTATTTGAAGTACAATGTGATGACTAAAATAAGAACATTAACACGTACAAATATGCCCCGCCCCACTAAATTACTGTTAAACAAACTTTTGGCTTAGTGGAGCTTTGATTTTAACAAAACTAACAACAATTTTACCAAGTCCACTGCCACCATTTATCTTTTCCTTAATTTACTGTGGCCAATTTCAAAATGGAGCAGCAGATAACATCAGGACTTCTCAATCGTGATTATCATTTCTTTTTATAACACTAAATGACTGGGATATACAAAAATCTTCCATTTAATTTCAATATGGAAATAACTTGCCACAGTAATTCCACACAGCATAACAATGGCATTGTCTTCACGATTACAACAATGAACCAAAATAATCATTCTAATTTCTATTGACATCTCAGAAATCAAGCAAATCACGTAACAGAATTACACTACAAAAGCAAAGAGAAATAATTCCTGCCCTTCTGATCTGAATTCATTTCGATCAATTTTTTGTTGTTTTCTCGGAGACAAAATAAAGCATTCTAAGAGATGAACACCATTACCAACTGTTGAGGAGTGAAGATCCACTTGACTCGGTGAGTAGATGTCTGAAAATCAGCCATAGATGACTCAATAAATGCAATTCAGCTTGCACTATTGGCAAATCAATTTTGTAATGATCTATGGCTGAAGAACACAGAAACGGCAAATGATCAAAGAACCAATTATATTTGCTGATTAAGTGTAAAAAGAATAGAGCCTAAAAGGAAAACAATCTGTGACTTATGTCACCGGACCTACTTACAAGTAGTAATGTTATCTGAACGATAAAGAAAAAAAATCAAAGCTGTAAGCACTACCAGCTTAAGAGTAATCATCTTGTAAATGATCAATTCAAGTTGCGTCTAAGTACTATGGAGTCCAACTACGGGTAGAGATTTCATTAATATGCACGGCAACATAGATTAACAAAAAGTCGTCATATTACATGAAATAAGCTAGCTGCCAAAACAGGTTCTAGTGCCCTACAATCTCAGATAATGTTTCCTTGCCGCAAATCCAAAGAAATTAATAAGCAAACCAATCACACAAGATGGTCACAAGAAATGTACGGACTTCAGACGATTTCCAGTTTCATTGAAGTTCTGACTGCAAATAAATCACTGAATTCTGCTGGGAGTATCCAAATCGCTAGGGTCATTAGCGACTAAAGCATACGTTTTGTATTCATTTTTGAAAAATCATATCAGTGGCAATAAGCAGTGGGAAATCAAAATTACTAAAAGTACACGGTCCCATTTGGAAATATTTTATTGTAACATGATTCATCACCGAGAGAGCTGGAGAAGAATAAAAGCGAGAAGACCTGCGGCTGGAGAATCAAGGAGAGGGGATAAACGCCGGTGGAGGAGGTGGACAGACAACGGCGAGAGAGAGGGGGAGAGACAGGGGACGTAAACTGGCTTGCCACAGACCCAGACAGAAACTGAATCAATTAACTTTTCTTGACAGCCGTGAACCATCGATACCGTCTCACCATTTTTGCAATTACAAGTAATAAAATTCTGGTGCGATGGAATCGGGGCTTCTTTTATAAATTTCAAGTTTATCAAAAAATATTGGTTATATTTTCTGTTATAGTTTTTAATTTGTATTTTCTGTTATAATTTTTATTTTTATTAAAAATATTTAATTTAGATTTATATTATTTATTAAGGGGTCGTTTAGTTCCACTTTTATTTTTCTGTTGTTATTTTTAATTTTTATTTCCTACTTTTTGTTTCTGTTTTTTTCCTTAAAAAAATGAAAACCTGTTTGTTCTTAATTTAATTAATGATCATAATTATTAAAAATAAAATATCAAAATTTAATATAACTAAAAATTTATACATTAACAAATTGAAAGCAACCATGTGCATATCCTCATATTTTCATATATTATTGCATTGTAACTAATACAATTACAAGTAATCAGAATGACTTACTATTGAAAAAATATATCAAAATTAAGATTAAAAAAGATAGTTATACAACAACTAGACACAAGAAGCCTATCAACCCCACAAAAAGCACTAACATTTTCTAAGTATAATAAAAAAAAAGTTGATAAGGTTTAGATGCTCATCTTTAACTAAAGACACGCTAAGGATAATTCAAAAGGCAAATGCCAATAAAATGCATCAACTTCTTGTTACTCTTAGATATCAACTATAGATGGAAAAAGTCAAAACGGCTAAGGATATACGAGATTAGGATTAACTTAGCTAGAATCTTACGCATCCTTATAATGACTACTCTTTGATATCTCCTTGTCTAATTTCCAAAGCTTCTCTGTCTGTTTTATCTGACTTGTCTTTTACCATTTTACCAACCTTCATTTAAGGTAGACAATTTATCATTTTTTGAAAGATTTCATAGGCGGGTCTTCTTCTTCCCCCCTCTGACTTGAGGCTTTGGCTCATGGGAGGATCCCCAACTTCTCATATTATTGATAAACCAGGTTCCTCTTCCTCGAAAAGCCATAAGGAAGCTCATGTATAGAAGACAAAACTTTTTGAAGAGAACTTACAACCTCTCCCAAAGTTAATGGATAAATCTCAAATGAGTCCTCCCAAGGAAGTGTAACCTATACTCATGAGGGAAAGTAGCTCTCATACTACAAATTATGCTCACAATAAGCCTTAAGTTTCTTCTCGTTTTGAGAAAAAATAGCGAGAGTCCCCTCTGGTCAATAGCATTATCCCGACAATTGGATTCTTTCAAGCTAGGGTGGCTTCTTGGTTTACCTTTTTAATTGGTTCCTAGGGAAGAGACATGCCTTCCCACAAGTGGAGCAAGCACGAATTAGAGAAAACTCTACTAACTGAAGATGATGTTTTCATCTTTAGATTTATAGAGGGTATAGATATAGAATCCCTAATTGAACTAGGCCCTTGTCACATTAGAGGGAAACTACTTGTCCTACATAAATGGCGACCAGGACTAGAGATTGATAGAGGGAGAATTGATGTCATTCCACTATGGATTAGTTTCCACTAATTCCCATGGGAATACCATAAGATTCAAGGTCTGAGCTACTTAGCCAGCTCCTTAGGTAACCCTTTCTATATGGACTCTTAAACAATTAATTTAGATAGATTGTGTTGTGCTCATATTTATGTTGAAGTAAAAAGGATAAACATTTCCTTAAAGCTCTTCCGATCATGAAAATTAATGAAACTGGTGAGCTAGTACGAATAGAGATCCTCTTTTCCTGTAACTGGAAGCCATCAACTTAATCTAAGATTTAGGGTTCTAGTTAGAACAATTTGTCAGAAGCTTGTAATAAGAATTGATTGTGGGGTTAATGCACTAATCATAAAACCTCTAAAACCGGCCCTCCTAAACTGTTCTGATCTAAGATCCATTAAGCTTAATGGAGCTTTGGGAAATGCTGAAGCCAGTTAGAGTTTGGAAATTAAAGGGGATTTAATTGTTATATAATCTCTTATACTAACCCTTAATGCTCTCTAGGACTTCCCTAATGAATTGAGAGTTCTTGGACCCAGTAAGCATTGTAATGGAGATCTAGTGACTATTGAAGCTAATATGAGTTTGAGATCAAAAGAGAAATTATATGGTGAAGTGGACATTTTATATTCTAATAAAAGGGTTAGATCCCAAAACTTATCCCTATATTCAATCACCATTGAAGAGGATGTTAGCCACCAGGATCTTACATTAGAGAATAGCCTCAAGGATAAGGGAGATAAGCATAATCAAATAATAGGGAAGAAAGGAATAACTTTAAAGGATTTTATAATGGTCGCCCCCACCCTTCCCCCCAACCTCGACAAAAAAGTTAGGGAGGAGAGTTAAGAAATACCAGGGCTGGAGGCAATAGCACTCTAACTAAATGACTTTATTAATTTGAAATATAAAAGGGCCGAATAATTGTATAAAACAAAAAATATTTAGGGGTCTAATCTTAAAAATCCCTTATATGGCACAATTGTAGTGCTTTTTGACTCATTTATTATTGAAGTGAATATAGTGGCTTGCATAGGCCAACTAATCTACCTTAAATACTAGTTTGAGGGGTCAAATGTTCCTTTTGAAGTCTTAACTAATTTATAGTTCCAAAGACATAATTTATGGGATAGTCTTAATATGAATAAGGGAAACATCCATGGTTTTTGCTTATTGGCTAGTGATTTAAATTGTGTTGTACATAGTTATGAAATTGAAGAAGTAAGGGTAAACCAATGAAATTGTTTACTGAGATCAACCAAGTAACCTCTTAGCTAAGGGTACTAGATCTTAGTTATCTTGGGATGCATTTAATGTAACATTCCATCGTTAATGGGAGGGGTAAAATGGTAATTTGGAATGGGTTATGAGTGTGTCAATTTCTCTCGGCATGTTCATGCATAAGATGGCCTCCATCTATATATGAATGGAATTTTTTGTATATGCACATGACTGTACATGCATTCATGACATTTCCCCGCATACTGTCGATAAATGTGATTTTGTGAAAAATGTGATTTTGTGCTCAAAAATTGAATTGGAGTGGATTTTTGTGTATTTTCCATTTTTGGGGGAATTGTAGAAATTTTTCTGGAATTTTTCGGAGAAAATTTCGGACCGAAAAAATTGCCAAGTGGCGGACTGATTGAATTTTCGGTACCAAAAATGACTGTCCAATGACACTGAAAAATTAAATACATGATGTTTGGATTTATTAATTTGAGCAATTGGAATTTGGGACAAATTTAGAGTAAAAATTGGAGACCAAATGGACTAGTTACTAAAGTGGACCAACTGGAAGCATAAGGACTTGACATGTGGCAAGTGACATGTGTCACTTGCCCCACCACATATTTAACCCATGAAAGTGTTAAATGAAAGACCACATTTTGGTCTTTCATTTAGCCATGTACGACACTTTGGATGGGAAAGGGTTAAAGGTGATTTAAATGAAAAGTTCTCTCATCCATAGCTTCTTCCTTCCTTCCTCCTTCGTTGAAGCGTTGGTGCAAGCTTCACCTAGACAAGAAAGCTTTCCTTTGTTGCTTTCTTTTTCTTCCTTTTTTCACCCATAAATCCAAACCTAAGCCTTGTGATAGAGATGGTCGTATGGTGATGGGAGGAAGGTAGAAGA
>JANVCQ010000007.1:5310557-5323268 GCA_025531925.1 Erythroxylum plowmanianum
TACTCCCAATTTAAATCAAACTAAGCCATAAACTCACAATTAGGACAATTTATGCTTAATAACATCAATTAAAAAAACAAATTTCGGGGCCTAACAATGCCTATGTGAGACTTACGTGATTATGCATGTTCGTGTATATTGACTATGTATCTCTTTATGACCATGTGACTTTTCGACTTCTACTAAATTAATATGCACAGTCAATTACACACCCATGTTGCTAACTATGTGTAAACACACAAACCTAATTTATCATTTTAAAAGGGAATTTAAGAGGCCAAAAAGGTTATGAAGATATTAAAGACTTAAAAGGAGGCAGATTTCTTTGCTTTTGGAGAGATATGAGGAGCTAAACTTCATCTTTCTGGTTTAAAGTGGATGTAAACTTCTACAACAAGACCAAAAACTTGTTCTGGAAGCTTTACTTATAATAAAACTCTTAATATCTGCAAGTATACAAATCATAAGTTTGTAATGTTAAAGGTATCAATCCCACGAGAAAATATCTAAAACTAAGTGAACCTAACTTTGTTTAAGGTTTTAAAATAAGATTTAAATGAAAGTGAATAATAAGAAATTAAAATAATCAAATAAAAGTGAGTACTTAACCACTTAAAAATTGAGTTGCCACAATAAAACAAGGATGATCAAGTATAAAAGTCTACGATTCATTCTATCCTTATTTTTGCTTCCTTAATCACTTTTGATTCAAATGAGTGTCAATCCCAGATTTTCAAAGGGTTTGATTATTCTCTCTCAGGACCTAATCATTTAACCCTAACTAATTAACCTAATTGATTACAAAATTCCAAAATTTTCAATCTCTTGATTCATAAAAATAGCCTAATGTTTTCAACTAGTTCTTAAGTGATCCATTGAATAATTGAGTTTTCACACAAGATCTCTCGTAGTATGATTATCAAATTGATATTTGTGTGACTTATTAGGTCGCTAACTCTTGTTAGCCAACCTAGTAAGATAACTTTCAACTCACTCTCTCAATTTATTATTGAAGTATTAGTATACCCAAATACCACAACATTACAACATTTGTATTGAAATTAATAATGATCAAGTCACAAAATAACTCAAAAACAAATCCTAATCTAAAAATTTAAACATCATAAACGTGTAGAGCACTTTCAATCCCGATTCATACATCAGTTTAAAGAAAATAAACAAAGACAAGAAGAAAGAACTTGATGTGGACTGATTTGGAATTATTAGAAACAATAGGAACTCTTTAATGCTCCCTTCTTGATCTAGCCTTGATTAATCCCAATTTGGTAAGATGGAGGCTTATGTTTTTGGAGTCTTTTATGTTCTTATTTCATAAATATGGGACTTAGGGTTAATTTGAGGTCTTACCTAGGTCATTTTGTCCCAAAACGCCCTCCAACATCAAAACAGATGGAAAATCTGGTGTCTAACAAGTGTTTGTTGCAATCATGACCTTGTTTTATAGCCCATGCATGTTCAAGCTTCCTTTGTTCTTCACTTATCTAGTTCATTCACCAATAAACACATCAAAACACCTTGAGAACACAAGATTAAGGTCTAAAATCATGCTCTAAACCATATAACACTTAAAGCATAAACAAATAATCACGTTAACATAATTCTAAGCCTACACATGCAATAATTGATAGTTATAGGTTAAATTATGTTTTAGTGGGTAATTTAGTACACTTTTAGTTGTTAATTAGATGATTTGTGCATGCTTAGGTTTATAATTGTGTTAGTGTGATTATGTGATTGCGTTTTTTAGTGTTATATAGGTTAGAACATGATATCTTGCTATAATTTTGTGTGTTAGACGTGTTTTGATGAGTTTGTTAGTGTTTAAGATCAGGTAAAGAAGATCAAAGAAGATTTGGAGAAAGTTCAAAGGAGGACCAAGTGCCACGATGACAGAAGTAAGTAGGGAAGGCCATGATTATGACAGAAGCAATTTTTAAGTGCATGACCATGGCAAGCGCAATGACAAACACGGGGAGTACTTCCAAACTTAACTTTTTGAGGGTTATTTTGGACATTTAGACCCAGGTAAAACCTAGTTTTTACCTTAAATGGAAGAAGACTATAAAAGAAAAAGAAAGAAACCCTAAAGACAAGCCTTTATTTGCTACATTTGGGAAGAACCAAGGAAGAGGAAGAGGAAGAGGAAAAGGAAAGAAGAGGGAGAGAAAGAAGGGGTCGTTGATGCTACTACTGCTACTGCTACTCCCAGTTCTTCCAAGTGAACTTCTTCATTTCATCTTTGTATTTTTTTTCATTTGATATATGAGATTGATATGATTAAGATGATTTTTAGTTTAAGGATGTTTTAAACTCTTTTAGGGATTTATTCTTGAATCAATGTTAATCTGATTACTTTTGATGTTAATATATTACGTATTGTGATTGTTTATTGTATTTACATACTTTGGTAACAAATCAAGAGAGTAAACGGATAGAAAAATTATTAGACTAGGTAATGAGAGTTAAATATTCTAATAGATCACGCAAACAATCAAATTAGTAATTTATAAGAAAAGAGATCTCGTGTGAGGATCTGATTGTCTATTAAAGTGCTTAAGATCTAATTTGATGTGTGGGCTTTTTGTTAATTTAGAGATTTCAAATTCCATAATTCAATTAGGATTTATGATTTAGGGTTTAATGATTATAACTTGAGAGAGAGTAATCCACCATTCGAAAGTGTAAGTTCGATAACGAATTAACTCAAAAGTGATAACGAATTAACCCTTATGCACTTTCTGAGACTGGAGTTCAACACTGCAAATTAAGCCATGACTCGACCGCTGATTCAAGCAGCTTCATTTGAAATTAAGCCTAGCCTACTGAACATGCCGCAAATAAACGTGCAATTCTATGTTTGACTAATGAAGACCCTAATGCATATAGAGTAAATTTCTTAGAAATATGTGATACCTTCCGATATCATGGAATGATGGAAGATATTGTTAGATGAGGCTCTTCCCTTTCATCTAACGGATAGAGCTAAGACATGGTATCATTTGCTGAATCTTGTGAACATCACAACTTGGGAGCAGTTGGTGCGTGCATTCTTGGATAAGTACTTCCCTCTCACAAAGACTGCGAACTTGATAAAGGAAATCACAAATTTCTAAAAAAGGATTGGGGAGTCACTTTATAAGGCTTGGGAGCAGTATAAGGATTTGCAAAAGAGTTGCCCACATAATAACCTATTAAAGGAATTCCTGTTGCAAACTTTTAACAATAGGGTCACTCCATCCATGGGAGGTACCATAGATATAACATCTAGTGAGTCTTTAATAAGGAAGATGGTTGAAAAAGCGGAGGATTTATTAGAGGAAATGACAAATAACAGTTGTCTTTAGATGATGGATAGGAGTAGACAACGTACAACCCTCATAGAGCAAAAGGGAGCCATAGTTTTTGACTTAATAATGGAGATGCAAGCTAAGATTGACAACTTAACCCGATAGTTGAATAACATGAAGGCCTCCTCTTCAACTATTGTTAAAACACTTTAGCAGAGATGAGAGCTGTTTGGATAGGACAATTATGATACCATCTACTAATTTCTATTGCAAAATAATGAATTGGAGCAGCTCAATTACATAGGAGCATAGTTTGATCGAGGAGGGGAGAACAACCCATATTTAATCACGTTCAATCTAAGATGGAAGAACCTCCTAAACTTTTCCTGTCAAACAATGTACGAGGTCAATTTCGACCTCAAGGGCCACATAGATTCTAACCAAAAAAACCCAATTCAACTGATGCTAAGTTAGACAAAATTTTAGACAAGCTCAGAAACATGGATGACGCTCACAAGAGGTTAGAAGGATGATTTGAACAAGTAATAAAGAACCATACTTGGTCTATCCATAATTTAAAGTCTCAAATGAGACAATTGGCAAGTGCATTGTTTGTATAAAGTGTAAGAAGCTTCCCAAGCAGTACTAAATAAAAACCAAGGTAGCAAATACAAGCAATTACATTTCAAAGAGAGAAAGAACTCGAGCAAACCACAAAGCCAGAAAAGTGCACCTCTCTCTACAGAGAAAGACAAGGAAAAGGAGAAAGAGGTGGACATGAGCAAATATCCTCCGTACGTTGCTTCTTCACCATATCCACCTAAAATTCCATACTCTAATGACTCCATAAGAACAAATTAGATGCACAATTTGTGAAGTTCATAGAGAAATTGAATACTCCACAGATAAATCTTTCATTTGTTGAGGCTTTAGAACATATGCCCAAGTATGCTAAGTTTTTAAAGAACATATTATCAAAGAAGTGTACTTGGGAAGAGAACCAAACGGTAACCTTAATTAGCAATTGTAGTCCATAATCACCAATCAAATGCCTTCTAAGCTAAAGGATTCAGGGAGTTTCACAATACCCTAAATGGTTGGTGAATTTGAGTTTGCAAAGTGCTTATATGATTTAGGATCAAGCAATAATCTTATGCCTTTGTCGATATTTCGAAAGTTGGGAGCTAACTACAATGTTGATTCAGCTGGCTGATCAATCTATTAAAAGATCATTTAGAGTGCTAGAAGACATTTTGATACAAGTGGACAAGTTCATTATTCCTATAGACTTTGTTGTTCTTGATTTAAAAGAAGATAAGAATTGTCCACTAATTTTTGGGCGACCTTTCATGAATATAGGTAAAGAATTGATTGATGTTCATAAAGGTAAACTGACCCTATAAATTGGTGAAGATCAAGTGGAGTTCAATATGAACAAGGCATTGAAGAATCCGAAGGAAAGTAGCACTTGCATGAAGATTGAAATTATGGATGAACGTGTACAAAAGCATGTAAGAAGCTACTTTGTAGAAGTTAAATCAGTAGAAGCTGAGTCTGAAGGAGATGTTGAAATGGGGGAGTCGGGTGTTCAGACCCATTAGGAAATATTAGAGTGAGTCAAAGCACCCATATCACCATCCACAAAAAAACCACCAACCCTAAAGCTTAAACCTTTACCCACACATCTCTGATATACCTTTCTAGGTAAAGGTCAAACTCTACCCATCATCATTTCCAATCAATTAGATGGGGAACAAGAAAGTAGGGTGGTTAAGACTATTAGGAAGTGGATGAAGGTCATGAGATGGCAAATATCTGACATTCGAGGTATAAGCTTAAATGTGTGTATGTATAAGATAAACCTAAGAAGGAAGTAGAGTTGTAAAGGAACATCAACGTAGATCCTCACATGAAGGAAGTGGTCGAAAAAGAGGTAATAAAGCTTTTTGACAAGAACAGTCACGGGATGGAGAGTGTGCATAGACCATCACAAACTCATCAAGGTGAATAAAATGACCATTTTGCTCTCCTATTCATAGATCAAATGATAGAAAGAGTGGCAGGTCACTTATTTTACTACTTCTTAGATGGTTACTAAGGGTACGATAAGATATTCATCTATCCCGAAGATCAAGAAAAGACCACGTTCACATGTTCTTATAGTACCTTTATGTTAAACCCTGAACTTTTCTTGGAAGTTAGAACTATTAAATGAGAAATTGTTGGCAATTAGTCATGTGTAAAAAAAAGGTAAAATTCTTGAATTTGAATTGAAGTATAAAATATAGTTTAGGTACAAGATGGGTTATATGTGAAATGTTGGGAGTTATAAGTTGGAAAATGTAGTTGAAACATGTTCAATGAGTATGTTTTGATATTTTAGCCATAACATTTTCTCTAATTATCCAAATGAGATGATTTTTACTTTGGAGTAAACTAGAGACATAGGGATACAAAGGTTTTATGAAATTGAGTTTTAATTCAATCTTTAAAAATTTTAATTTTTGGATGGAATTTGAGCATAGAATATTATTTTAGCATAAGAATAGTCCAAAAATGTTTAGGGTATAACTTTCAGATTTCTGAATCAAATTGAAAACTTTTGGTGTTATTAGAAACTTAAGACAATGAGGAACATTTTTTAAAAGGAAGTGCTATCAAATTCCTTTAATTACCTAATTAGAAAAGGTCTGAAACTTTGGAAGGAGTTAGTTAAGGAGTTAGAAGTATAAGATGTCAGTTTTAATAGACATAAGGGGTAAAATGAGAAGGACAAAGTAAATAAAGGGTAAAATTGGAAAAAGACCAAATAAATGGTCTTGACGTAAGAAAGAAGAAGAGAGAAGTCTTGAGAAAGGGAAGAAAAAATGTGAAAGAAGAGAGGAGAAGAAGAAGAATCGTGGAAGCTAGGGAAGAAGAAGAGAAAATCGTGAGAGAGAAAGAAAGAAGAAGGAAAAAGAAGAGGAAATCATTTTGTCAACGTAAGTTCATCTTTTTCTTCTTGCTTTGTTAGAGAAGGAGTTAGAGAGAGAAAGGGGTTTTGTGTAGAGAATGAAGGGCTTGTGTTGGAAGAAGGTGATTTAAGAGAACTCATTTGATTTTAGGGTTTCTAAACTAGGTCTTGGGTTTTCTAACCTAGATGGACTATGGATAGGTTAGGTTTGAGATTAATTTGTGTTTATTGCATTTTTGTGATTATTGAAGTTTGTGAATTTTATTAGAATGTTGTTTTCAATAGAACTTTGGTTGTTTTAGGAAACCAAAAGAATCCTACCCAAGAGTAAGAGGAAAGACAACCTTGAGTTAGATTTTTGCTAAATGATTTAGGTGGGCAATGTATTTATATTTATTGTGTAATTGGGAAAATTCTTGCCTATGTGTGTGTGTGTTGATTTGCTTAAAATTGAAATCGTTGTGAATGTTTGAAAATGCATGATGAATTATGATTATGTTATGACTTGAAAAAGGTTATGACTTTTGTATAAATGAAAAGAAAAAAAGAAAAAGAAGCATAAGACTAGGAATTTGTGATTGACTGAATTGAGCGTAAATTTGTTTGTGATTGGGTAAGAGAGGAATCCGTTTCGTTAGTCATGTGCATGTTGACCTATAGCCTTCTCCTAGCTGCCCACTTGAGACCACAAGATCCTAAGAAATCGGACTCGTTTTGTTCACGGTGTAAACTTTTGTTTCTTCATTTCATTCCACGAAACTCTAGAGCCATTTGTTTGTACATTACATATTTGAATTGTCAAGTATGATGTATTTGAATGTTATGTTTAATGACTAAAGTCTACGTTATGTGTTATGAGTTTTGAGCTAAATTGGTTAATGCTTGAATTTAGGTGACATGCATACCATGCATACATGTAGGAATTAAGATTAAAATAAAATGTAAGTTAAAAAGATAATATCTTATTAAAGGTGTAAAATGCTACCTCGTAAAAGAACACAAGGAGTTTTACAAGGATTTGCTGCACCTGATTCCTCACCATTAGAGAAGAGTACTGATGAGTATAGAATCCTAGTAATTGCAGTCGCATAAGTCACATGTATGAACTTTCGTTAAGAGTTTGGACTATTAGAAATAATGAGAAGAATGGTGTTTTGTGAGAGTGTAAGATAAGGAAAGTTGTGGATATTTAGAAATAAGAAATATTACGTAGTCTGATATGTTAAACATAGATTCAGTATCTGTGGTTATGTTGGCAAATATGGTAATGGAATTTTTGTGTGGATATGTACTTAAATTGATAGCGATGTGAAAATATTTTCATGAATTGACTAAAAAAGAAATAGAGACAGAGGTAAAAACGACAAGATTTAAGGTGTACAAGCAAAATAGAATTGAAAAGTTGAACTTGGAATCTATGATCTGGAATAAGATTGTGCTAGTGAATTAAGATCAGAATTTCAAGATGGCTATGCATCTATAATTCTAAATTGATTAACAATGTGCATATGGAAAAAATGAAACAAATGATAGTGATATATGTAGAAGTTCTCAAGGTTATGTCGACCAATTATTATAAGTATATAACTAATAATGTGGTTACATTGGTGAATAATGTGATTGAGTACATATAAGATCTATATTTGGATATGGTATAGGAGATAATCTATGATCCCTATAGTTAAAATCATGAGATGAATCAAAGTAATACAATGGAAGTATGGTATAGGTGATTATGCTGAAAAGGTAACTACGATGGAAGAGAAATTTTTTAATAGTCGTAGAATATTCAGAGGTCTTTCAAAATCAATTGCGATTGATGTATCATTAGCATGAGATATAAAGTGACCTGTCGAAATTACTTTTATACATAAGATGTAATGATCTAGATGTTACATACCAAAATATAATAGTAAATGAATATGCCTCTTATTTTATTGAGTTTTATTATAAAGGATATTTTGATTATGTAAAGTGTGACAGGAATGGAAATACCATGAATAGTTGAAAATGATCGCATTGAGGCGTTAGGAATGGATGAAACAACATTAATGATGATAGTAGTTGATTGATAAAGATTGCATGAAAAGTATAGATGATAGTCGTCAGAAATCTTCTTTCGACGAAGAATTTCATTGAATTAGGTTAAGCAGATCAGATAGTTTATGTTAAGAATGAATAATGAAAGAACAAATCAGAAATGAATATGAAATGAATCAAAAGTGAATATTGGATTCATATCCCTAGTGGAGACTCAACCATAAGAGATAGGGTATGCTACTGAAAATGTATGTATTTTGTTTGATGTAAAGTATCCAACTATGTGAGTGGATTTTTTGGAAATTGAGATAACACTAATGCTAATATGAGGAGAACTTAGATTTACATTATATTCTATATGAATATGCATAGGAGATATAAATAAGATTTTGATGAATGTGTTACCAACACAAGAAGTTAAGTTGCAAATAAATTGAAATGTGTGGAGAAACTAGTATGAATGAGCCAACACTAGAATAAGTTACGTGAAATATGAGGAAATCTAAAGAATGGAGAAGATCATTTAAGAAAGGTATGTCAATTAGGAATTTGAAAATAACGTGATATAATGTGACCTCATCGAGGAATTAGTTATTAAGGAATCACGAGAACTAATTATGGGCAAATGGAGTTTGGAAATATTTGTTCGAGTAACAAATACCCCAACAGTACTATGGTATTGAAGATTAAAGCGATCCAAGCAAAGTTGATGATATATTAAATGTATTTGAAAAGTTGAGAAGAATAGTTTGAATACTTCAGGAAAAATGTGTAAATCGTATAAGTAATGAAAGTAAAGAGAGTTTTAAGGATTATAACACCGATATTAATTATATCGTTTGGACTTGGAGATTTTTAGTATACAATGATATTGTATAAGAGATTAGGATAAAATCCAATGCAGCATAATAAAGTGATTTCATATTCATGGAAACAACTGAAACCTCATGGGTTGATTATTTGATACATGAATTGAAACTTGTTGCAATAGTGATCGCTTGAAAGTTGGAGACATTATATGTACAGAAACATGTGGGATATATATAAATATATAGATCATTAAAGTTTGAGGTAATTATTGAGTTGAGACAATTGAATACGAGACTGAGATAATGGATAGAAGTACTGAAAGATTATGATGGTACAAATGAGTATTTCCCAGTAAAGTTAGTGTTGTATTTGATACATCAAGCAGAAATCCTAATAGTAGTGAGGCATGAATTCAGATGTTGAGGTTATCAGATCTAGTGCAAAAAGGAGTATAGAATGTGGAGTTGAATTTTGGGCAGATCAAAGTACTATTTGCTATGGAATTGAAGATCAGTTTTACATGGAAGTATTGACAAAGCCTAAATTGAGAATTTAGAAATTGAGAATCTTATTGAGGAATTGAAAACGAATCTGAATTTCAAGTTTGAATTGGAAAAAAATGATGATTTGTGATCGAAATGAGAAGTATGTATACCCGATAAAGATGATTAAGCAAAGACATTGTTAAATAAGCACAAATAACAACTTAAGTTATACATCCTAGTAGGAATGCGCTGAAACAACATTTAGCAGCTGAGAATGTAGACTTAAGTAACCGAATGTTTGAATTTGCCGACGGTCTTAACTATCGGAGATATGCTTAAAGCTTATATTTTGGAGTTCATAGGAACATGAGATGAATGTATAGTTCTATTTGACTTTAAGCATCACAATTATTATCATAGTGATAACATTATACCGTGCAACGTTATACGACAAAAAGAGTCGTCCGCCTCTTTATTTGGATGAATAGGGACAAAAATGGTTGAAGGCCATAATTGATTCAAGATATTTCTAATAAGAGAAATTAATTTTTGGAATTAAGTGACTTAAGAAAAATGAATGAATTAGGTGGATCAACATCAAAGGTATGGAATATAGTGAGATAGACATAAGAGTTAAGTGTACTGACACTATAGAGATGTGAACTATGAAGCGAAGGGTGAATTATTTCTAAGAGTATCACGTTCCCAAAGTGTGCTTAGATTGAGTGCAAAATGTGCCCAAGTTAGGATAAAGAAGCAACTAAGCTTGAATTATATTGGTCCATATAAAGTTATTAAGAATCGGACCATTGACTTATAAGTTAGTATTATGAACAAAGATGTCTCAGATTCATAATGTGTTATATGTGAATATGCTAAGAAATATTGATATGATTTGATATTGCTGTTATCGATGTAAGAAGTGGAAAATTGTGAGTAAATATATATATATATATATATTATATTGAGGAATTAGTTAAGAAAGTGAACGACTAAAAGAGTGATTGAAAGACCGAGTGAGTCTATTGACTACGGTCATTTGGATGAAATTATTCGAGTGAAGAAGTTACTTAGGAGATTGAGGAAAAAATAAGATAGTGTTACCTTCATTTGTTTGATCACACAGGTGAGAATTTCGAGGACAAAATTCTTTAAGGGGAGAGAATTGTTGGACCCCGAACTTTTCTTAGAAGTTAGAACTATTAAATGAGAAATTGCTGGAGAATATTTATGTGTAAAGAAAAAAGAAAATTTTTGAATTTGAAATGAAGTAGAAAAGATGGTTTAGGTACAAGATAGGTTATATGTGAAATGTTGGAATTTATAAGCTGGAAAATTTAGTTGAAATATGTTTACTGAGTATGCTTTGAGTTTTTAGCCATAATTTTTTATGTAGTTATCCAAATGAGATTATTTTTTATTTAGAGTAAACTAGAGACATAGGCTACAAACTGTCTGATGAAATCAAGTTTTAATTCAGTCTCTAAGAATTTCAATTTTTGGATGGAAGTCGAGCATAGAATATTATTTCAGTATAAGAACAATCCAAAAATATTTGGGGTATAACTTTCAGATTTTTGAACCAAATTGAAACATTTTGGTGTCATTAGAAACTTTAGACAATGAGGAACATTTTTCTAGAAGGAAGTGTTATCAAATTCCTTTAATTACCTGATTAGAAAAGGTCTACAACATTAGAAGGAGTTAGTTAAGGAGTTAGAAGTATAAGAGGTTAGTTTTAATAGACATAAGGGGTAAAATAGGAAGGAAAAAGTAAATGAAGGGTAAAATGGGAAAAGATCAAATAAATGGTCTTGAAGTAACAAAGAAGAAGAGAGAAGTCGTGCGAAAGGGAAGAAAAACGTCAAAGAAGAGAGGAGAAGAAGAAGAATCATGGAAGTTAGGGAAGAAGAAGAGAAAATTGTATGAGAGAAAGAAAGAAGAAGGAAAAAAGAAGAGCAAAATCATTTTGTCAAGGTAAGTTCATCTTTTTCTTCTTGCTTTGTTAGAGAAGGAGTTATAGAGAGAAAGGGGTTTTGTGTAAAGACTGAAGGGCTTGTGTTGGAAGAAGATGATTTAAGAGAACCCATTTGATTTTGGGGTTTCTAAACTAGGTCTTGGGTTTTCTAACCTAGACAGACTATGGATAGGTTAGGTTTGAGGTTAATTTGTGTTTATTGCATTTTTGTGATTATTAAAGTTTATGAATTTTATTAGAATGTTGTTTTGAATGGAATCTTGGTTGTTTTAGGAAATCAAGAGAATCCTATCTAAGAGCAAGAGGAAAGACAACCTTGAGTTGGATTTTTGCAAATGATTTAGATGGGTAATGTATTTATAGTTATTGTGTAACTATGTCTTGAAAAAGGTTATAACTTTTATATATATGAAAAGAAGAAAAAGAAAAAGAAGCATGAGACTAAAAATTTGTAATTGACTAAATTGAGCATAAATTTGTTTGTGATTGGGCAAGAGAGGAACCCATTTTTCTAGTCACGTGCATGTTGACCTATACCCTTTTCCCAGCTGTCTGCTTGAGGTCATGAGATCCTAAGAAATTGAACTCATTTTGTTCACGGTATAAACTTTGGTTTCTTCGTTTTATTCTACAGAACTCTCGATCCATTTATTTGTGCATTGCATCTTTGAATTGTCAAGTACGATGCATTTAAGTGTTATGTTTAATGACTAAAGTCTACATTATGTGTTATAATTTTTGAGCTAAATTGGTTAATGCTTGAATTGTTAGAATAGATTGAGAATGCTTGAATTGCTAGCTATACTTGTATATATGCTTGAATTGTGGTCAATTACCGATGGCTATAAATATATTAGCCATTGAGCTGTGTAGCTCGCCCCACTATTTCCTCCTCAAGTGCATAATAAGAAGGTTAGCGATCCTTGCAAGGCAATTGGACAAACTCCGAGATAGTTAACTTTTGCAATAAGCTAGTTCGAACACTTTCAGATAGCTTATTAAGCATGCCAAACATTGAGCATCCATTTGTATTTTTTTTAAGTTAGTGAAGTGTATGTTTATATGTAAGTAAAGCTTGTTCAAATATTTACTTTGCTTAGTAATGAGAATGAGAATTTGAGGATTTCCTTTTGTGTA
>JANVCQ010000007.1:5337926-5349098 GCA_025531925.1 Erythroxylum plowmanianum
TATGCACTCCAAATCTATTCCATCCTATGTCAAATTTACTATTTTACCCTTCCAATTGAGGGTGGGATGTTACATTTACCTTTTAATAAGCTAGATGACAAAATTACCCTTTAAAAGAAGGGGTAAAAGTTTCATGCTAAATTAGGTGGGATTAAAAATCACTTAATTCCTACTAACTCTCTATTATTAGGTGTCATGATGTACTATTAGATACCGCTCATGATTTGCCTGAATTAAGTGTTAATTCAAGTGGTCAATATAATCGAGAACCTAATGAGTCACACGCATTAAAGAGGTGAAGAACAAGTAAAATGGTTTCGGATGGGGATCCAAGACATGAGAGATGCATGACTAAGCTACACAAGTATGGTAGACTAGGGTCACTTGATTGTGAAACATATGACACATTTGAATCTTGCTTATTAGGTAAGATGACAAATTTACCCTTTAATAGCCAAGATGACAAAATTACCCTTTAAAAGAAGGGGTGGAAGTTTCATGCTAAATTAAATGGGATTAAAAATCACTTAATTCCTACAAACTCTCTATTGATGTTAGGGTTATAACAAGGCCAAAGGGTGTAAGAAACATCAATTTTCATGTAAGTGTTTTGTGAAAGAAAATGATTTTTTTGGTGAAGTATTCATCGTCTTCTCTCACTCTCTATAAACACTCTCTTAAAGAATACATCACAAAGCTAGCACTTTGTGTATGTTCTAGCCATTCTTCCTAAGAGGTTTTAGTCTTTGCTCTTCACATGAATATCATTAGAGATGTCCTCCTTTGATCGTTGCGGTTTATGACAACCTAAAGAGGTGAAGACAACGAAGAACGAAGGAGATTATAAGGTACACATCTTCAGATTTTGTTAAAGTTACATCTAATGGAACTTGAAAGTTCTTGGATTTTTGGGTTCTATTTTATATTTCCACTGTTGTTTTCTATTTTTGATGCATGTGATATAAGATCAAAACCTAACAATGGTATCAAAGCCATCTTGTGACTATTAGATATAGTTTTTATTGCACATGCAACAGGATTGCATGATTGTGATAAATGAGGCTCTGTACTTAGAAAATTTGAAATTAAATTATGAAATTTTGTTTTCATGATTTTATTTCATTGATCAGCTCATGAGATGTTTGTATATGGTTTTCGTGATTGAAAATTGATTTTAATGTGATTAAAATATTTATTTTCGAATTTTATACAACATGATGAAAACTATTTTGCTACAGAGATGTTAGTTGGCTAAATTATTGAGGTTGAACATGTTTTTCTCAGAATTTGATTTTGTAAAAAATATGTAAACATATATAAAATGTATTTTATCCTCTGGAATTTTTCCAGAATTAATTAAAATTTCTTTAATTAATTTTTCAAACAGCAAACAAATCTGATCGGTTTTGTTGAAATTGATGGAACTGTTTTGTTTGATAATTTTGTATGTGTATGTTTCGGTTCCAGAATCTTAAAAATATTTTTATGTGATAAAAATGTGTTATTTTGATGTCTTATGCGTGCCAAAATGAATTTGCTCAAAATTATATTTTTGGAAAAAATTTTAGATGTCAAATTTGTCATTTTTATGCATCTAGGCGTAGTTTTGATTATCTTGATGATTTTAGGTGATTACAAAATTATTTTGATGAACTTAAAATGACTTGGAGATGCATGGAATGATGATTAGATTTTCAGAATATTTTAGGAAAATTTTGAAATTAATTTTGAATTAATTTCAGTGAAGCATTAAATTTTCTAGTATGACTAGAAAGTAGTATGTGTGACAAAATTAAAGTGTTTAATTTTGACATCAAATAATTAATTTTAAGGTGTATTAATTTTTCAATTAATTTCTAGAAAATGAAGTTTAATTTAATTTGATTAATATTAAATTCGAAATTGAAATGACATGCAAAATTAAATTTAGCCAAGATTAAAATTAGTAAGCAATTCGATTCAAGATTTGAATCGGCTTCCAAATTTTAGGATCCATAAATTGTCACAACCAAAACTTATGTGTTTAATTTGATGCATTAGAGATTGCATGCTAGGATTGTTTGGACTTGCATGATGGATGGTTATAGACTTAAGCTTAATATGATTGTGGTGTCCATATCATACAAGACCATCCTAGTTAGATGAGACCTAAATAGAAATATCTCACTTAGAATATTAAAACTAATGCCTTTCATTAATATGGTGAGAACTAGAGTTCTTTTAGAGTTAGGGTTAGCAGGCAAACCCAGGCCCACTCCACACCAGATGAAGACTGGTAGTGTACATGAGATGTTCATGCATCAAAAATTAATAGCCCAATGTGAGCGTACACATCAACAATGGATAGCACTAGATTCGATGGTTGCATTATGAATGCAACTGGTATGATCAATACCTATCGATTGACCTAAGGTAGCTTATTGGGCTCAAAGGTCATTCTTAGGGATATTGGATATCGAATCACTATGAGAACTTCTATACAAGTTCTCTCATATTCATATAGAGGGTTATGGATTTGTGAGAAAATAGTGGAAGCGATACTGCATGTTATTAAAGTCTTAATTGACATGCATTTACATATAGTCTAACATCATTTCTCTCTTTGACATTAGTTGTAAGAATCAAGACCATGACCACTAGTGTGAACCTACGCTCACTTATGGAAGCCAATAAGTTGACTGGACCCAACTTCTTAGACTGGCTTAGGATCCTAAGCATAGTTCTCAAGTCATAGAAACTAGGCTATGTCTTAGAAGAACCTACGCTCACTTATGCTTCTAATAGTGATCAAAGGGCCATATAGAAAGCATCTCGATGATAGTGAGATGGCTATCTGCATAATGCTGGCCACTATGTCACCAAAATTGTAAAAACAGTATGAGGCTATGCATGCTCATACCATAGTCTATCATCTGACGGAGTTGTTTGATGAGAAAGCTAGGTCCAAAAGGTTCGAGACCTTGAGGTTGCTCTTCCACTCCAAGATGAATGGCTATATTAAGAGGTTGGCCTCTTTAGGATTTTTTATGGATCATGAATTAAGTATAGTCTTAATTCTAACTGGTTTGACTGATAGTTATTCATAGTTTGTGCTTAACTATCAAATGAACCAAATATCCATAATGATTCCTGAGCTAATCAAATTGCTCAAAATAGTTGAGCCATTTGTCTGTAAGTACAGTAAGGTTATGATGCTAGTGGACTCTTCTAGTTCGAGGAGGAAGAACCAAAAGAAGAATAAGTCTACAAGGCCTAAGGGAGGTGCGGCTAAGAAGAAAACTAAAGGGGGACTACACTTAAGGGACTATGCTTCAACTGTGGCAAGGATGACCATTGGAAGAGGAACTATGAGGCCTATCTGGAGTCACTAAAGTATAAAAAGGCATCAAATGTCCCATCTACTTCAAGTATGTTTATTATTGATATTAATATTGTTTTTAATAATAATATATAGATATTGGATATCAGTTGTAGCTCACTTTTATGTACTGATATGCAGGGCTTCAAGAACAGTAGACAACCCAACAAGGGAGAGTCGAACCTGCATATGGGCAATAGAGTAAGAGTTGTTGCATTAGCCATAGGAACTTATGTATTGACACTCCGTAGTTGGCTTGTAATAGAATTGGATGATTGTTTTATGTACTTGTATTGAATAAGAATATTATTTCAGTTTCTGGTCTTAATAAATCTGGTTTCTGTTAAAATTTTAGTAGCAATGGTTGTTCTATTAGTTTGAATAGAATGCTTTATGATATGGATACATTATGCAATGGAATATACATATTAGATATGTCCAATCTAGTTTTAAATATAAATGATAATAAAAGACAAAAATGAGATACTGTGAAATCATCTTACTTATAACATTGTCACCTTCGCCATATAAGTGAGATGTATGACTAAACTATATAAGTGTGGTAGTTTAGGGTCATTTGATTATGAATCATATGACACATGTGAATCTTGCTTATTATGCAAGATGAAAAGGTTATCCTTTAAGGGAAACGATGAACAAACTATTGGGCTATTGGACTTAATATATTTAGATGTATATGGTCCAATTTCCATACATACCAAAAATGGTTTCATATACTTCATTACCTTCATTGATGATTATTCATGATATAGATATTTGTATATGATGAGATACAACTAGGAAGGAGTATTAAAACACTTCGATCAGATTGAGGTGGTGAATACTTAAGCCAAGAGTTTCTAAGTTATCTCAGAGATAATGGGGTAATATCCCAGTAGACTTCACCTTACACATCGCAACATAATGATGTGGCAGAAAGGGAAAATCGAACCTTGTTGGACATGGTGAGGTTAATGATGGGCTTAGAAGATCTTTCAAAATCCTTTTGGGGATATGCACTCGAGAATGTTATTTATATGTTAAACAGAGTCCCTTCAAAGTTAGTTGATGTTACTCCATATGAGATGTGGACTAACAAGAAACCCTATATTTCTCACATGAAAGTTTGGGGTTGTCCAGCTTACATGAAACAAATTTAGTCAGATAAGCTTGAAGTTAAATCTGACAAGTGTCTGTTTGTAGGATATCCTAAAGAAACAATAGGATATCAGTTATACAATTTTTTAGATCAAAAAGTGTTTGTTTCAAAGCAAACTGTCTTTTTAAATTAAGAGTTTCTTCTAAAAGAAGACAGTGGGAGCAAAATTGAAATTATAGAAGTTCAAAATGCTCAAAAGATGCAAATCAACTGCCTAAACCCAAGACTATTGTTTATAATGATGAAACAATAGTTTATTCTTCTGATACACAAGAAGTTCGTAGGTCAACTAGGATACATCATGTTCCAGAGAGATGTGAATTTCTCATATATGAAAATAATGATGCATTGCTCATAGAAGATGATGAGCCCACTACCTATGAAGAAGTTCTGAAGAGTTCAAAATTTGAAAAATGGTTTCAAGCCATGAAATCCGAAATGGATTCCATGTATGAAAACCAAGTATAGATTTTGGTTGAACAAGTTAAAGGGATGAAACCCATAAGGTGCCAATGTGCTTTTAAGAACAAAACCAACATGAAGGGTAATGTAGTTACTTATAAAGCTAGGCTTATAACTAAAGGTTATCATCAAGGACAAAGGGTTGACTATAATGAAACATTTAGCTCGGTAGTCATGCTTAAATCCATCAGGATACTCTTGGCCATTATTGCTCATTATGATTATGAGATATGCCAAATAAACGTGAAAACAACTTCCCTTAATGGAAACCTAACCTAGGATGTGTGTGTACATGACACAACTGATGGTTTAATATCTAATTATGGAAAAAAGGTATGCAAGCTTCAAACATCCATTTATGGATTGAAGCAAGCATCCAAGAGTTGGAATATTTGGTTTGATGAGACAATCAAGGAGTTTGGCTTCCCACAAAATCCAAATGAACCTTATGTGTATAAAAAGGTTAGTGGGAGGCAATTGTATTCCTTGTGTTGTATGTAGATGACATACTACTAATAAGAAATGATGTCTCAACTTTACAATCAGTCAAGAATTGGTTATCCAAGAATTTCTCCATGAAAGACCTTAGAGAAGCACCTTATATTTTGGGTATAAGAATCTAACAAGTTGTTTGGTCTTTCTCAGTCTACATACATAGACAAAATGCTAAAGAGGTTTAGCATGGAGCAGTACAAGAGAGGTTATCTTCCCATAACCCATAGGACTACACTCTCAAAATCTATGTGTCGAAAGACATAAGATGAGAGGACTCACATGAATTTGATCCTTTATGGTTTGGCTATAGGATCAATTACGTATACTATGTTATGTACAGGACTCGATGTATCATATGCTCCAAGTGTTATGATTAGATACTAGTTACATTCTGGAGAGGGTTAATGGGTGCCTGTCAAGAATATCCTTAAGTACTTGAGAAGAACTAAGGATGTATTCTTAGTATATAGAGAAGGAGATCCTATTGTGAGTGGGTGTATAGATGCCAGTTCCATTCTGACATGGATGACTTCAGATTCCAGTCTGGATATATTTTTACACTAAATGGTGGAGAAGTCAATTGGAAGAGTTCTAAATAAGAGACCACTGTAGATTAAACAACTAAAGTATAATACATTGCCACTTCAGAAGCAACAAAGGAAGCAGATTGGATCAATAAATTCACCATGAAACTTGGAGTGGTTCCTAGCATTAATGACCCAAAATAGTTGTATTGTGACAACATCGGTACCATAACATAAACAAAGGAACCAAGGTCTCATCAGAAATCCAAACATGTTCTCAGGCTATATCATTTGATTAGAGAAATCATTAATAGAAATGATGTTAAGATAGATTGACTGCCTATCGATTAAAATATTGTTGATCCTTTCATTAATTCAATTCCTTAAAAGAGATATAAATCTCATGTACTCGCCTATGGTATTAAATACAAAGGCATTGTCTTTAGTGCAAGTGGGAGGTTGTTAGAGAAGTGCTCTAAAGGCAATCACCTTTAGCATTTATTGTATAAATCTTTTTTATTAATAAAAAGATTTTTTCGTTAATTTGATGTTCATTATGAATTGATAGTGATTTTAAATCAAATTAATAAGGTCCTTGATACATTACAGAGCATGAAAGAAATTATGATGAGATCATGATAATGAGATTCCTATCATGTGTAATTATATTAGTATCTAAATTATCCCTATTCATAGAATTAATGAGATGGGACATTATTAATTCGAATAGAGTAGTAGATGTTATACTCTTTGACTAGATCAAGTAGCAAATCTCATAAGCTATAAACACGGGTTGTTTAGAGTTAACATGTTGATGTTTTCCAAGAGTAGTAAGTACATTGGATAACATGCCATGAGACAATCATATGGATAATTTATTCTAGTATCAATGATAGTCTCATCATAGCATTGGTACAGATATCCTTAGACTTGAGGTACTCAAGGATATCTTAGATATTAATCCTATACATTGACTCCATTCCTCGTTGTCTTTTAGAGGTTACTCATAGGGTAATCATTAGGTACAACTTGAGGTATTCGAAGATAATTGAATAGCTAATAAAGGATTCACCACTTCTGATAGAAGCAGATGATACCCATGGTCTCTTATCGGGTCATTACTCAGAAATCTCTGGCTAAAGTCAAAATGTCATGAGGATAGTCTTCAGTGACATATCCAATTGAGTAATGAGCCTCAGGGACAAGAACTAACATCATTTGAGCTAGATTTGATGTAGTTAGTCTAGTGAGAGTTGACATTTTAACCATACTCTAAACCAAGTGGATTATATATGGTGAAAGGATGAATTGCACGACATATTGCCTATAGAAAGGTTTGCAGTCAAACCACAGACTTTTCAGTCTATTGGGGGTCATAATGTATTGCTAGATACCGCTCATGACTTACCTAAATTAAGTGTTAATTCAAGTGGCCAGCATAACCAGGAATCTAATGGGTCACATGCATTGATGATGCAAAGAATGAGGAAAATGGTTTTGGATGGGGATCTAAGATATGAGAGATGCATGACTAAGCTACATAAGTGTGCTAGTTTAGGGTCATTTGATTGTGAATCATATAACACATGTGAATCTTGCTTGTTACGTAAGATGACAAATTTACCCTTTAATAAGCAAGATGATAAAATTAAATTAAGTGAGATTAAAAACCACTTAATTCCCACAAACACTCCATTGATGTTGGGGGTTAGAGGAAGGCCAAAGGGTGTAAGAAACCTCAATTTTCGTGCAAGTGTTGTGTGAAAGAAAGAGAATTTTTGGTGAAGTGTCCACCATTTTCTCTCACTCTCTACAAATACTCTCTCAAAGAATACATCACAAAGCTACCACTTTGTGTGTGCTCTAACCATTCTTCCTAAGAGTTTTTAGGCTTCGCTCTTTGCATGGTTATCATTAAAGACATCCTTCTTTGGTTGTTATGGTTTATGATAATCCAAAGAGGTGAAGACAATGAAGAATGAAGGAGATTGTAAGGTACACATCTTAAGTTCACTTTCTATTAAAGTTACATCTAATGGCACTTGAAAGTTTTTGACTTTTTATGTTTTGTTTTATATTTCTACTATTGTTTTCTATTTTTGATGCATGTGATTGAGTTTCCAATATGCCTATTACCAAGGGTTGTTTACTAATGAAATAGTCATTCATAACTTGCTATTTATTAGGCAATTAATGCCCCTTACATTGTTGGATCAAAAACAAAAGCATGCAAAATTTGGCTAAAATGGTAGATTTCAAAACTTTTTCTGAAATCAAAACACAATGGAAAAGCATAACCAAATTAACATATTTCAGCCATACATGATACGATATAAGGAATATAATTAACATAAGAACAAGATTGAAATTATACTGACTCCTTACTATAACTTTGACTCCTCACTTTTGTATTCTCTCTTTGTCAATTTATCCTCTCCTCATTATTGTATCCTCGATGAATTCAATCTACCACTTGTTCTTCTTGGACAACTTAATTACCAAGATCCTTTGGTGGGAAAGCATAAGAAATCTTAAAAAGATTTCCTTTAGTTGAAAGAAGCCAAAAATGAGATCCTTCTCATTCAAGTTTCAGCTAGGCTATCCATAAGAGAAGAGAGTGAGTCAAAAAATGCAAGAACACCCTCTTCTCACCTTCTCAATTTCGGTTAATATGAAAGAAAGAAGTGATACACATCCAATGCATCACTTCATTCTTTACTCAATCATAAAGAAGCTAAAAAGTGAGACTCTTCTCATTTGTTTAGGATGGCTATAAGAAAAGACCAATAAACTAAATGAGACCCTCTCATTTTCGGTTATAAGATCAAAGAAGGGAAAGAGTACAACAAAGGCACCTCCTCCTTCTTTAATCAAATGAATGCTAAAAGGTTACATTACATGCCATCATTAAAACATACCATTAAACCATTTAATGATAAGATCATTACTCCATTTAATGATGATGAAACATGATAAAAGCCATCTTAAATTTAGCAATTCAATGCTAAATATACAGCTATAAAAAACCAAAATATGCCCTCCTTTTTTTAATAACTTTGTTTTAATTTAATTAATCTAATTAATCAAATCAAATTAAATTTTAGCCCAATATTAAATGTACATTTAGGCTTCTAATTAACAATTAATTAGTGCAAGCCGAACATTCAATCATAGGCTTTAAAATCTTTATTTATATTTCTTACTTTGCTTGATAACCTTCCTATAAGGCAAGTGGGGAATCTAATTAGACTTATATAATTTAAGCTCCAATAAGCCCGAAATTAATTTAATCTCATTAGAATTAATTCCAACTTATTAACCAAATGTGATTCTACTAAAGACAATTAGTTGAACTCTTGAATTACTAAATATTATGAGAATACATGTTTCAAATAAGATGTCCAATTGCAAACATTGTTATGAACCATATTATAGTCATCTACACAATAAAGGGTAAAATTACCGTTTTGCCCTAATGTTGGTTTTTCCTTCTAGATTTCCTGTTTTACTCTGTTTGATGATTAACACATAAGATCTTATCTTGGTGTTAAGACTTTATGGATAGCTAGTCCATCAAACTATTGGCGCAATTTAATCGCCAATCTCTGTAAAACATCTAGAAGTGATGATATCACTATAAACTCTTTATTTAAGTGAATGTTTCCTGATACATGTTTCAATTTAGACACTGGATTGATATTCTATAAAAATCCATTCCGATCATATTAGGAATTATAATGAAATATATATGAATTCACCACTCATTAAGATTGTGGTTCGTAATAAAAGAATACTAAGGTATATGTTTTAAGATTAAAGTGTAACGCCCTACTTTATTCTTTAAAAACATACTTGATTTCATATTTATTTAATAGTATTATAATCGATAGTCAACTACTATCATGATATGAAACTCATCATTCCCTTAAAGTAAACTCTTTTACTTACATAGAGATAAATTGCAACACTATAGTCTAAACCATAATCAAGTGACCAACTTGATGATTCAATTGTGAATCAACTAATTTAGGTTCTAATAATATACATGTTTCCCATATATCTCCATGTACATGTATATTACTTATAAAATAATTTTGGTACCTTATGACTAGATATATAATGCTTATGCAAACAAAAGCAAACTTATTTGTTTTATTAATAATAAATATTTTCATTACAAAAGGTAACTAGAAGAAAATTAAGTTATATGTAAATACACTTGCTTTCTAGGGCACTATATTTATATATCACCAACAATCTCCCACTTGCTTCAAAGCAAGTTTGACATATCCCTCATTCCCATTCCTGCTAGATGAGCCTCAAAACTCATTTGAGATAGCATCTTTGTAAATGGATTAGCAAGGTTTTGCTCTGTGGGAGTCTTTACCACATTCACCTCACCACGCTGTATTATCTCCCCTATAAGATGATATTTTCTCTCAATGTGTTTAGCAAATTTATGGTTTTGAGGTTCTTTAGAATTAGCCACTGCCTCACTTTTATCACAATAAAGTGTAATGGTCTTTTCTGCCTTAGGAACTACCTTCAAACCATTTAGGAGCTTGCAGAGCTAAATTGTTTCTTTTGCTGCTTCACAAGCAACAGCATACTCAACCTCTATAGTCAAATCAACAACACAAGATTGCTTGACACTCCTCCAGACTATAGCTCCACCTCCTAAAACAAATATAGAACTAGAAGTTGATTTCCTTGAATCAACATCTGATTGGAAATCAGAATCTGTATATCCTGTAGGAATAAGATTACTTCAAGAGTAAACAAGCATTAAGTTCTTCATCCTACGAAGATACTTTAGTATGAACTTAATCGCGGTCCAATGCTCCGTCCTTGGATTGGATTGGAATCTACTTACCAATCCCACTCGGTAACAAATATTCGGTATAATGCAAAGCATAGCATACATTAAACCTCCAACTATTGAAGCATATGGAATGTTATGCATGCATTCGACCTCCTCTTGGGTCTTAGGTGTTAGTAGTGTGCCCTAGGCCAATGGACATATGTGACTTTTTTACTAACATTATGGCTTATTAATAAGATATTATGAGGTATTCTTTTATATATGCATGTATATCGTTTATGTAATGTGATTTACATTCCATGAATAGTATTAGGCTTATGTCATCAAGTATGTGACTTGATAGTAAAACCAT
>JANVCQ010000007.1:5349198-5371590 GCA_025531925.1 Erythroxylum plowmanianum
CTTTTTATCAAACATATGCAAAACACAAGGAAACCCAATTGTCTTTCATTTCATCAAATGCTCATAAATTCATTTATGCTTTTTATTCAATTACGAGAAATCATATCATATTTCCTCATTTAATTTCATTATATAATTTATAATTTCTAATAAAAGTTCGGGGTCCAACACTTATCTCTTGTGCTGAGACTTTAGTAATAAGAGAATCAGAAAGATTATCAAGCAAAGGATGAGGAAAAAGGTTTTCCACAAACTCTTTAGAAGAGTTAAGAGCCTTTTTATCCCTAATAGAACTCTAAAAGTATTCAAGAAACTGATCTTGAATTTCTTCTAGACCAACTATTCTGTTCCTATTTCCCACTGCTAAAGAATGCATGTTATTTCTGTTTCTGTTAGCTAAGAGAGAGCTATGGAAGAATTTGGTGTTCCTATCCCCTTCTCTGAGCCATTTAATCCTGGAAGACTATTTAAAGAATGACTCCTGATCTTTTAGAGCTCTAATTAACTCATTAATTGCCTCATATTCCTTAGCAATCAGAAGAGAAGACCTAGGCAAAAGTCTCATTTGATCCTGGATGTTATTTAGAGTAACTTGGCAACTCTCAACTATAACATTCACATCCCCTATCTGGCTAGAGTTCAGAATTTTGAGATCTTTTTTGACCATCTTAAGCTTAGACACAACACAATACATAGGAGTACCCTGAACTTGAGAGGTCCAAGCATCCTCTACTGTCTAAAGGACATTAGGCTAATAAGTTAGAAAATTTGAAAACCTGAAAGGAGAAGATCTCTTCTGCATACTAGCTAAAGACCTAACCACTACTGGAGAATGGTCTGTGATGTTTGGGTTATGAATAACACTATATGAACTCGGAAACCTAGAGCTCCAAGCCAAGTTAATGAGGGCTCTATCTAACTTCCTAGCAATAAATCAATCTCTACTTTGTTTGTTGTTCCAAGTAAAACTTGGACCACTGGAATTTAAATCAAACATAGGATTGCCCTTAACACACTTTCAAAAGGCACTCATCCCATTTATAGTTGAGGGACTTATAGGATCTGCCTCATGAGGAAACAATATAGCATTAAAGTCCCCCGCAATAATCCAAGGAAGATTACCTACTAAGAGGTTAATATTTGACATATTAGACCAAAGATCCTTCCCTATGGTTGAGGTTATTGGACCCATAAACACAAGTCAATAAGAAGGCAGAAGAATAGTTCCTAGGGGTCAACTCTAAGTGAATCAGCTGGTCATTAGAGCATTGTATAAAACACAAAAAACAATTAGAGTTCCAAGCTAACATAATCCTAGTGTTCGAAGCCTGTTCTACCTTACTGTATGAAATCCATTTAGGAAACAAGGAGGAGCAAACATTATTCAAAGAGGAAGGAGACCTAATCCTAGATTCTATCAAACAAACAAAGGAAATAGATAATCTCTTAAGACAAGCATGTACATCTAATTATTTTTTGGGGTTGTTTAGACCCTTCAAATTCCAATAAACAAGATCCATTAACAAAAAAAACCCAAAACCAAAAACACCTCCTACTTCTGTTTCCTCCTAGATTTCCTACTTTTTCTCACAGTAAAATCCCCCTCTACCCCTCCTGTAATACCAGGACTATTAGGGACTAATTCAAAAATAGAAAATGAAGGAATTATACCTACTTGATTAATAGTAGAAAAATTGGAATCCTCAAGGTCTCCAGTCGATTCTTCTTGCAACTGTTGATCCTGGTTTAGAAGAGAAGGACTCCCAGCAATACTTGCATCTTTATCTTCTAGTATTGTCATCTCATTATTATGATCCATCTATTGAGATCCTTGGCCCTTACATTGCTCATTATGAATCTCTAATATTCTATTTTCCCTATTACTTTGAACTGTCTTCTCTGTGATTGATTCCTGCTCGTTTTCCTGCTAATTGGGAGTGTTTGATATCTTCTCCTTTACTTTCTCTAACTCTTGTTGTAATCCAATCTCAAACAATCTCCCTATAGGTGCCTATTCATACTCAAGCCTTATTTCGTTAAAAATTACTTTCCCTCCTCATTGTAAGTAGCCAGTTGGAAAGAAGTAGGCCAACTCCTTTGTAATTCTAGCTCCACACACATCCGTGCATACACTATCCTAGACATCCTAGCCGTCTGAGTATCCATTAATGTTTTCTTTAGCCCAAACTCTGCCCAGGACTTAGCTAAAGCTCTCTGTACCACAGGAAAAGCTGGTCTCTTTCCTATGAAAAAACCTATCAGAGCTAACCTGAAATGTGCAGCTCCCTTCTTAGCTAACTCTGGAGGGGGGATGACATAGATCTAATCCTCCTTAACCTCCAGGGGATAGTAGGTTAAAGCTTTATCTTCTGTGGAGTCTGCCATACAATTTGAAACAACTGACTTCCATGATCTGATGTTCCCTGAATTTTTAATTATAAGGGAAGTTTCGAGAACAGTCTCCTGTGGTTTTGTCGTTGAGGAGATTTGGTTAGGGTTGATGGAAAGGGACGTTTTCAAAGGTGGGTCTTTAGTCAGGGGGCAATGGTGTTTGGGTCGATGTTTTGGTTTTGGATTCGATTAGGGATTTCAAAGGAAGATTTTTTGTGGGGGAGAGAAGCGAGGATAGGTAAAGGGGATAGAGGGGTTCTGGGATGGGTAAGAGAAGAAGACGAAGCCATAGAGAAGGAGGTGAAACCCATTTGTAATCTTAGAAGTTATGGGTCTCTGCTCATCACTCATCGCTTGTAATGATATTCAATGGTTGTTTTTATGTACTTGTATTGACTAAGAATATTATTTTAGTTTCTAGTCTTAATAAAACTATTTTCCATTTAAATTTTAGTAACAATGGTTGTTTTATTAGTTTGAATAGAATGCTTTATTTTATGGGTACATTATGCAATAGAATATAAATATTATATAGGTCCAATCCATTTTTTAATATCAGTGACAATAAAAGACAAAAACGAGATAATATGAAATCATCTTACTTATGGCATTATCGCTTTAGCCATATAAGTGACAGATGCATGATTAAACTACACAAGTGTGACAGTTTAGGGTTATTTGAATATAAATCATATGAAACATGTAAATCTTGCTTATTAGGCAAGATGACAAAGTTACCCTTTAAAGGAAAGGGTGAACAAACTACTGGGCTATTGGACTCAATACATTCAAGATGCTTACACAGATGCAAATCAACTGCCTGAACTTGAGACTATTGTTCATAATGATGAAACAATAGTTTAATCTTATGATACGTAAGAAATTCGTAGGTCAAGTAGGATATGTCATGTTCCAAGGGGATATAGATTTCTCATAAGTGAGCATAATGACATATTGCTCATAAAAGACGATGAGCCCACTACCTAAGAAGAAGTTCTGAAGAGTTCAGAATCTAAAAATGGCTTCAAGCTATGAAATCTAAAATGGATTCCATGTATAAAAACCAAGTATGGACTTTGGTTGACCCACTTGAAGGATAAAATCTATAGGGTGCAAATGGGTTTTCAAGAAGAAAATCGACATAGAGGGTAAAATAGTAACCTATAAAGCTAGACTTGTAGCTAAAGGTTATTGTCAAAGACAAGGAGTTGACTATGACGAAACATTTAGCTTGGTAGCCATGCTTAAATCCATTAGGATACTCCTGGCTATTACTGCTCGTTATGATTATGAGATATCGCAAATGGATGAGAAAATAACTTTCCTTTATAGAAACCTAATTGAGGATGTGTACATGATGCAACTCGATGGAGAAAGGATGAATTGCATGGGAACATTATCTATGGAAGGGTTCGTAGTCAAACTACTAACTTTCTAGTCAATTAGGGGTTATCATGCGTTGCCAAATACCACTCATGACTTACTTGAATTAAGTGCTAATTCAAGTGGTCAACATAACGGGGAACCTAATAGGTCATATGCACTGAAGATGCGAAGAATGCGTAAAATGGTTTTAGATGGGGATCCAAGATACGAGAGATGCATGACTAAGCTACACAAGTGTGGTAGTTTAGGGTCCTTTGATTGTGAATAATATGACACATATGAATCTTGCTTATTAGGTAAGATGATAAAATTACCCTTTAATACGCAAGATAACAAAATTACTCTTTAATAAGCAAGATGACAAAATTACCCTTTAAAGAAGGGTAGAAGTTTCATGCCAAATTAAGTGGGCTTAAAAGCCACTTAATTCCCACCAACTCTACATTGATGTTGGGGGTTAGAGGAAGGCTAAAGGGTGTAAGAAACATCAATTTTCACCTAAGTGTTATGTGAAAACAAGAGATTTTTTGTGAAGTGTTCATAATCTTCTCTCACACTCTACAAACACTCTCTCAAAGAATACATCACAAAGCTAGCACTTTGTGTATGTTCTATCCATTCTTCCTAAGAGGTTTCAGGCTTTGCTCTTTGTGTGGATATCATTAGAGACATCCTCCTTTGGTCATTGTTGTTTACGACAACCTAAAAAGGTGAAGAAAACGAAGAACGAAGGAGATTGTAAGGTACACATCTTAAGTTCATGCTTGTTAAAGTCACATCTAATGGTAATTGAAAGTTTTTGACTTTTTGGCTTTTGTTTTATATTTTCACTACTATTTTCTATTTTTGATGCATGTGATTTAAGATCAAAACCTAACACATATTGGGCAATGAAGGTTTTAAATTTTCATGGGAAGTAAGCGGAAGAAATGACTTTTGCAACTGAATGAACTTGAAGAGTTTTGTTGCAATGCATACGAAAATGTCAACCTTTATAAGGAGAAGGTGAAGAGATGGCACGACTCTCATCTGAAGTAGAAGGAATTCAAAGTGGGAGATGCAGTTTTGCTATACAATTCAAGGTTGAGACTTTTCCCATGAAAACTTAAATCGTGATGGAGTGGATCGTTTATTGTCACCCAAGTCTTCGTCCATGGAGCCTTTCAATTGGAAAACGCAAACAAGGAAATCTTTAAGGTGAATGGGTATCATTGCAAACTATATCTCGATGGAGTGGTCTCGAAGAAAAAGGAAGTGATTTCTTTCCTTTCAAATAACTGAAAGCACTTCCTAAGATGAAAGGTCAATATAATGACCATAAATTAGCATGTTTGGTAGTTAGAATTTTTTGGAATTTTAAAATTAATTATTTCTTTTTAATAGAGGAAAGGAAAACAATGAGGTGAGGGTGCAAATATAAGGTATGGAAGAAACTCGGGAGTGATATGAAGGAAAAAAATCAAAATCAGAAAAGAAGTGAAAAATTTTGCAGGCTACGATAAGGACAATTTGAACATGCAATTTTCAAAATTTTCTACGACAGGGACAATTTGAACATGCAATTTTCAGGATTTCTTTATAGGGTTACCCCTCCTTCCCCCTCCCAAACCTATATATTTACCCTTACCCTCATTTTTCTCACCAACACCACTCTCTCTCTCTAGCAACCAAACACTCAAATCCTCTCCCTTCTCTTTACAAAAGTTTTTATCCCTCTAAATTTTCACATAATAGGACCGAGAATTAAGCAAATGATCCAACGCGTCCAACCTAAGGCCAAAGTTCAAGTGTTGGGCCATGGATAAAAGAACCGGGTTGTAGAGTACGAAGCACCCTTTATAATTTGCACGATAGAGGAATGTAATCGCTTCCAAACTCTTAGATTGAAGAAAATTGTTGTGCCTCAATATTTAGATTTGGACACATTAGAAACAATTGGCTTGAGAGAACAGGTTGAACACTTAGGGGGAATAATTCACTTGGAAAAATTTATCTGCTTTAATTATGTTATCTACGAAGAACTCACCCTAGAATTCTTCACCTCCCTCTATGTAACCTTAAGGGTCTATGGTTTTAGTTGTTGGGTCAACCATATGAGTTAAACTATGAAATTTTGTGCAAATTTGGGGAATTCCTACAATCAACCGTAGTGATGAGCATGATGACTTTCATCCCACTTATTATTGGCCCGAACTGACTGGGCTGGAGAATTTTGATGCTAAAAATTCCCACAACAACATAATTTATAGTCCCAAACACTTATTGTTACATAAGTTTATATGTCAAACTATGTTTGAAAAAATCAAAAGTAACTAGTGTTCAATGAAGGAACTTTTCATATTGTGGTGCATGGATCATAACGTCCAAGTTTACACCTCAACCAAATTTTAATGCTATTATTGCTACTCTGAGAAAGAGAAGTAATAACCTAGGAATGGGTATTTGGTTATGGCCATTGTAGGATATTATGATGTCAATTGCGATGGACTAACTATCCATCGTCCTGAGTTCCTTAACACTCGTCACTTAACAAAAGTTGAAATCTTAAAGTCCCACAATATGGAACTTTAAGACATCAGCGCAAAATCTCATGTTAAGACCAGAGCGGGATGGGCCATTTTGAGCTCGGCACCACCACAGTCTTCTCCCCAAATTTCAAGTGACGTTGCATTTTCAAAAAATTGTTCTCCATTCTCCAACAATGCACTTGCATTTGATGTACTATTAAACATCCAATGAAACTTATTATTGTTTACTTGATGCCCTTAGAAGCTTAATATATTCACATTTTTCAAAAAAATATTATATTAATATTTTAATTAAATAAATTTAATTTAAAATTTTATATTATAAGATATGTTAAAATAAAAATATATTGTTTCTTCTTAAGTAAAGTGCTAAAACTTAGATTTAGATAAAATTACCTCATAATTATAAAGTTAAAAAAATTAAAAATAACTTTTATAATGTTTAAATTTTAGATAATAATGATAATTATTAAATGGTACCAAAAAAAAGCTTTCCTTTTTGTTACTAAAATATAGTAACTTTTTTGAGAAGGTTATATGCCTCCAATTTGCTTTGTTAGTCTTTGTGACCGTTCCTAGTTCGTTACTGCCAATAGAAGTATTGATTGCTCAACTTCAAAACCATTGTCCTAGATATATATAGTAAAGAAGGCTATTAATATTTGACTTTTTAAGAAATAGGTTAATGTTGTAAAAAATAATATCAAACTTGTAGTTATGTAAAAAAAATATAATATGAAACAAGTGATAAGTATATAATAATGGTAAAAGGTAAAGTTAAATAACTTTTAAATTTGGTCAATTAGTTTTCGAGTTAATTTGATGTTAAAATCTAATTATAAATATAAATTTAATTTAATTTAATACTTAATTAATATAAGAATGACTTATATGTTAACTTTGCCTCATATAGAGCTATTAAGAATATATATATATATATATATATATATAATAAAACTTTAATTTTCATATTGAATTTATGAGAGCATTAAGTAATTTTTTGGAATGAGGATATTCCAAATTTTATATTATTAACTGATATATTATAGAATTTTACGGTAAAAAATTTATATGAGGCTAGATATTCTAAATTTACTTAATATGTGATATAAAAATTGACTTCCTTAGATAATAGAATTCTTTTCCTTCTACTAGACCAATCTTTAAAAGGGTTATATTTAGAACAAGTTTATCTACATAAATAGTTTTTAAATTTTGGTTAATTATGAAAATATACATGTAATTCTAGATATTTTGTTCTCTTATTGTTAAAAATAATAGATTATATTTTAAGTACATCATATTTGTTGGACATGGTAAGGTTCTAACCTATGATTTTGATGATAATAAAATATATTAATTTTGGTGATATCAGTATCTCAATTATTATATAATCAAGTAATATGTAAAAGTTCAAATTTAATGGAAAGAAAAAGAGATCAAGTGAGCCTATTGAATCAATTATGAAATCAAGAGAAGGACACGATATAAGGAAACTGTGTATGAATTAAGATAGCTTTAAGGAAATTTAAGTAAAGAATTAAAAACAAGAAACAATTAATAATTTCCTACTTTTAATTTGTATAAACCCTAAGCAACCTTATATGTCATGTCAATACTCTAGGGGCTCAACATTATAGGATTTAGGGCAAAATGCATTCTTTTTCATAATTAAGAGGAAATCTACAAAGTTTTTAAAGAAAACTATCTAGATGATTAAAATACTTTTGGTAAAAACTATTGTGCACATTTGAGTCAAGTTTTTTCAAGTTCTTAGAGTTTGATATTTAAAATAGTTATGAGAATTAAGAAATTTTGTTTTTTGGTGGTTAAATAAACCTATAAAGGATATAGGTTCATCAAATGAGTGTATTTGAATAAGAAAATTTTTAACAGAAATATCAGTTAACCTATATTAGAGATAGGTCAACTAAATACGAGTTTTATATGTTTAAATTTTCTTTTTGAAGTATATTAGTTGACTTAACATGTGTATAAGTAGACAAAACATATTAAGTATGAGAGATAAGATGATGGATTTCTATTTTATAAAGATGTTAGTCAATTGATAACGTAGATATGTCAACCAGAATAGGCTTTTTTGTCCACTGACAGGAGTACCTCAATTGGTCGAGCCATTTTGGTAAATTGGATAAAATGTTGGAACTGTTAAATTCAAAGGAATTAGTAAATGAATGGTGGGAATAGTTGACTGAGTAGTCTAGAGATAGTTGTTATAGCAATTAATTTGTAAGGTCGCAAATTATACCCTAGTTGAAACGTTACATGTTCATGAAGGCATAAATGATAGGTGTTAAATTGTGACATGATTGTAAGTTGTATATGTTTTGAATTTTGGTTTGATCTTGAATTTTAGTTTAATGGATCATACTTAGTTTTTTGGAATTAATTGATACCATTAGAAAATTGATGTATTAAAATATACATTTGAATAAGGAAAATGTCAAGTGGCAAGACAAGTTGGTACATGAAAATTGGATGACTAAGCCTATACATTTCGTGACATTTGGCATAACTAATGCGTCGACATTTATCATGAGTAAGTAAGGGACAAATGACAGTATAATTGAATGAAAATTGTCAACATTGATAAGTGACAAATGGCCTAATAGGTGTGTGACATTTGGTAGTTTAAAGGGAGGAAAAATGTGATAAATGCATTGGTGACATGTGCTCCTCTAAGATTAGGACACCTAACAACTTAGTTGTTAAACTTGCAAAAAGTTTCTGCAGCCTTCATTGAAGCATCTCCACCAAAACCATTCACCCTCTCTTAGCTCTGAATTTTGCTTTAATTTCACTTAGAATTCTTGCAAGATATTGCATCAAGAAAGCTACCACAAGTTATCTTTTATGTTGCTGTCTTTTGGGTGTTAAGATCATCCTACACCTACCTAAATTTTGGAAGTGTTTTGGATGCATGAAGGCTAGTTTGGTTAGTTCTTTGAGGAAGGAATTTGAAGGGAATTAGGTAAGGGAATTCTAAACTTGATAGCATGTATTAATACAAGTTTTATGATAAATGAATTGGTATGAAATATGTGTTAAGATGATGATAAATGAATGCTGGAAAAAATGATCCTTGCATGTAACTTCCGGTTTGGTTTTGATGTGTGGAAGATATTGATTTGTAAGTTACTTAATGAATGATTTTTGAATTGGTTTGTACATGAATTTGATTTGGTATTGAATCATAAATAAGGTAGAATTAAAGTGAAAGTGATGGTCTTTAGTGAAGGTGTGTCGAATGGAAGTGAAGAAGTCAAGTTTTGGAAACAAATTGGAGGTTATGGGTGAGTAAACCTGTGGTTAACTCATCCCACAATCCTGGGATTTATAAAGTTTATTCCCACAGTCGTGGGAAGTACTTACGAAGGAGAAAATATTGGTTTTGGGCAATTGTTGGACCATATAAGGTTAAGGTACTTTATAATGGTTTAATTGGACTTAATTAAGGTGTAAAATGAGCATAGTTTTATGTGAAATAAGTTCTAATTGAAGTAATAACTTAAAGAAGGTGTTATTAGATAACAAAGGATCTGATATTGGAACTTATAAGTTCTTAAAGGAATGAATTATATTTATGAACACAAATGTGTTTTAAATGATAAAAGTGATGTGTTAATTATGTATGTTTGAGAATTGGGAACTTAGGTGAGTACAGGTAAAATGTAATTAGTTAATATATTCATTGGTGCATTATTACAAATGCTTATGCTTATAAGGCATGATAAGTTTGTTCAAGCGAGAATGAATGGGTTCAATTTGAGCATAAGAAAATGAATTCATACTTATGCATTATTTCACTGTTATATGATTATGATATTGTGATAATTCCGGACCATCAATTATTCGAGGAGTTTGATAATTAGGATTGTATTGGAAGTTCTTTCTAATTATGTGAATATACATAATGTGTGATGACTCACTACATTTATTGATGCTTTAATACATATGTTTTTATTTATAAGGCATGTTGAGTTTGATCAAATAAATTAGGTCATATGTTGCACAACATATTTTCTATAAGATTCTGGAATTTGAAACGGTTTGTTTTAAAACTGTTAAGTCCTAGTAGTGGGTAAATAAGCATGGCTAAAAGGTTCTTTATCTGCTCCTGTAACCAAACACTAAGATGTCTTCTGATTTTAGACACTTATGTGTCTTCTATTTCAAAGACTTAAGTCTCTTCTGTTTCAGATACCAATCGTGGTATCTTTTGTTCTGGTCCCATTACCCACTTCTATAAAAAGGATTAGCAGCCTAACTTATTTTCTATTCTGATACATGTTCAGTTTTGATAAAAATAAGTTATGTTCTGATATAAAACAAGTTCTATTCTGATAAGAGATAAGCTCTGATTTGATATGAAACAAGTTCTATTCTATTATTAGTCATATTTTGATCTGAAAGGATCATACTTTATTATGATATTTATGAGTTTTATTCTAATGCAAGAATGTTCTGTATTGCTTGATGAATCATATTTGGTTCTGAGACATAATGTTTAGATTACCTTGAATTATGAACAATTAAAGATAGTTGTGATATGATTTGAATATGTATATATGAATGTTAGACGACTGTTAGAAACAGTCGTCATTACGCATTATTTTTAGTTATTCCCTACTAAGCTATATGCTTAGTATGGTGGTTTTGCCTAAGTGTAGGTTCTGATAAGAAGGTTTAAAGACTAGGACAAAGACAATCGTAGTGGCCAAGAAGAATGTGTTCTATTTTGGAAATTGTTTTTGTTTGAGTCTTTGTTGTGTTTAAGTTTAAGATGCATTTCAATGTAATGAGACATTTTGTATATTTGTGGTAATATCCTGTAAGTAATTTGTAATAATCTTTATACAGGTTGGCTTTTGAAATTATGGCATGTATTTGGATAAGTACAATATGTTTAATATGTTCTTTTTAAAAACAACTTTTAATGAAAGGTAATATATGTTGCTAGAGTTTTTGGGAATGCATGTAAGAAATGTTTAGTATGTTTTGGATTGTTTTGGTTCTATTTTATGTAGCATCTGCATATCCTCTTGGGGGGTATGTGGGTGTTACATAATTTATGAGAGTAACAACCATTTGAGTTTGTTATAAGTATAAATAATCCACAATTAAGTTGTAAGAAGAAAATTTAACATGTTGCAAAGGTTTTAATAGTCTTTGAAAGGTTAAAGAGTGCATTTAAATGCATTTCATAAACCATATTGAACCTTAGTTCATGGACAAGATGAGCATAAATTGCCCTTATCTAATCATATTAGGATTTATAGGGGAATCATAATGACAAGACCCTAGAATTTAATATTAATATCATATATTGATCATATTTAAGTGGAGATTTAAATATACATTGCTGTAATTGAGCAACTTGTATGCTAAGAAAGTATCAAAAAGATTCCACATCCTTAGCTTGAAATTTTATATTAAAAAACATCTTGAGATCTTGTACACTAGTAGAATTGTCCCTAATAATGAGTATATCATTGACATATACTAACAAAAATATATGCCTTTTAAATGGGACCAATGGTAGAACATTGTATGATCTCTTACATACTAAGAAAGACAAAAATTATAGAATGCCCTTACTAAAAAAATTAAATAAAGCCTGGGTGAGACAAAATACTTAGTTCATACTCCACCTAAGAAATAAAGCTACATAATTATTCCATATACGTATGAACATAAAGAACACCATTAAGAAAGGAACTTTTGTCATATAGCTAAATACTCTAAAGAAAATAAAATATAAATAGAAGTAATTTTAGCAACTAGAGAAATTATCCTTATAATCTTAACCATAAACCTAAGTGAAGCCCTTATAAATAAGATGACCTTTAAGGCAATCAATGCTTCCTTTGGGAGACACTTTAATAATATCTGAAAAACAATAACCTACATAAATTTATTTGAGGAAAAGATACAAGTTCTTAACTACCATTAGCCTTCAAAGCATTCATCTCATATATCATTCCAAAATGCTAACCTATATGATAAAGAGCCTCATTAAGAGAGTTAGGAATAGAAATATAAGAGAAGGACAAGATAATAGGATGATAAATAGAAGATAAATAAGAATATGTAAGGTAACTCTATAAAGGATGAGAAGTACTACAAGTATGCTTATCTTTAAGAAGAGTAGTAGGAAATTATAAATTAGATGGACTTGGGGAGGATGAACCTAGAGACCATGGATGGTATAGAGAAAAAATATAATTCAATTATGATTTCATCATAATGTCTTTTGAAAGCTATATTATAAGCATTAAGGCTATTAGTGACTATGGAGGATCAATAAGAGCAAGATGATTTGATTGACAACTATAGATAAGTAAGTCGAGTTGATTTAGACATGATGGTGGACTAGGTGGAACAGGAATGAAAAGAAGATTAGGAAACGGGAGCTGCTCACCTACTTTGTGATTGAATTGATCTATAAGCATATAAAGTCAATTATAGTAGTTTATGAAACTGGATTAATTCTAAAGTATCGATCCCATAAAGAACTATGTCAATATAATTTTAATCATATTACAACAATAAAACTAAATAAAATAAAAGATTATAGCAGATGATTAATTTTCTAAACTAATAAGAATAATGTAAATTTACTATATAAGCAAAATCAATAGGTAAACTTGAAAATAAATATATCATCTTCATTAATAAGGGTTTTTATAGGCCTATAAGACCTCTAATTCGCAATTACCTATACTCGCATAATGGGAAATGAAACCCTCTTATCCAAGAAGTAACCAATTAATATAGATGACCATCTATCAACACCTTCTTTTAATACTTTAGAAGGAGAGGCTACTATATATTACTCTTGAATGAAGGATGGTGGAGAGTATGATGGCTTTGAAGCTACTTTTGAATCTCCCACCACTTATGTGCAAGTACGTCTAGTTTTAAAGGATGATTGTAGTTTTTGAGTTTAACAATGGTTCATATGGTTCTTTGTTTATAGGTAGGGATGATTTCCTAAGAAAGATAGGGATTTGATATTTAGGGGTAAAGGCAAAACGTTAGTTTGGGTGCATTGCTCAAGGTTTATTATATTGAGTGTAGAAGGCATGGCAGTGCTTCAGGTTCAAAGTTTCGGGTGAGACAGGTTCAGTGCAGGACCAAAATTAGGAAAAAGCTTTTTTAGACATAACAAAGTTGCCCTTTTGATATTACCAAGGGTAATGGCATCTATAGAAGGTCCTGAAAGGAAAACACTAAGGAAAGGAGAGTGGATATGATGTAGAGGAGGTAGAACTGAGTAAGAGGTGGTGAGCAAGGAGAATGTTGTTCAATGGTGATATCAGGAGGCTGAAGGGATGGAAGTAGACATTTGAACATAAATGAAGGCTAGGAAGAGGGAAGAAGGATTCTCTCTACATTATCATATTGTCATCGATGTTTCTGCCTTCTAGGAATGTTCCTTATTTGTCACTAAGAAAAGTGTTTTATTAAGTTATTAAGAAATATATTTTAATTAAATTTATTTATTTCAATTTGATTGAGTTAAATTAAATTTATGATTTTATTTGTTTAAAGAATCATTATTCTATTTATTTAGAAAATGTTCCTTTATTTATGAGTAACAAATTTTTTGATTTATTAGAAAAGATATTTTCTTGATTAAATTTTGAAAAGTATTTTTATTTATTAATTGAGAAAATTGAGCTTTCTTTTATAATTTTGAAAAATAATTTTCTAAATTTTCAAGGAAATATTTTCTAATAAATAAGAAATCAATATCTAAATAAATAAAATAAATGACTTTTTAAATTAAATAAAATGTGTTTTATTTAATTTTGAAAGTATTTTCTTTTTAATATTAGAAAATAGTTTTTTAATTAAGGAAAAGTTATTTCAAACGAGGTTAGAAATATTTTTCTAATTGGATTAAATGTTATTTATACAATTTTTAAAGGAATTTTTCTAAATAATAATAAGTAAGAAGCATAATTTATTGAAAATTGTTTCCAATTAAATTTTGTTAAAGGAGTTAAGATAATTGAAAATAGTTTCCAACTACATTTGAAAATTTGTGTTCAATTCAAATTAAATTCTATTTGAAATAGGAATTTAATTCATTTAAGAATCAATTGGTTTAATCTAATTTAATTATCCAAAAAGTTAGAAAACATTTTAGATTATGAAAATGAATAAACTAGAATCAAATGAAGATTGATATTGTGTGCATATAATTTGATTATGAATGCATAAGTTGCATGCTCTATATGTTTGATATATATATTAGATGCATGTTAAATTGCAATTTTATATATTACATGTAATTTTATATTTGATGAGATGAATGATATTAAATCCCTTACTAAACTATTAAGTACACACTAAGACTATGATTGTAGCCTTCCATATTATAATGATAAAGTCAAGCTCTGTTTAATGTTAAGCTTGTAGAGCAAACTCATGGTCACTTTAATCCAAATATGTTTAGTCTTATAAAAGTGGGTCATACTTAATTAAATTTGTGTGATTTGAATGAGCAAACTTATGATCACATAAATTTAGGGACTGGGTTAGGAACAAGATATAAGATATATTTTGACAAGAGTTGTCACTTAAGGAATCTAGGAGTCATATAAGATGTGATTGATAAAATTATTATATAAAATAGAAGTTAGGAGAATAAACAAGTGCGATTTCATGCTTTATTATCTTGTAAGAAAGTCTTAATCATATTCTATTAGGTATAATTAAATAAGAAAAGTATAATATCAGCCAAAAATGCATCAAAATATAAGAACTCAACTTATAAATTTCTGTCACTATAGTTGTCAATGCCACATTTTCATTGCACTTGTGATTCTTTTAAGAGATAGGGTAAAAAATAGAGAATCAATAAAAAGTGTATTTGAGAAGACAAATATAAGGATTAAAGAGAAAATACATAAAGCTAAGATACAATTGCAATAATGAAATTTTCAAAAGAAAGAGAGAGAACTAGTTAAAAAGAAAGAAGCAATAATAAAAACACAAAGAAAAAAATGAGAAAGAGAGAGAAGGTTTTAGCTTTTGCGTGAAGGTTCATCTTCACTAACACCAACTCATCTAGCTAATATCAACTCTCTTTCTCTGATCAACCGGTAAAGATTTCTTATTGACTATTTGTTTTCAACAATTTTGGGAAGGTTTCAACTTTCTCTCGAGAAGAAACCAAATTTATTATAATTACTCTTCAAAAAAATTTCAAGGTATCAAATGGTCTAATTCAACAAATATATGTTTGTGACTTTTCATTTTAAACTGAACTTTGGTACCAAGTTAAACCATAAAGATCAAAAAATTAAGTCCGACTTAAAGCCTTAATTCTTTTTATTATTTGATCCAATTTTGTACTAAAACCTAATTAACTTAACTTTATCCGTTAATATTGAACTGAGGTTTAATCAGATTGCACTGAATTTAAACCAACTTACCATTCCTACTATATAATTACACTACAACAAAGAAGGGTTTTGGCGACAAAAAATAATGTCGCGGAAAGAAACAAATTTGTCACAAAAAGTATTTAGCAACAAAAAAATCATCAAACAACTGGTCACAATTTGTGACGTTTTAAAGAAATTGTCGCCCAAAAGATTTTGCTACGATCATCACTTCATCGCTAGTAAGAATATGCGATAAGAGGAGAAATAGTCGCAGATCACTTATTGCCACGTTTAATTTTGGTCATTAAATGTAATTAACTTCGTTAACTTAGGCATAAATAATAATGTTTACTAACGATTTATTTTCGTAGCATAATATATTTAGCTACTAAAATTAAAGCATAGCTAAATGTTATTAGAGACGTTCTGGAAAGCGTAGGTAAAAAGATTTAATGATGATTTTATATTTGTAGCTAAAAATTTTTAGTGATAAATATTTATTTTTTATTTAACTTCCCTATTACTAATTTAATATTTAATTATAATTATTAAAAATAATTTTAGTTCATGTTATTGTTTTTAACATAGTTTGAATTAAAATTTAGTCATATTTGGTAATTACTATTAGTGACATATTGTTTAAATAATAATAAAATAAAATAAAATAAAAATGTTTCATAATTAAAAATGAAATGCATTTTATACAAAAACATGTGATTAAATGTTAATTACAAAACCTAAGAATATAATTTATCGATAAACTAAGACTCCTCATCGTCACTACTACTTACATACTGTGACCCAAGTATTTGTTTGACCATCTTTTTTAGCTTAGTCAACTCTCCTTCAGTATGGTCTAGTTTTTGCTCATTACATTGTAATTTTTCTCAAGTATGATCTAAATTTTTGTTTACATTGTAAATGAGCTTTAAGCAACTGGTTCTCCTCTTGAAGCATCATTACATATGCTAATGGCGATGATGATAAACCAATTGGCTTAGGGTCATACCCAAGACCTTTGATATACCCTGATATACCTTTGCAAATGTCATCCAAATCGAGCTCATTCCTGTCAGACAATGATCTCTACAATAACTCATGTGTCTTGCCCTACAATTTAAAAAATAAAATCAAGATGTAATTTAAATATTATTACTTCGTATTACATAATTAAATAAACTTTAAAATTGAAATTTTTATACTTACATAATTATTTTGTGCCTGATCTGACGTCCAACCTTCACCTTCCTCTTAGTGTTAGCTTATAGAGTGTGATCTTATCACACTCTGGTTCATGAAGTTGAGTCTGGCTCTATTATATGAATAAAAAATTGGAACACATTATATTATATTATATTAACTAATAGAATGATAACTTCTAAACATTACACTTACAAATTTTTGTCATACGACAACAAATGATTTTGAGCCAGTGATGTAAGGAGTTTTTATTTTTACTCTGTTAACCTTAACTTTCTTACAGTTTTCCTAAATAAAGAGAAGAGATTGTCATTAAATGCAAAAAAATTAGTGGAAGGAAATATGAAGTGAAAGAAGACAAAACTTAACCTTTGTAGAGGCCTAATAATCACACATTTCGCTCTAATTTTTTGGAATCACCCGTTCTGGAACATGTCTCTTTGCCTCCTCATCCAAAATAAAAGAGTTATAGTATTTATGAAGTCGATAACAATGATCCTTTCCCCTTTGTTTCAACAATGAACTAACACAACTTGAAACTTTAAGGTCCTCAATATCGACAATATTGAGCTTCATTTGTGAATAACACGTATAAGATAACTTACTCTTTAAATAAGTAAAATCGTAATGCATATAATAAAATGAATTTAAAAATTACCAAAACTTTTTCCAAAGCATTTTGTAGCAAGTTATCTTCCTTCAATTGCTTGGCATGCTGAAGGCAAGGTAATTCATTCCTGACAATGACTCCCAACATACTGGACAATTTTACTGATTCGATCTTATCAATAGGACAATGTTACGTGGGGTCAATATACATAGACAACTTATTGTTCATTGCAACATTCATGTGTTCCAACTCAGATCTTTTAGTGATACCTCTACCTCTTTTTCTTATGTCAGTATTGGAACCTGACAATAAAAGAATAATGATAAGAAAAAAAACACATTAAACATGTAAATATATATTTGAGCATAACTGTAAATATAAGTGGTTAATAATAATAGACCTGAAGATCCCTCAACGCTAGTTGAGGTTAGATATAGATTGTTGTTAACTGCCTTCATTGGAGGATGAAATCGGTGGTTGTTGATTGATAAGGTCGGATTGATTTGATTGTTGTGGGGTGGAACATCTTCGATAGTTACCACCCTTTTTCCCTTGTTTCTACCAGGTCCCATTATATTGAATATCTATAAATGAAATACAAACATAACACATAATCTTTACTCAAACATCAACAGCCCACATGAATATAATTCCAACAAAAGTCAAAACTAAAAATTTAGCATAAACATAAATCAAACACCAGCATTCCCTATAAACATAAATAAAACATCAACAATACACATTGATTCATCCTAAATAAACATAAGTTAAACATCAACAACATAAGTCAAATATGAACATAACATTTCAAACAATATAAACAATTTATTTACATTCAATCATCATTATCAAGATTTTGAAATCATCATCATTAATTACATTATCATTGGATTCTTTATCACTAATATATTTGGCCAAAGTATCATCTTTGTCATTTAATTCATCCTGAGTATAGTCTTCGTCTATTTGTACATTAAAATTGGCTTGGACTTCACCCAGTTGTACTATGTTAGGATCAATATCTCTCCTATGGAATGATGAAATATCTATATATTCTATTTGAATGGATTCATTATTGAACTCCAATCCAATCTCTTGATAAACTTTAACTGCATCCTCATTGAATTGACCATTATCCCTTTCACAAAAATCATAGACGCTTTAGTGTTGAAACTTTTGAACAACCTTCCAAATGCTACCCAATACAGTATCGTTGATGTAGAAAACTTGCTTCACTTGACTTCTAAGGATAAAAGGATCATTATCCTACCATGTCTTACTAACATTGATGTATGTAATATTCCTGTTCACTTTTATGTTAGTAAGATTAAACTATTTGCACTTAAATAGAACAACATTCTTATCCTTGATGTAGTGCAACTCTATTATTTAAGAGACGACATTGTAAAAGTTAATAAAATCATCATCATGACATCCCTCAACAACATCCCCACAAAATTGGCTTCTAAGACGACTATCTCGATCTTATATGTGAAATCTCACCCTATTAACAATGCAACCTGTATATTTTGTCCCATAAATATAAGCCCCACACACCAAATTATATAATGTTATTTTCGCTTCTTGCACATTATGGTTATGTAAATATCATATATATGACAAAATGAAATTAGAAGTTATTCTGACATATAAATTTTCATATGTTCATAATATGTAATCAATATATAACTTACTCGATTTCTAAACCATGATACAAACTTCAGCTTATGTCTTTCTTTAACATTAATAATCCTTTTATTACGAATGGACTCTTTTATAGCACGGTGGGAGATGGTAGGTGACAGTGGGAGCGATTTACAGTTAGAATGAGAGAGAGAGAAATGTCACTCAAATATTTCTCAACTTTGAGGTCTGTATTTGTTTGTTTATGTAAAGTGATTCCTTACAAAAATATTATTGCATGGGTAAATTACCTACATAATCACATTTTCGTTGGTAATTTCTATAGGGAAATTTCCTACGAAAACATATTTCCATCGAGAAATCCCCTACGGAAATATATTTGTGTAGGGAAATTACCTAAAGAATCACCTTTTTGTAGGGAATTTTCCTAGGGAATTTCTTTTTACATAATTTTTATCAGGAACCATTGGCACCTGTTTTTATGACAACTTTCAATATTATGTTGCTAAATTCCATTAGCAAAGTTTGATAGTAAAATTCCCTTCTCTTTTAACGAAGGATTTTTTTATCGCAAAATACCTTTTTTCTGACAAATTTACCTAGGGAAAGCAATCGAAGTTTTTTTCCATAGGAAATTTTCTGTCAGTAATTTGCAATTTTCTTGTAATAAAAAATATTAAATGTAAATTATAATACATATAGGAATTAAAAGAAAATTATAAAAAGATGTAATTAATACCATTCACTTTCATCTTCACTGCTATTATGATCTGGCTAAGTATTTTTCTAAAGGACTTATCATGTTTGACTAACTTTTCTCGAGTATGATGTAATTCAGCCTTAAACGTCTTGTGTTCCTCTTGAAGATGTTGAATGTATGTAGATTTTGATGGGGTTGAAACATTTGCCTTATGGCCTAAGCTAAGACCTTTTATATAACCAGAACATGTACCAAGCACGATATTGCAAATGTCTTCTACATCTACCTCATCCCCCTTAGACATTGTTTTATATAATAACTCTTGTATCTTATTCTAAAATGAAAAATCAAAACCAATTGTCAATGCAAATATTAGTACTATATAAATAAATAAACTTAAAATTTATACAAATTTGTATACTTATATAGTTTTTTTTTGTTTCTTCTAACATCCACCCTTAACCTTTTTTATAATGAGTGACTTTGTATAGTGTGATCTTATCGTACTCTTATCCATTTAGTTCCTTCTCGCTCTATTTTATGAAAGAAAAATACAAGGCACAATAAATAATATAGTGTTTATTGATATAATTGTAACTTGTAAGTAAAGATTTTACATATTCATTTCGAACGATTGCAAATGATTTGGACCCTTGATTGTGAGGTGTTTTCAATTTTTCTCTATTGACCTTTTCCTTCTCACATTTTTCTTAAATAAAGAAGAAAATATTAGGTAGTTATTAAATCTTCTAACAAGATTAATGGAAGGAAATTTGAAGGGAAAGAAAACAAACCTAAACTTTGGAAGAGGCCCAATAATCACATAAATTATTCAAATTTTCTTGAGAAATTCGTTCTAGAACATGTCTCCTTACCTCTGCATCAGAAGGAAAAGATTTATAAAACTAATGCAATATAATTAAAAATGTAAATTAAATATTACATACAATATATAAATAAAATTGATAGAGAATAAGTTAAAATATAATGAGAATTACAAACTTCATGTTAATTAAAATATAATGAGAATTACAAACTTCATGTTAAAATTGTTTGAAAATTTTGGAAACACTATTTAAAATTGTCAAATCATATATTTTAAACGAGAAAAATAAAAGGCTCTATAAATTTGTGACCTTTTCATGACAATTTTTATATTAATCGCCAAAGGTGAAGCCAAAACCTTGTTGTTTTATCAATTGAAAACCTAATTACCTAAAGATAGGACATAAATCATCATTTTCATCTTATATTCCTCTTCGTCAAGCGATTAATTCTCTTTCAGTTTGGTATCTGAGTTCCCAGCTTCGTCTTCATCTTCGGTGTCCATCTTTATCTTCGATATGTGTCTTTGTCTTTGTCACTAGTACATATCTTCATTTTTGTCTCCATACGAGGGTTTCCATTTTCCAAGTAATTCATTTCCACAATACGTATATATAGTGTGTTGGACTTCATCAAAGTGAATGCAAACCTTGCTTGTCCTTACAAGTGGGGGACATTGTTGGGACCCGATCTTGGGACCGGACCCCAACTGAAAAACGAAAGACGAAACGAAAAACAAAGTGGCGGAATGACATCATGAATCGGAAAGCAAAGCGAAACAAAAGGCGAAAGGCAAAATATACAAATCAGATCAAAGGCGAAAGACATAGCGAAAGTATCGAAAACAAATCGAATCGGATATCATAGAATCGGAAGTGAAACGAAAACGAATCGAATCAAATGTGAATCGAATACAAATCAAAAGCGGAACAAAAGCTTAAGTCCGACATCCGGGAACAAATAGTTATAAATAACATCGCGTTGGAAACCTTAGACTAAACCAATCTGAGATCGGTATAATTTTTTTTCTTTATTTCTTTTTCATTTCTTTCATCTTTATTCAATCTTATCCAAATCAAAACAATATAATTTCCCCTTTCTTGGAAATTATCCTCAATCAAAATCTCAATTCATAACAAACTTCTTATACAAGCAATAACTCAATTTCATTTTTAACAAACTCTATTCTTATTCTTATTCTTTCTTTGCCATAAAAATTTCGGCAGCATAACGACTGTAATTTTAAAACCCAAAACCTGCAAATGGTTTAAACACACTTCTATAATTCGCAAACAAGACTCAGAATCATCGGACCACCCGTCCGGAATCCAAAACACATTCATAATCAATTCCCATTCATACTCATATACAATTTCATAATTCAAACAAACCCAAACCAATCATATTTATATACCATAACCCTACACATATTCATAATTTATCTCAATTCAATACACAAATTCCCTAATTCAGTCCAAATACAACCCAATCATCTTCATATATCATAACCATACACAAGTTTATATCTCAAATTCAATACGTAAGTCCATAAATCATTTACATTTCGAAATAGATACACTACAAACTTGAATGGCTTTCCAAGCCCTATACAATACCAAAAATCCCAATTACATAAAACATAAGACGAACAAAATCGAAACAAAGTCTTGACTTTCTTTCATCCAATCT
>JANVCQ010000007.1:5380543-5393146 GCA_025531925.1 Erythroxylum plowmanianum
TCAATCGATGAAGATTTCTTATTGACTATTTGTTGTCAACAATTTTAGGAAGGTTTCAACTTTCTCTCGAGAAGAAAACCAAATTTATTATCATTACTCTTCAACAAATTTTCAAGGTATGAAATTGTCTAATTCAACAAATATATGTTTGTGACTTTTCCTTTTAAATTGAACTTTGGAACCAAGTTAAACCATAATGATCAAAAAATTAAGTCCGACTTAAAGCCTTAATTTTTTATTATTTAACCCAATTTTTTACTGAAACTTAATTAACTTAATTTTTATCCATTAATGAATCGAGGTTTAATCAGATTGCATTGAATTTTAACCAACTTACCATTCCTACTATATAATTACACTACAACAGAGAAGGGTTTTGGCGATGAAATATAATGTCACAAAAAGAAACAAAATTGTCGCAAAATGTATTTAACAACAAAAAAATCGTCAAAAAAATGGTCGTAAAATCCCGGTAGCAAAAAAATTATTTGTGACATTTTAAAGAAATTGTCGCCCAAAAGATTTTGCTACAATCATCACTTCATCGCTAATAAGAATATGCGATGAGAGGAGAAATAGTCACAGATCACTTATTGCCATGTTTAATTTTGGTCAGTAATTAGCTTCGTTAACATAGGTGTAAATAATAATGTTTACGAACGATTTATTTTTGTAGAATAATATATTTAGATACTAAAATTAAAGTGTAACTAAATGTTATTAGAGACGTTCTGGAAAGGATAGGTAAAAAGATTTAGTGATAATTTTATATTTGTAGCTAAAAACTTTTTGTGATGAATATTTATTTTTTATTTAACTTCCCTATTATCAATTTAATATTTAATTATAATTATTAAAAACAATTTTAGTTCATTTCATTGTTTTTAACATAGTTTAAATTAAAATTAAGTCACATTTGGTAATTACTATTGGTGACATATTGTTTAAATAATAATAAAATAAAATAAAATAAAAATGTTTCATAATTAAAAATGAAATGCATTTTATACAAAATCATGTGATTAAATGTTAATTACAAAGCTTAAGAAAACAATTTATCAGCAAACTAAGACTCCTCATTATCACTGCTACTTATATACTATGACCCAAGTTTTTGTTTGACGATTTTTTTTAGCTTGGTCAACTCTCTTTCAATATGGTCTAGTTTTTGCTCATTACGTTATAATTTTTCTCGAGTATGATCTAACCTTTCTTCCTTACATTGTAAATGAGCTTTAAGCAATCGATTCTCCTCTTAAAGCGTCATTACATATACTGATGGTGTCGATGATAAACTAATTGGCTTAGGGCCATGCCCAAGACCTTTGATATACCCTGATATACCTTTGCAAATGTCATCCAAATCGGGCTCATTCCCGTCAATCAATTATCTCTGCAACAACTCCTGCATCTTGACTACAATTTAAAAAACAAAATTGAGATGTAATTTAAATATATTACTTACTATTACATAAAATAAACTTTAAAATTAAAATTTTTATACTTACATAATTATTTAATGCCTCATCGGGTGTCCAACCTTCACCTTCCTTGTAGTGTGTCAACGTATAGAGTGTGATCTTATCATACTCTAGTCCATGAAGTTGATTCTAGCTCTATTATATGAATAAAAAAATTTGGAACACATTAGATTATATTGTATTAACTAATAGAATAATAACGTCTAAACATTACATTTACAAATTTTTGTCATACGACATCAAATGATTTTGAGCTAGTCTTGTGAGGAGTTTTTATTTTTACTCTGTTAATCTTGGCTTTCTCACAGTTTTCCTAAATAAAGAGAAGAGATTGTCATTAAATGCTAAAAAAATTAATAGAAGGAAATATGAAGTGAAAGAAGACAAACCTTAACCTTTGCAGAGGCTTAATAATCACAAATTTCACTCCAATTTTTTGGAATCACCCTTTTTGGAACATGTCTCTTTGCCTCCTTGTCCAAAAGGAAAGAGTTATAGTATTTATGAAGTCGATAACAATGATTCTTTTCCCTTTATTTCAACAGTGAACTGACACAACTTGAAACTTTAAGGTCCTCGATATTGACAATATTAAGCTTCATCTGTGAGCAATACATATAAATTAACTTACTCTTTCAATAAGTAAAATCATAATGCATATAGTAAAATGAATTTAAAAATTACCAAAACTTTCTCCAAAGCATTTTGTAGCAAGTTGTCTTCCTTTAATTGCTTGGCATATTGAGGGCAAGGTAATTCATTCCTGACAATGACTCCCAACTCACTGGACAATTTTTCTAATTGGATCTTATCAATAGGACAATGTTACGTGGGTTCAATATACACAGACAACTTGTTGTTCATTGCAACATTCATGTGCTGCAACTCAGATCCTTTAGTAACACCTCTACCTCTTTTTCTTATGTCAGTATTGGAACCTGACAACAAAAGAATAATGATAAAAAAACACATTAAACATGTAAATATATATTTGAGCATAAATGTAAATACAAGTGGTTAATAATAATAGACCTAAAGATCCCTTAGCACTAGTTGAGGTTAGATATAGGTTGTTGTTGACTGCCTTCATTGGAGGATGAAATTGGTGCTTGTTGATCAATTAGGTCAGATTGATTTGGTTATTATGGGGGAGGAACATCTTCGATAGTTACCACCCTTTTTCCTTTATTTCTACCACGTCCCATTATATTGAATATCTATAAATGAAACACAAACATAAGGTATAATCTTTACTCAAACATCAATAGCCCACATTAATATAATTCAAACATAAGTCAAAACTAAACATTCGGCATAAAAATAAATCAAACACCAGCATTCCCCATAAACATAAATAAAACATCAATAATACACATTGATTCATCCTAAATAAACATAAGTTAAACATCAACAACATAAGTCAAACATGAACATAACATTTCAAACAATGTAAACAATTTATTTACAATCAATCATCATTATCAAGATTTGGAAATCATCATCATTAATTACATTATCATTGGATTCTTCATTACTAATATATTTGGCCAAAGTATCATCTTTGTCATTTAATTCATTCTGAGTATAGTCTTCATCTATTTGTACATTAAAATTAGCTTGGACTTCACCCAATTGTACTATGTTAGGATCAATATCTCTCCTATGGAATGATGAAATATCAACATATTCTATTTGGATGGCTTCATTATTGAACTCTAATCCAATCTCTTGATAAACTTCAACAGCACCCTCATTAAATTGACCATTATCCCTTTCACAAAAATCAAAGACACTTTAGTGTTGAAACTTTTGAACAACCTTCTAAATGCTACCCAATATAGTATCATTTAGGTAGAAAACTTGCTTCACTTGACTTGCAAGGAAAAAAGGATCGTTATCATACCATGTCTTACTAACATTGATGCATGCAATATTCCTGTTCATTTTCATATTAGTAATATTAAACCATTTACCCTTAAATAGAACAACTTTCTTATCTTTGATGTAGTGCAACTCTATTATTTAAGAAATGACATCATAAAAGTCAATAAAATCATCATCATGACATCCCTCAATAACATCTCCACAAATTTGGCTTCTAAGTTGACTATCTTGATCTTATATGTGAAATCCCACCCTATTAACAATGCAACTTGTATATTTTTTTCCCACAAATATGAGGCCCACATGCCAAATTGTATAATGTTATTATCGCTTCTTACACGTTATGGTTATGTAACCATATTATCTATATGAAAAAATGAAATTAGAAGTTATTCTGACATATAAATTTTCATATGTTCATAATATGTAATCAATATGTAGCTTACTCGATTTCTAAACCATGATACAAACTTCAACTTATGTCTTTCTTCAACATTAATAATCCTCTTATCGCGAATGGACTCTTTTATAGCACGGTGGGGGATGGTAGGTGACAATGGGAGCGATTTAGGGTTAGAGAGAGAGAGAGAGAGAGACTTCACTCAAATATTTCTCGACTTTGAGATCTGCATTTGTTTGTTTATGTAAAGTGATTCCCTAAGGAAATATCATTACATAGGTAAATTACCTACATAATCACATTTTCGTAGGTAATGTCCGTAGGGAAATTGTTTAAAGAAATATATTTCCATCAAGAATTTCCCTATGGAAATATATTTGTGTAGAGAAATTACCTACAAAATCACACTTTTGTAGGGAAATTTCCTAGGAAATTTTTTTTGTCAGTAAATTTTGTACGTAGTTTTTACCAGAAACCATTGACACCTATTTTTATGACAATTTTCACTATTATGTTGCTAAATTCCATCAGCAAAGTTTGACAATAAAATCTCCTCCTCTTTTAATGAAGGATTTTTTAATCGCAAAAATGGCTTTTTCTGACAAATTTACCTAGGGAAAGCAATTTTCATTGCTAATTTACTACAAATTTTTTTTCCGTAGGGAATTTTCTTTTAGTAATTTGCAATTTTCTTGTAATGAAAAATATTATATGTAAATTATAATACATATAGGAATTAAAAAATTAGTAAGAGATGTAATTAATACCATTCACTTTCATCTTCACTACTATTATGATCCGACCAAGTATTTTTCTAAGGGACTTATCATGTTTGGCTAACTTTTCTCGAGTATGATGTAATTCAGCCTTAAATGTCATGTTTTCCTCTTGAAAATGTTGAATGAATGTAGATTTTGATGGGGTTGAAACATTTGGCTTAGGGGCTAAGTCAAGACCTTTTATATAACCAGAACATGTACCAAGCACGATATTGCAAACGTCTTCTACATTTATCTCATTGCCCTTAGATATTGATTTATGTAATAACTCTTGCATTTTACTCTAAAATTAAAAATCAAAACCAATTGTCAATGCATATATTAGTACTACATAAATAAATAAACTTAAAATTTAAACAAATTTTTATACTTATATAGTTATTTTTTGTTTCTTCTAACATCACCCTTAACCTTCCTTATAGTGAGTGACTTTGTCTAATGTGATCTTATCATACTCTTATCCATTTAGTTCCTTATCGCTCTATTTTGTGAAAGAAAAAGACAAGGCACAATAAATAATATAGTGTTTATTGATATAATTATAACTTGCAAACAAAGATTTTACAAATTCATTTCAGACGACTGCAAATGATTTAGACCATTGATTGTGAGGTGTTTTCATTTTTTCTCTATTGATAGAGAATATGTTAAAACATAATGAGAATTACAAACTTCATGTTAAAACTGTTTGAAAATTTTGGGAACACTATATAAAATTGTCAAATCATATATTTTAAAAGAGAAAATAAAAGGCTTTATAAATTTAAGACCTTTTCACGATAATTTTTGTATTAATCACTAAAGGTGAAGCCAAAACTATGTTGTTTTATGAAATTGAAAACCTAATTACCTAAATATAGGACATAAATCATCGTTTTCATCCTGTATTCCTCTTCGTAGCTGCGATTAATTCTCTTTCAATTTGATATCTGAGTTTCCAGCTTCTTCTTCATCTTTAGTGTCCATCTTCATCTTCGATTTGTGTCTTCGTCTTCGTCACTGATATGCATCTTCATTTTTGTCTCCATACGAGCGTTTCCATTTTCCAGGTAATTCATTTCCATAATATGTATATATAGTTTGTTGGACTTCATCAAAGTGAATGCAAACCTTGCTTGTCCTTACAAGTGGGGGAGATTTTCGTTACTTTTTCAAAGTAGTGAAATGAAGGGGGAGCCCATTCCCTTTAGAACCCCACAGTTATGTTTGTACATTGTTTTTTTCAAATTTCTTATTTTTTTTCTTTTTAAATTTGAAAGTAGTGAAATCGTTATTTTCTTCAATTTCAAATTTCTTGAGAATCACTGTTAAGAAATGTCACAACGATTATACCACTGGAGGCTATGTGGATATGCTGCTAATGAAAGGAATCATGTATGAGATTAATTAGTGTTTTATTTTTTTATTTTCATTTAGTTTTTATCAAGTTGACTCAATTAATAAATCAAAAAAATTAACATGGAACAAATTTATGGAGAAGTAGATATTTGTATGCATGAATGATTATCTAAGATCTCCAAAGTCATTTCCTTAGCATTGCTTCTTATTTACAATGTTTCTATTATTTGTTATAAGTTTAAGTTTAAGATGTTCTCTCTTATTGATGCTTCTGGTTGGAAATAAAGCATTATATCTATACCCATGTTCAAAATTAATGCATGGATTGATCATAACTACAAAGATAAATAGTGAACTTTACCTTGATTAATATGCATCTTTGTATTTGATTTGATTATAGAAGACTTAAAAAATTTATATGGTATACGTTGTATAATTTGGTAGTGTAATTATGCATGTTGTGACTTATTTTTGAAATAGACAATGTATAAAAGTACTTATTATGTGTGTAATAGAAACTTTCTTTTCTTAGGAGAATAGGTTATAAACTCAACTTCAACCAGTTATATTGACTTAATGATGCCCATTAATAATCTTAGAAGTGTGTCAAATGTGAAAAGAACATTTGTGGCATGTGCTTTAGGTTTTATTAGCCTTTAAGGGTGAGTGACAAACTTAGAAAGTGCTTGTACATGGGATTTTTGGTTGGATAAAAAAATTAAATTCCAATGATCTTTGCTTCTTCTGTGAATGTTTTGTTAATTGCATATAACTATATATAATTTTTCATTTTCTTAATTGTAAACTCTGCTTCTATATTGATTATATTAATGACTTTTTTTATTTTTATTGTGTTTGCAGAATAAAACTATTAACATAAATTTATCACAAAAGGTCAACTTGGAAGATAGTTTCTGATAGCATAAATGAGCTCCGATGGGAGGTATCCAGCATAATTCTCCCTACTGAAGAACAAATCGATGCATAACAAATCTGCTTACCAAATTCTAATAATTGATTGCCTTCAATGGTCATTTTTCTTCTTTAAGGTTTTTAGTATCATTCGAATTAGCTCTCTTTCTTTATTATCTGCATCTCTTTTTTTTAAGAAGCTATTAAAAGAACATATGATTATATGAACTATGTGTTATGTAAAGCTTTTTCCAATCTTCAAAAGAATGTAGATGAAAATGGAGGCAATGGCAATATCCTGATGGTTCACACAGGGATAGGTAAATAGGTAGTTTTGAAACAATCATTGATTGCAAAAACTATGATTAGTCATTATGATAATGATGGAGTCATTCAATTGGGTGTACATGTGTTTGAATTTGGGTTCCTTATACCATTTCATTTAGCTTTTTTTGCTTTTTAGAATTTAATTTTATGAAGGATTGTGAAAAAATTAAGGTGGTTGTTCCATACTGTGTTCTTTAGGTGACATGTATGATATGTACGGTTCATCTAATTCACTATTTTATACTACATCTAGGAAATCGTTCAATGTATCTTCTGTCAGTTTAGTTAAAGCCAAAAAGTTGTTGGAAGATGTTGTCAATAAACCAATTGCTTGGGCAGATCTTTGTCAATTTCAATCGATGCCTTCGAACATACTAGGAGCCTTCTTGGGAATCCAGACATAGGAAACTTCTTTATCTTATCTACCGAGTCTCATGTATCTTGGAACCTAGAAAAATAATTATATCTTTTTCACTTTATTTTTTATTTTGTCTATAAAAATTGTTAAAGTTCTAATTAAAATCTTATATTAGTTATTATATATCATTATATTAAATAATTACCTTATATCATTAATTGTTGTTTTTCCTATAACAATTATATATCATTATATTACAAAATTTATGTTAAAACTATCTGAAAATTTTATGACATCATATAAATTTGTCAAATCATATATTTTAAAAAATAAAAATGAAAAGTATAAATCTATGTAATATTAATTAATTTTTATTTTATAGTTTCTTAAACTATTATAATGATTTAACATTATTGTTAGCTAAATTTATTTTTAGACTTAGGATCATTGTCAATAATATTAAATTTGATTTTTATCAATTTGATGATCAGTCACAAAAATGATCAAGTTAAAGTTAGTGAACTCATAAGTATAAATAAGAGAGTTATTTTGTTACTTATGAAATCGTAACCAACGGTCATGCATTTCATGACGATTATTAAAATCATCGTCAAAGGATTACCCTTTGGTGTTGATCTTACTAAACTGTTGCCAAAATATAATCATTTTGTGACAATTTCGAAAAAGCATCACCAAAAGCTTACCATATGATGACAATGTCACTTAATCATCACCAAAGGCTTGCTTAATGTAATATTCTCCTTAGTAGGAACTAGCTCAATGGAATATTGTTATGCTTCACTCTCCCTAATCAAGTAAAACTTCCTTAATAGATATTTGGACCATTAATGAGAGCATGTTTACTTTGCCTATATAATGTTGCCACTGTTATCATATTATAACACTATTGGCTCAATAATGCTAGGAACTATTCCAATTTTGACGATGAATTTCTCAATTAAAACGGATTCCTTTTTCACTTTTGAACTTAGATATGGTCTGCCTTGGTCATAAAATCAATAATAGTTAGATGTTTTGAACATTTCTAACCTACCGCATCATCATACAAAGTGAAAATGTATCCTAATTATGATATGCTATCATTATGATAGAATTGGAAACTCGCATATGAATACTCCTAAACTCTTAGTTTAAATCCTTTATAGAGTGAAAAAAGATCTTTAGTTCTTCTAAAATACTTTAATATTTTTTAACGGTTATCCAATGAATATCACCAAGTTAGCTTAAAATCTGCTTGTTATGCTCAAAGTATAAGAGACATCTTATCTAGTATATATAATCATATACATAATTGTTTAAAAGGTTGAAGCATAAGGAATACAAACTATGTTATCTCTCTATTCCTTTGTCATTAGACACATACTCTATAACAGAGAAATCATACATGATATGGGTAAGAATTCCCTTTTAGAGTTCTCTATGTTAAACCTTTTTAGTACTTAGTATATGTTCATAAATTGAGATAAAACAAGTAAACTCTTTGGTATGTCTTTACAAATATTTATTCCAAAAATATAGGCTGCTTCTCCTAAGTCTTTTATAGAGAAGTATTTAGATAACTAAATCTTTATATATTGGAGCATAATTGTGTTGTTTTCAATAAGTAATATGTCATCTATATAACACTAAGAAGATGACTACATTTCCACTAACACTCTTATAGACATATAGTTCATCTATATTTTTTTTTAACAAATTGTTTGATTGTCTCATCAAAATGAATATTCCAATTTAATGATGCTTGCTTAAGTCTATAAATAGACTTTTACAACTTGCATACTTGATTAGAAGCCTCTTAGAATTAAACCTTTTAGGTCGTATCGTATACACATCTTCAAGCGAATTCCCATTAAGAAATGTTTGTTTTGACATTCAATTGTCAAATTTTATAATCATGATATGCAACTATAGTTAAAAAGATCTTTATGGACTTTAACATGGTTATTGGTGAAAAGGTTTCATCAAAATCAACTCCTTATTTTTGTTTGTAACCTTTATTCACTAGCCTTATTTTATACTTATGTACATTACCATTCAAATCAATTTTTCTCTTAAAAATTCACAAGCATCTAATCATTATAGTATGATTAAGAGCATTCATCAAATTGCTTACTTGGTTAGTATAAATAAATTCCATTTCAAATATAATAGCTTCATAACATTTTAAAGAACCAATGTTAGACATTACTTCTTTAAAACTAGTAAGCTTATCATTCATGATTAATACATAGGATTTCCCCTTTTCAATTTGTAGATCTAATCTAGTGGAAAGACTACGTATCTTATTAATACGCCACATACTATATATCTCTTGAACCCTTGATTATACATCACATATATCAACATAAGGTTCTTATTTCACCTAGAAGTAAATTTATGGTTCTTAAACTTCTTTATGTTCTACCTAACTCCCACTACTTACTTGAGAATAAATTATCTTTCTAGTCACATAGTATGTATTGAGACAAACACCTTTTACTAAAGAGAGTGGTAAAATTAATATTTGATACTCTCTTTTGAATACCCTACAAATTTATATTTATTTAACTTAACTTGAAGTTTATCGTATGCTGCGTGCTTTATATAAGCATCACATCCTCCAATCTTTAGGTATAATAACTTTGGCCTACTACTGTTCTATATCTCATATGATGTCATGTTAATCAATTTGGATGGAATTCTATCTAGAAGATAAGCGACAGTTTTAAGGGCATATCCCTAAAACCATATCTAATAGACTATAATTTCTCCTTTAAAATACTCTATTATGTCGTGGAGTTTTAAGTGGAGTCCATTTTGAGATATTTTCATTATCTTTTAAATAACCAAAAAACTTATAGTCTAAATACTCACTACTCGATTAGATCTAAGTGTCTTAAACTCTGACTAGTTTATTTCTTAACCTTAAGTGTATGAAAAGATTCAAGTTTTTTTCATTAAATACAAATAAAATATATAGAATGATCATCCATGAATGTAATGAAATATGATTATCCACCTATATACTGCAACTACACATATGGCCATATAGATTTGAATATACAAGCTACTAACTTAATGGCATACTCTCTCTTTCCATTAAATGGTAGTTTGATCATCTTACCTAACAAAAAAATAATTAGTTCCATATGATTCATAATTAAATGGGTTCAAATATTCTTCTTTATGTAACTATAACCTTATTAGAAGATCATTAATGTATCTTTCTTATGAAAAGAAATTCCCTCATCATATTGCTTCACTTCTAGTCTAAAAAAGTATTTCATCATCCTCTATGGCAATCATTTTAAATTCAAAAATTGTAAGTTTCCTAAATTCAATCATGAATAGAGCATTACTTTTAATACAAATCAAGTAATCCATTTAAAGACAAACAATTAATAATTTATCACCACTCCTAGTCTTAACATATAAAGTAGACTCACTTCTAGTTTGTAAAAATTCACATGTGCTGACATGATTATTGATCCTCTTATACCCAACATGTGAAGCTTGCTTTAGGACATATAATACTTTCATTTAATGGTATACTTTATTCATTTGACCTACCACTTTACAACCTTTTGATTATTTTACTTACATTTTTAATTTAAAAAACCACTAAGAAAAGTGAACTTCACTTTAAATTGCTAGAAATTCCTTTTTTCATGCTAGTAAGGTTAAAAAAGTGTGTAGAGTATCAAACCTTTTAACTGTAGTAACTGTAGCGTCATGTTTAACAACCTCACATTGTTTATAACCTTGAGCAACTGACCTAGCATTGTATCTTTGGAATGACTTATATGATTATTATTTTATCTTATAAATCCACTTTAGTTTAATAATTGTTTCTCTATTTGGAAAAGTAATCAATTCTAGAGTAATCAATTCTCATGTCTTATATCTCTCTGAGGCCTTCTTTTCTTCATCTATAGTAATACATGAATTATTAAATTTCATAGCTTCTTTAAACGAACTTGACTCTTGTACTCACACAATCTGACATCTCTATCTGGTTGCATAAATGCTTGTCAAGCTCCTCCATTTTCATATTCGAGTTTCTGAAGAGGATGGAGAGTTAGAATGTATTGGACTTGAAAAACTAGGTAACTTGATTGGGTTGGAATGTGTCACAGAAGGATTAGAGTCATCATCATCACCATTCACTAATAGATTTTCTCCTTAATAATATTATAAAAAAGACACTAAAAATATTGTTTCTCATCCCATTTTTTAGTATATTTGTCATTAAATACAACATCCCAGCTAATTTGTAACTTTATAGTAAGAGGATTATAATATCAATATCTTTTGTTTTATTACTATATTCACAAAAATACATCTCACATTATTTTTATAATATGTTGTTCCATTTTTAAATGAAATATGCACATAAACAACAAAACCAAAAACTTTAAGGTAGTTACATCATTGATTTCATGCTTCAAAAGGTGTTTAGTGATATAATGTCATTGTAGGATTTTGATTGAGAATATAAGTTGTTATATATATATTAATTTTGCCCAACAACTTTTTGGTAAATCTGTTGGGACTCGATTTTGGAACCGGACCCCAACCGAAAAAATGGAAAAACTAAAAACAAAAGCCGAAAGCGAAAACGAAGGAAATCTAACTCGGAAAGCCAAAATCGGAATTGAAATCTGACAAACAAAATGCGGAAGCGAAAGGAAACGAAAACTCAGAATCACAAAGAAACCAAAACGGATCAATCACACTGAAAGCCAAATTCTGACATCCGGGAACGCAAACTTTTTAAACAAAACAAACGTGTCGTGTTGGAAACTATAAGACAATCTCGGTCTAAACTAATCCAAATCGGTATAAAATTTTTTCTCTCATTCTTTATTCATCATTTAAAAACAATTCAATTTCCCATTTGAAAATTCATCCTCAATCAAATCTCAATCCATATGATTCTTCTTAATCATGCATATCTCAATCTCATCTTTAAAAAAAATCTTATTCTTATTTTGCCATAAGGCACCTTTCGCACATATCAATAAACCCACAATTCATACACACATAGGCACTTCAATATTTCAGCTCAAACATCACAATTCATCGGACCTCCTATCTGGAATCCCAACATAATCAAACACATTC
>JANVCQ010000007.1:5417916-5432144 GCA_025531925.1 Erythroxylum plowmanianum
ATAATTAATTGAAATATAATTTATTCATTAATTAAAATACTCTAATTAATTAATTACAATATTTTAATTAATTAATATATTGTACTTAATTAATTACATCATTTTTTACAAACCAACCACTATCAATGGTAATGATAATCATTCCTTCCTCTTAACCAGTCATCATAATTATAATGATAATATCTATTATCATTCTTTACTATATTTATGTCTATTCTTATTATCATTTCTCCATATAAACCAACTGCCGTGTTTTGATGTCAAAAATGACCTTAAAGTAAACAGTATCTGTAAGTTATTACTGATGTAATGTGATTCGGAGAGATGGCCTTAAAGTAAACAATGTTCTTTATTGTGTACCATTCCCATTTGATTATGTGATAAGTGAACAACGTCTGGACATATGGCGTTAAAGTAAACAATGTGTACTATTTACAATTGAAATAAGTTATCGTTGATGTGATGTGAGTCTGATAAGTGGAGAGAAATTTCAATGCCATCCAAGTTTGAAAATATTTATTGCTGACGAGGTTTGATTACGATAGATAGAGAGATATTTAAGATTGGAGCACCTGTTCCATTTAGGCCTTCTAATCTTTAAACTGATACTTTCTCTTATTTAAAATTATTATCATTTTAGAGAGATGCACACTTATTAAGAAAGTTAGTGAAATGTTTGATATATCTTTATTAATTGCATGTTAAATTGTCTTAAAAATGTAACCTGTACAATTAAGATGTAAGAAAAATTCAAGGGTAATTTTGAAAATAAAATTATGAACATGCATAAAAAATCGTGAACGACATTTATTTTAAATAATTAAAACTCCTCTAAAATGGCACTTATTTTAAATATGAGGGAGTAAATGCGTAGAACTTAATTGATAAAATTTATTGGAATAAAATTAAAATTGATAATTAACTGAAACACTAATCTCGGGTAGCAAACAATCAATGTCCACCGTTGGGGTTAGTGTCTGTACGTTATTACTGATATAATGTGATTTGAAGAGATGACCTTAAAGTAAACAGTGTTCTTTATCGTGTGCCATTCCTATTTGAAAACAGTCATCACTTATGTGATAAGTCAACAATGTCTGGACAGATGGCGTTAAAGTAAACCATGTGTACTATTTACATTTGAAATTAGTTATCGTTGATGTGATGTGAGTCTGATAAGTGGAAAGATATTTCAATGCCATCCAAGTTTGAAAATATTTATTGCTGATAGGTTTGATTACGATAGATAGAGAGATATTTAAGATTGGAGCACCTGTTCCATTTAGGCCTTCCAACCTTTAAAATGATAAATGTGTAGAACTTAATTGATAAAATTTAATGGAATAAAATTAAAATTGATGATTAACTGAAACACTAATCTCCGGTAGCAAATAAACAATGTCCACCGTTGAGGTACCATGCCCGTTTGAAAGTAGTTGTTGCAGATGCGAGAGGAAATAATGTCTACTGAAAGCTGCAACAAGCTCAAGAGTCTCGTGTTTATTATCCCTAAAGCTGACATGTCAAGTGAAAGGGAAGCAATCCCACAGCTACGGATCACCGTAGGATTGATATGACTTGGCCTGTATCAGACAAATAAAAGAGAAAGCACGACCGTGTGCATACAAACCTAACTAAAGCCTTCCTGATCTGTGCCTATATTAGTAACGAAGGAACATAAGAAATAGTAGTTAATTTCTTGATTCTGATATATAATTAATACTTAGGGACTACTGACCGATGGATACTGAATGAAAAGACGACTTTTATTTAAAAATTTAATATTCCCAATTAAAAATTTATGAGGCAAAGCCATTCTTTAGTATTGGAACAAACAATTCTCTTATTTCGGCTGAAGGATTTAAGAAACAGTCGTAAATACACGTTTAACTTCTTGGGTTAGAGTTTCAACACTACCATTCTTGTTCGAGTCTTCGGTAATGGAAATTACGTACTTTAGACAGATTTGACTAATAGTGAACCAACCGCATAGCAGTGGGTAGCAGCAACAGTACTAGAATTCTAATCACAAGGAGGCCATCGTAACTTGCTTTTTTTCTTTGAAAAGAGCCATGCACGGAGTGATTGTCCACAAGTCGTACTAACATTATTTTATCTTCAAGTGTGAATCCTTCAAAAAAGTCATAGTAGTCAGTAGCCGTACGTGCAAACTTTGTTTTTGCTCATAAAACCTGGGATGTGATCTTCTGTAGATGGAGTGGCACAAGTAGGGCCAGGGTCGCTGGCACAGAAGATTTGAGGACATAAAATCTTACCTTGATTTTGAAGCAAAATTATGAATATTGGAGACTCTTACTTTTGTGTCTTCAACATATCTTCCATGTGGCCAAAATCTGTAAGGGCAAGATTCAAAGCAAAGACACGCCTTCTGTAATCGATCGTCCGTAGTAATTCCTTGAAAGGCCAAAAGCAAGAAAGAAAAATCAATGGACAGAAGCGGTGGGTTTGTCTTCGAAAGAAAAAATGAATTATAATTTACTAAATTATGAAATATAAAAAATATAAAAGTTAAACCCAGTTTTTTCGCAAGTCGCAAATCACTCCTAAACTCAACACACAAAAGCCGTAAGCTTGATTGACCCCAAGTCCTTTCACAATATTCTCTTCATTCTCTTTAACCAAAGAAAACAGACCATATATGAAATACATGTACAAAAAAACAAAGGAAGTAAATGTCAGCGAGGCGCAAAGACACTTCAGAACTTAGAAAATGAAGAGAGAAAACAAGTAGAGCAGTAATGTACTAACCAGAAACTGTGTGGAGAATAAGGAAAGATTGAAGATTTTTCCTTGACAGTTGAGAACTGATATATGTTATGGGTCTCATAAAATGGAGCCCAATCATTAGGCCCAAATATTAAGCCTAATTATAAAGCCCAATGGGCTTAGGTGAAAAGAATCCCATATCGACTAAATTGATTTTTTGGTGGCATAACTCTTGCATATAAATATATGCCTCCACCCAAACATATACACAATATACCATAAACACAACAACAACTTTGGACTATTGCAATTTGGTCCTTATTTGACCTATTTGCAATTTGGTCATCTTAGTTTAATTTATTTGCAATATAGTCCTTCATTTTGGACCAATTGCAAATCAGTTCTTTTTGGAGGCAGAGATAAGGTTTGGGAAGCATTCTTCCTCGCACGAGATTGAAGAGCTACGTCGGGTAACCTTCTTTTGTCTGTTGGTGCTATTTGTCCAATTTTATTCTAGATTTTGGTGCCTTTGGTTGTCTTCTGCGCTGTTGTTGTTGGTTGTACACTCGTTCGATTGATAGTGAAGTTTTTCTAAACTAGTTCCCGTGGATGTTGCCTCTCGATATTTGAGAGGGTGTTACCACGTTAAAAATTTTGGTGTTCTTTAATTTGTTGCTTGACTTTTTATTGTTGCTTCCATATTCGATCGACATCACGACCGCACATATTTTGTTTTAATCCGTGCGCTGTAGTTTCTAGGTACATCTTTGTTTATTTTTAATTCCCAACAATTGGTATCAGAGTTTTTTGGTTTTCTCTCTAGTATTTTTTGTTTGTTTGGAATATGGAGCCGAATTATGGGAAGATGGTTAGTTTGAATGACACTAATTGCCACAAGTGGAAAGAGTCCGATGTTTTCTTTCTGAAGTAAAGTTGCCCCAATCATTTTGGGCGGAGGCTTTATGTACTACTGCATATATTATTAATTTGTCCCCTACTTATACATTACAGGGTGATGTTCCCGACAGAGTTTGGTATAAGAAAGATGTATCTTATGACCATTTTTGTGTCTTTGGATGTAAAGCTTTCGTACATGTGCCTAAAGATAAGAGATTCAAATTAGAAGCTAAGACGTGGCAATGTGTTTTCATTGGCTATGGCCATGATGAGTTTGGCTATAGATTCTATGATCCACCTGAGAAAAAGCTCGTTAGAAGCCGTGATGTTATTTTTATGGAAGATCAGAACATTGAAGACATAGGTAAGTAAGAGAATATGAAATCTCCCGATAAAAATGATTTGATTAATCTTGATCCAGTTCGAGAAACAGAGACATCTGGTGATGTTGAGCCTGCAAATGATATTGAGGTGGAGGATAATCTTCCAGGAAATGATGATGTTTATGAGGATGTTACAGAAGAGTTAGATGCTCATGCCGTTGAACCTGATGTTCCACTTAGGAGATCAAATAGATAACGAGTTCCTTCTACTCGTTCTTCATCTCACAAGTATGTGCTTCTTACTGACGGGGGAGAACTAGAATCTTATGAAGAAGCTATGAAGAGTGAGAAGAAAATGAATGGAAAGCATCCACAGATGATGAATGGAAGTCTTTAGTGGATAATCATACCTTTGACTTAGTCAAATTACCTAAGGGTAAAAGAGCTTTACAGAATCGTTGGGTTTTTAGGGAGAAAATCAAAGATTCTAAGCCACGATATAAAGCTAGATTGGTTGTCAAAGGATTTCACTAGAAGAAGGGGATTGATTTTGATGAGATATTCTCACCAGTTGTAAAGATGTCTTCTATTAGAGTTGTTCTGAGTTTAGCCGCTAGTCTTAATTTGGAAGTTGAGCAGATCGATGTCAAAACTGCTTTTCTTCATGGTGATCTTGAGGAAGAGATTTATATGGAGCAACCAGAGGGTTATACAGTGAAAGGCAAAGAAGATTATGTCTACATATTGAAGAAGAGCTTGTACAGTTTGAAGCAAGTTCCAAGACAGTGGTATAAGAAATTTGAGTCTGTTATGATCCAATAAGGGTTCAAGAAGACTAATTCAGATCACTGTGTGTTTGTGCAGAAGTTCACAGATAATGAATTCATATTTTTGTTGCTCTATGTTGATGACATGTTGATTGTCGGTCAAAATTCCTCTAGGATCAACAAATTGAAGATGGAGCTCAATAAGTCTTTTGCGATGAAAGATGGAACTTGAATCCAAATTAGAGAATAGATTATAATCAAGGTTGATAGATAATACTTAATTTTGTAAAGTTATCGTTAATAGTTATGTGTTGATGTTCTAATATATCAAACAAATCAATCATTACACTCCTTAACATATCAATTGTATATGGTGTTGAAACATAAATGAACTTGTCATTTATAAGCAAATTCAAAGATCAATAAAACAATCAAAATCAATATAAAAATCTATCAAAATATTTTTCTTAAACATTATTTACTTAGGATGCGACTATATTAAATTCAAGTCTTGTTAATATAATATGATACAACAGTCATGTAACCTTTCTCTGTTTCCAATTGTACACATATAATGCAATTGCAACTCACTCATCATTAACTAACAACATTTTTAATGTTGTATTCTTTGTTCATTATAAATTTTAAAGTTAACCTTCTTAATAGTATTCCAGGATTGAGGAGATAATGACGACTTAGGTTTAGTGGTTAAAACATGTTCCAACTATATACTTGGAAATTGGGTTAGACTCAGATTGTGTTTCACATTTAGAGGTAAAACCTAATCCCACCCTAATTTTTTTTTTTTGAATTTCATCTATTAAGTTTAGATCAAGCCCAAATTGAATTTTTTTGTCATTTCTAAAAGTAAGACTACTATAAGAGAAGGTTTTCAAAAGATGTATATTAAAATTTTAATTCAAACTTGTTTAAAATATAAATGAATATAAAAAAAATAAAAGTACCAGTTTAATGTAAAATTTTAAAAATCTGATCATAACACTTCTTCCTAGCACATTTTTTTGTGATGAATTAGAATAGAGTATTGAAAGTCAAATAGTAAAATTACTTTGCAAGTTTAACATTTAATTGAAAATTAAAATTGTATATGTAATATTATAAATCTTAAAAAGAGTTATCTAGTATAAAAAAAAAGAAGTAGTGATGATGATGATGGTGATGATAATGATGATGATGATGATGATGATTATTATTATTATTAAAGTTTAAATATAATATTTCAAGTTGTGTATAATTTAAAATTAAATTTTGTTTATATTCCTTCATAATTTAAATATCAATAATCATGATTTTAAATAAAAAGTGAAAATGTCTTATATTAATTATAGTTTGAGGAGTTACTCTGAAGTAGTCCAACTCTTTTTTTGAATGTTAGAAATGTATAAACAAAGTTATCCTATATTAACAAGAAAGATTAAAAGAAAGTAATTTTAATAGAAAAATAAAGTCGTATAATACATTATCTTAAATTTTAGATTGAAGAATAATGTTCCTAATAATTCTTTTAAGACCCAGATACATAGATGCTTACTAGAAACATAATATAGGGATCAATCAATAATTAAATAAATTACAAATAACTATTGATAACTTAAGATTGTAAATAAAACAATTATTGGACTTTTATAAATAATATAAAATATGAAATAAAATCATAGGAATATGAAATTTCTAAAAAATTACTTACTTTAAAAAATAGTATCAAAATCTCATAACACTAAAATTAAAGAAAATATTGTCAATAACTTCCTAAAATATGAAAATTCTCGCTAGAAATGCAATATAATCTAAAAAATGTTGATAAAATCATGGAATCTAACCATTAGTCCTTTAATTAACAAAATTGATTTACTTAGTTAAATAAAATTACATGATAGATATGATTAAAGCAATATATACAGATAAATCATAGAACTTCATTGAGAAAATATCAACCATAAATTATAACTACAATCGATTTTTTAAACGTTAATCAATTAGGTAAAAAGAGTTCTTCTAATGTAAGATAATTAATAAATAGTAATTAATTTAAATAGATTTAAGGAGCACAACGAGATAAACAATTTGAAGTAATTCAATACTTCCAATTGTAGGTCTTTATTAGGATAGTAATAACTTCAACCTATTTAAATTAATTTTCTTTAATAAGATTCAAATTTTCTATCACAATTTTCTCTGGCATTAACAAGTATATATAGTGATTATTTCTTTCTAGAAATTATTACACCAGAGATACTTTACTCTTGGAAATTCTAAAATAATATTCTTATTTATGATTATTAATTTTTTTCATATGCTATTGTCTCTCATATATTAGTTATACAAATTAAAACTTCAAAGAACAATATTTTAAATGGATTCAATTATTCTTTCTCTTTTGTGAACTCTTTGTATGTAATTTGGAGGTTCTTCTATCTACATGCTTCATCAAATATGTTTATTTAAGTTCTTAATGGGGTTTATTATATTTTTAAATAGAAGTAAATGCTTATAACTTTTGGAAGAAGATTTTTCTTAGTCCAGAAAAAGGAAGTTTTGATATAAAAAGAAAAAGGAAGTTAATATATGTACAAATTGTTCTCCTAGGATTTGTAATCTTCCTCTAAATTTCATAACTCAATATCAAGATGATTAGAATTGTGTCATTGTTTTAAATTAGTGGTATTAGTTTCATGAAAAAATTTTACTTTGTCCAAATTTTCACATTTAATCCACTTTTTGACAACATTGAAAAATTACAACCTTATATGAGTTTCAATTCAATTATTTATATCAAAAAACCATATTTATTAGTATCAAAATCATTTCATAAAATTAAAATATAATAGTAAAATTTGTTTAATTCTATCAAACTATATGGACTGACAGGGATGAACCCATCACATACAATAATTACTCCTACCAAGTCAAGATAAAATATAAAGTAATTAAACTAAAGCTAGTTAAATGAAACTTTAAAATAAAATTCTAACGAATTGCTACATTATGTCACAAAATAAAATTCTTTTAATAACATGATGGTCCAAAATATCATGAGGCAAATGTCTAATTGGTTAGGTTTTGGGAGTTTAAAGTTGTTGATATTCTAGAGATAATTAGTTGATATATTGGAGATAATTAGTTAAATAAAGGCTAGAAATTGGTGACTAAATTAATGGAAATTTATTGCTTAGAAAATAAATGGATTCCCCTTAATTTATTAAGGTGATTAGGTTGTACTTTCTTATGTATTTTCTATACTATTCACAAAAGATCAAGAAAGAATTACTTTTTCCTCCAATTTTCTTCATGGTATTAGGGTTATAACTCTTTTACAATTATTTTATTCAAATCAATCTTAAATAGACAATCGTTTGGTGATAACCGTTGAGGGGAGAAACTCCTCATCCTTTGACAATGATGTCAACAGTTTCACTGTAATTTATTTCAGTGTTACAACGAGAAATGCACAATGCAAGATGACTTTCTTGGCTCAAATATGCAATTTCAATTAGTGAACTATAAGTTGAAGAGTCAAAATTACTTGGAATAGGTGCAAATCATAAAATTGGTCATTCATAAAATGAAAAAATACTAGAAAATTTGGCCATTTAATTGAAGCGATAACAAGAGTGATCACTTTAGATGATCTAAATATGACAGTATGGATGTCAAAAAATTCTTTGATCATAGCTTGGTTAATTAATTCAATGGATCATATAATTAGAAAACCACATATGCTTCTGCCAAATATCAAAAAATTTATGGCGTGTGTTAGAGGGATGTATTTGAATATTAAGAATTCTTCTCAAATTTTCAAACTAAAAATGAACTTGTGTAAAGCTAAGAAAGGAGACCGCAATATTACTTTATTTTATAACAGTACAAACTTGTAATCATGTGGTAGGAATTAAACCTACGTTATGAAGATGATTGGATATTGTTTGAATCATAGTGTTTGACAAAAAAAGAAGAAGAAAATAATAGGGTTTATATTTTTCTTATAGGATCAAATCAAGAATTGGATAAAGTCAGAGGTTAAGTTTTGGGAAGAAAGCCACGACCCTCAATCAAAGAGTTCTTCTCGAAGTAAGGAGAGAGGATATGAGGAGAAAATTATGATTGGAAAAATTCAGATTAAAGGTTGAAGGTTTTACACTTGTATCTAAAAGAACAAAGGCTAAGGGATGAAGGAAATTTAACAAAGAGCCCTAGTTTAATCGCTGTAAATGTGATTCACATATACAGGAAAACAAATTGAAAAATCTATAAAAACGCAAAAATTAAAAAAAATAATTTGGATATAGCCATACCTCTTAAACCAACACCATTGACTTCAAGCTTGAAGCATCTTCTAGCTCTTAGCTATTCACAATGGAAAAAATATAGCAAACTTATAAATTTCTTCCATCTCAAAAATTCTCTAGTTAAAATCCTTCCTTTTTTTTCTTCGGATAATCGATTCTAGGGGCAATAGATTATATCAAAGGGTCGAAAATTGTTTTCTTCCAACAATCCTTGTTTAAGAAATTAAAATTCAATATAGTAGATGGCTCCTTCTCAATTGTGGATGGGAAAGGATCAATTATTATTTCCCCTGATCTTACACTCTATAATGTTCTTCATATTCTTATATTATATTGTAACTTGTTATCAACTAATAAAATACCTATTGATCAAAATTTTGAACTAATTTTTCTTCATCTAATTGTCAATTTTAGGGTTTAAACACAGGGAAGATGATTAGCAATGTTATACAAGTTGGAGATCTCAATTTCTTCAAAGATGGATATGACTTAAATAAGCAATCCCAAAAAAAATTTTTCAATTCTATTTCAATACTTAGTAAGACTAAAATTGTTTTATGACATTTTAGATTTGAACATCCAAGTCATTATATAAGACATTTATTTCTAAATTTTTATAAATAAAGATCCATTTTCATTTCAATGTAAAATTTGTCAAATTGATAAACATCATCAAAATTCTTTCTTAGCATAGTCTGATAAGACCACAAAACTCTTCATTATGATCCATAGTGATATTTGAGGTCATTCAAGAATAGAAAATATCTAGAAAATATGGTTCATAACTTTTATTACTAACCATATTAGAATCATTTGGGTATTTTTAGTTAATGAGAAATAAAATGTTAAGAGTTGGTTTAAAGAATTTTATAAAATGATCCAACCAAAGTGTCAAACTAAGACTCAAGTCTTTAAAAGTGATTATAAAAAGAGTATTTCAATAGGATTTAAGGAATTTTTTATTGAAAAAGGTATTGTTCATTAAAGTTCATGCATTGACACTTATAACAAAATATAATAACCCGGAGGAAAAATAAACATCCATTACAAATCATCTAATACTTTTACGTACTTATATTTTACACATAATTTTCATAATACCTACAAACTCATCTTCACATTTATCTTGCAAACTCATCTTCTCTATTACAATAAAATGCATAATTTATTATGTATTTAACTATTTACTCAACTTGAATATTTATATTGGGATTTATGTAATATTATTTGGCTATTTTTATATGTTTTAATATTTATTTTTGATATTATTTTTACTTATGTTATAATCTATATAAAAGATTTGGTTAGATATATTTTCAATTTTGTTTTATATGGTTTAAAATTATATAATAATTAATATATTGTGCTTTGCATATTGTTTAATATACTTTAAATTATATTTATATGCATAAATAATATTTATTACAAAATAAAATATAGTTAAAATTAAAAGTATTTTTTATTTTTTATTTTTATGTTACCAAACAGTCTATTGTATGAAGCTCTTTCAAAAAAGTTCTTTTTTAAATAACAGTCAAATAGTCAACTGATTTCTTAAAAAGGTTCTTCATAGAAAAGATCTATAGACAAAGCTCTACTGACAAAAGCTTTATTGGTATAAGCCCAAGGCTAAGACTTCTATCTATAATAAACATAACATACGACGTTTATCAGATCCTTTGCTCTTTGTATGTAGTCGGCATCTGAAATACATGATTGAAAATTATATTTTCTATTATAAAATATAGCTTGGAGTATAAAAGTTTTGAAGTACTAAATAAAAATTTTGAACTACTAAATCTCTATTTAATAAAATTTTTTATAAAAAATATATTAGAGTTGAATTTACTTAACACGGGGAATAAATTCTCATCTTTTTCGTTTCTTACAATTCAGAATTTATTTTTTCTTTCTTTTAGGAATCTTCAAACCTTTTATTGTTTTTTTTAGTTTTGAGTTTTCTTTACTCAGGAAATTGAAACTTTTAATTTGTAAAATTGAATTACATGACTAGGACGTACGACTTTTACAACAACTGCCACATATTTTGTGGAGTTCTAACACTTCCACTATGAGACTATGCAACATCCCCACCAATGTAATGGTAGTGTGTGATTATTGCTAAACCTATCTGTCCATCTTTCCCAGAATCAACGCCAAGCTGATACAGAAATTAAATTCCTGTCCTTCCATCCTAATAACATAGCTCCATCCTTCTCCACCAGTGTGTAGTGCTCTGAGTAGAATCGCAGCAAGCTCCGTATCACAGAGTTGACATAGGAACTCAAAGGGTATTGGCGAAATCCTGCCATTGTGAACCTAGACTTCCATTTCCCCAGGAGCTCGTGTCGCTCTACCCCCTCCTTTCCTTCACAAGCAATAATGTTCACGATGTCCCTAGCTAGGCACTGCTGTTCCACACCAATTCGCTTTTTCTGGTCCCTCGGCCGTGTCACGTCGATGCACTCAAACATTGCCAGGTAGAACTCCATTGTTTCTACAAATCTAGCGAGGAAAGGAGTTGTGTTTGTATTCGATTCTTGCTCCACCAAAGTAGTTAGCTTGGGATTAAGTGACTTCACCATTTGAAGCAGACCATCCCTTGGATTGGTCATATCAACACTCTCATCAGGAGTATGGTGGAGCTATAAGGGGAAATTCACGACCAGAGCTTCGCTAGGCTTGATTTCAAGCATTTCCCGAGTCACTTCAGAAGCAAAACCTGGAAGCTCATTGAACTCCACAGGAATATTAAATTTCCCAGATATTGCTGCCAATTGTCTCCCGACTGCACCTAGTCCATCACCACGACCATACTTGTTAACAGGGTCGTCGATACCTGTAATATGAACATGCGGAGCCCCACCTGGTCTAGCGGCAAGAGCTTGTAGGAGAGACAGCCACTGAGTCCCTTGAGCAATTTGGAAGTCAACAATATGAATTCGGTCCTCATTTCTGCAGGCTTCAGCAATGGCTCCATTAGCTGCCATGTAACCGAACTTCAGGTATGGGGAAACTTCATACAGGATATGCATGTAGGAAAGCAGGTCCTTGCTTTCAAGCTCTCTACATCTAAGTACACGATATATGTTAGTTCCTGATAACTCCTTCCTAGCTACCAAGCCTTCTATCAAGTAAGCCCCAAGGCGTTGTATCGGTTCTCCACTGATGGACACAACAGCTCTAGCCCTTTCAGTCAACCTATCAAAGTCAGTACTGTTGTTTTCAGCAAGAGCTTTATCACAAGCAATCAACACTTGCTTCAAATTTCCTAGCATTTTGTTATGTAAAGAAGCTTCCTCCACTACTTTTTGACATTTATCCTCAGAAGCACCTTCCCCTGGCTGCCTATGTCTAGAGACAAACGATGGATTAGGCTGAATTAACTGAGAAGCTAGTTATTGCCCCTGGATCCAGGACTCGGTTCTCTGACATGACGCCTACGACCTATTACTTTCCTCAATGGAAGCATTAGGCATGGTCGTATCTTCATCATCATCAGGCCCCATTAGAGCAGTCTCCAGTTGCTGCAGAGCATGTTTCATGTTTTGACTAGAACTTGAGTCTTGCAGCAGCGAAGGGCTCAACCTATGAAGGCAACTTGTCGACTCAATTGAAGAGTTACAGCAAGGACTGATGCCTGAAATACTATCCAAAGAGCTAAGCTGCTCCTGACTATCACTTAACGTATCACAATCAAGTTCTGTTGAAAAGGCTGAGCTTGGTGAGTTTCGTATTTCAAACTTGAGTGGCCTACTAGGCAGCAGCGATGGACGGGGTGATGAGTGGGATAGACCTGCACCAGTGACATCATAACTCAAAAGGCGGTGTGATTCCATACTACATAGAAAGAAAACTTGTGTGTTTAAAGCAATTCCAACCTGCGAAATCAAAGCAATACAAGCAGCTAAGACTACAATATGCTATCATAACTCATGAATCTTCTAGCTGAAAATCTAAGCAGTATAAAATAATAGCAACACAGATTGTACTAACTTTCTAAACTAACATCATATTCAATTAAGACATGATCCTCTAATAACGCAAAAATTTTGCGGCCTGTTTCTTACAACTGTAAAGGAAATGACGAAGGTGCATCTGAGCAACCTCCATAATCTAAGCAGCAGCTTGAAGATTACATAGATCTCTTGATGCACAATGAAGTTGGTTCGATATAAACTTATCCCCCATTTTAACATAGCCTATATCTTTATTTTATAATAATCAACCCCACAACACACCAGTGGATTCGTGTACGCCTAATAGGTGGAATACAATAAAAATGAAACAAACTGAATCGAAAAGAAAAGCGGATTAGAACCTTGTTCCCACCAAGTCTAGGAAAATCAACTGACCAGCTCTAAATAAACCAAAAACATAGCTGACTGCTGACCACAGGCCAAGTTCAGAATAAAGACTTCTTAGGTTCTACCTCCTTATTGCTCACTGAACAAAATGGAGCAAAAGTTAGATGACATAAGAGTCACGCAACACCAATCCAAAGATCTAAATTAAACCCATTTTTTTCGCAAGCCGCAAATCACTCCTAAACTCAACACACAAAAGCCATAAGCTTGATCAACCCCAAGTCCTTTCACAATGTTCTCTTTATTCTCTTTAACCAAAGAAAACAGACCATATATGAAATACATGTATAGAAAAATAGAGTAAGTAAATGTCAGCGAAGCACGAAGACACTTCAGAACTTAGAAAATGAAGATAGAAAACAAGTAGAGCAGTAATGTACTAACCAGAAATTGTGTGGAGAATAAGGAAAGATTGAAGATTTTGCCTTGGCAGTTGAGAACTGATATATCCTTTTGACTAAACAACCATAAGAGTTGTCTATGTTTAATTTCTTTTAGAGCCTCGATTAGGTGAGTTTTTGCTTACTTCTGAGGACAGAATTCAGAACAAAAAACAAGAAGCAGCCAAATCTCAAGTATATATGCAGGTGGTACAGGGAGAGCCGGACAGATTTGACGAAGACTTTGTATGGAAAAAACGAAGACATAGAAATGGGTTTCACGAGAAGGCGTACATGACGACGAGTCACCGACCATGTTTTGTTACTTAAATGTGAAAACTGGAAAGTGAGAACATTCTATCTTGAATCTCCTTAGAACACGGGCTTTTTGCTCTGTTTCTTTCAGTTTATCGTGAATAATCATTTTGTTTAATTAATATTGGAAGTGAATAATTCTTTG
>JANVCQ010000007.1:5432244-5445333 GCA_025531925.1 Erythroxylum plowmanianum
GATGATGATGATGATGATGATGATGATGATGATGATGATGATGATGATTATTATTATTATTATTATTATTATTATTAAAGTTTAAATATAATATTTCAAGCTGTGTATAATTTAAAATTAAATTTTGTTTAATTTCTTTCATAGTTTAAATATCAATAATCATGATTTTAAATAAAGAGTGAAAATGTCTTATATTAATTATAGTTTGAGGAGTTACACTGAAGTAGTTTAACTCTTTTTTTGAATGTTAGAAATGTATAAACAAAGTTATCCTATATTAACAAGAAAGATAAAAAAGAAAGTAATTTTAATAGAAAAATAAAGTCGTATAATATATTACCTTAAATTTTAGATTGAAGTATAATGTTCCTAATCATTGTGTTAAGACCCAGATAAGTAGATGCTACTAGAAACATAATATAAGGATCAATCAATAATTAAATAAATTACAAATAACTATTAATAAATTAAGATTGTAAATAAAACAATTATTGGACTTTTATAAATAATATAAAATATGAAATAAAAAATTATAAGAATATGAAATTTCAAAAAAATCACTTAAATTAAAAAATAATATCAAAATCTCATAACACTAAAATTAAAGAAAATATTGTCAATATCTTGCAAAAATATGAAAATTCTCATTAGAAATGCAATCTAATCCAACAATTGTTGATAAAATCATGGAATCTAACCATTAGTCCTTTATTAACAAAATTTATTTTAGTTAAATAAAATTACATGATAGATATGATTAAAGCAATATGTACACGTAAATCATAGAACTTCATTGAGAAAATATCAACCATAAATTATAACTACATTCAATTTTTCTAAACGTTAATCAATTAGGTAAAAAGAGTTCTGTCTAATGTAAGATAATTGATTAATAGTGATTAATTTAAATAGATTTAAGGAGCACAAAGAGATAAACAATTTGAAGTAATTCAATACTTCCAATTGTAAGTCTTTATTAGGATAGTAATAACTTCAACCTATTTAAATTAATTTTCTTTAATAAGATTCAAATTTTCTATAACAATTTTCTCTGGCATTAACAAGTATATATAGTGATTATTTCTTTCTAGAAATTATTACATAAGAGATACTTTACTCTTGGAAATTCTAAAATAATATTCTTATTTATGATTATTAATTTTTTCATATGCTATTGTCTCTCATATATTAGTTATACAAATTAAAACTTCAAAGAACAATATTTTAAATGGATTCAATTATTCTTTCTCTTTTTTAACCCCTTGCATGTCATTTTAAGGTTCTTCTATCTACATACTTCATCAAATATGTTTATTTAAGTTCCCAATGGGGTTTATTATATTTTTAAATAGAAGTAAACGCTCATAACTTTTGGAAGAAGATTTTTCTTAGTCTAAAAAAAGGAAGTTTTGATGTAAAAAAAAGGAAGTTAATATAGGTACAGATTTTCTCCTAGTATTTGTAATCTTCCTCTAAATTTCATAACTCAATATCAAGATGATTAGAATTTGTCATTGTTTTAAATTAGTGGTATTAGTTTCATGAAAAAATTTTACTTTGTCCAAATTTTCACATTTAATCCACCTTTTGACAATATTGAAAAATTACAACCTTATATGAGTTTCAATTCAATTATTTATATAAAAAACCATATTTATTAGTATCAAAATCATTTCATAAAATTAAAATATAATAGTAAAATTTGCTCAATTCTATCAAACTATATGGACTGATGGGGATGAACCCATCACATACAATAATTACTCCTACCAAGTCAAGATAAAATATAAAGTAATTAAAGTAAAGCTAGTTAAATCAAACTTTAAAATAAAAAAATTCTAACGAATTGCTACATTATGTCAAAAAATAAAATTCTCTTAATAACATGATGGTCCAAAAAGATCATGAGGCAAATGTCTGATTGGTTAGGTTTTGGAAGTTTATAGTTGTTGATATTCTATAGATAATTAGTTGATATGTTGGAGATAATTAGTTAGATTAAGGCTAGAAATTAGTGACTAAATTAATGGAATTTTATTGCTTAGAAAATAAATGGATTCTCCTTAATTTATTAAGATGACTAGGTTGTACTTTCTTATGTATTCTCTATACTATTCATAAAGGATCAAGAAAGAATTACTTTTTCCTCCAATTTTCTTCATGGTATCAAGGCTATAACTCTTTTACAATTATTTTATTCAAATCAATCTTAAATAGACTATCGTCTAGTGGTAATCGTTGAGGGGAGAAACTCCTCATCCTTTGACAATGATGTCAACAGTTTGACTATAATTATTCTTAGTGTTACAATGAGAAATGCACAATGCAACGATGACCTTCTTGGCTCGAATATGCAATTTCAATTAGTGAACGATAAATTGAAGAGCCAAAATTGCTTGGAATAGGTGCAAATAATAAAATTGGTCATTCATAAAATGAAAAAAAGACGAGAAAATTCGGCCATTTAATTGAAGCGATAACAAGAGTGAGTTTAGATGATCCAAATATGACAATATAGAGGTCTAAAAATACTCTGATCATAGCTTGGTTAATTAATTCAATGGACCATGTAATTAGAAAACCACATATGCTTCTGCCAAATAACAAAAGATTTATAGCGTATAGTTAGAGGGATGTATTTAGATATTAAGAATTCTTCTCAAATTTTCAAACTAAAAATGAACTTGTGGAAAGCTAAGCAAGGAGACCACAATACTACTTTATTTTGTAACAAACTTGTAATCATGTGGTAGGAATTAAACCTATGTTATGAAGATGATTGGATATTGTTTGAATCATAGTGTTTGACAAAAAAAGAAGAAGAAGAAAATAATAAGCTTTATATTTTTCTTATAGGATCAAATCAAGAATTAGATGAAGTCAGAGGTTAAGTTTTGGGAAGAAAGCCACTACCCTCAATCAAAGAGGTCTTCTCGAAGTAAGGAGAGAGGATATGAGGTGAAAAATTATGATTGGAAAAATTCAGATTAAAGGTTGAAGGGTTTACACTTGTATTTAAAAGAATAAAGGCTAAGGGATGAAGGAAATTTAACAAAAAGCCTTAGTTTAATCGCTATAAATGTGATTCACATATACAGGAAAACAAATTGAAAAATTCTATAAAAACCCAAAAATTTTGGATATAGCCATACCTCTTAAACCAACACTATTAAATTCAGGCTTGAAGCATCTTCTGGCATATAGCTATTCACAAAGGAAAAAATAGAGCAAATCTATAAATTTTTTCCATCTCAAAATTTCTCTAGTTAAAATCCTTCTTGTTTTTTGGATAATCGATTCTAGGGGCAATAGGTCATATCACAGGATCGAAAAATTATTTCTTCCAATAATCCTTATTTAAGAAATTAAAAATTCAATATAGTAGATGGTTCCTTGGAAAGGATCAATTATTATTTCCCCTGATCTTACACTCTATAATGTTCTTCATATTCCTATATTATATTGTAACCTGTTATCAACTAGTAAAATAGTTATTGATCAAATTTTTGAACTATTTTTTCTTCATCTAATTGTCAATTTTAGGATTTAAACACATGGAAGATGATTAGCAATGTTATACAAGTTGGAGGTCTCAATTTCTTCAAAGATGGATATGCTCAAATAAGCAATTCCAAAAAAATTGTCTCAATTCTATTTCAATACTTAATAAGAATAAAATTGGTTTATAACATTTTAGATTTGAACATCCAAGTTTTGCATTATATAAGACATTTATTTCTAATTTTTTTATAAATAAAGATCTGTTTTCATTTCAATGTAAAATTTGTCAAATTGATAAACATCATCAAAATTCTTTCTCAGCATAGCCTTATAAGACCACAAAACTCTTCATTAAGATCCATAGTGACATTTGAGGTCATTCAAGAATAGAAAATATCTAGAAAATGTGGTTCATAACTTTTATTACTAATGATATTAGAATTACTTGGTTATTTTTAGTTAAAGAGAAATAAATTGTTGGGAGTGTGTTTAAAGAATTTTATAAAATAATCTAACCAGAGTTTCAAACTAAGACTCAAGTCTTTGAAAGTGATTATAAAAAAGAGTATTTCAACATGATTTAAGGAATTTTTTATTGAAAAAGGTATTGTTCATTAAAGTTCATGCATTGACATCGATAATAAAATATAATAGCCAAGAGGAAAAATAAACATCCATTACAAATCACAAGATCTTTATTTTTTTAACTAATACTTTTACGTACTTATATGATGATGATATCCTGACAGCTACATATTTGATCAATATAATTCCTTTAAAAGTTTACAAATTTCAAACCTTTCTTAATTATTTAATAAATATTTTCCTTCCCCTTATTCATCTCATGATCTTCCACTTAAAGTGTTTGGGTGTACTATATTTGTTTATATTCATGATAATAATCAAGAAAAACTTGATCCTATATCACAAAAATGTTTTTCTAGCCTTGGACTTAAAAAGGGTAAAAATGTCCAAAAGATCTTTTTTTATAGATATCATCTTTTTTTAAGACAAAACCCTTTTTCCTCACCTCATCTTTAGGTGAGACATCTAGTGAAGATTCTTTTTTTATTGATAATAATGTGGATATTTTCTATAATCCTAATTCAAAAGCTAATGATGTCTCAAATAATGAAAATATGATCCATCTTCATTGCCATTACAAATTCAATTTCAGGAAAAGAATGAAATGTGTGTGAGGCAGGATGGATATTGTATTAAAAGGAAAATTTTCTTGAGAAAATATCCAAAATGATAGAATATAACAAATAACTTGTAGCATACTTAAAAAATAATACAAAGACAAATCCAAAAATTGAAGACCAATGTAAATCTCGGTTTAAGCCTATTCCTATTGAGTTAGTGCCTTTTAAACTAATATATGTTCCATAGTTAGATGAAACATTAGATTTATCTATTACTCTTAGAATAGTTTCTAGAACTTGTACTAAATATCCTTTGCATAACTTTTTATTTTATTTTATTAAAGTTTGTTTCAATCATTTCAAGTGTTCACTTCTAAGTTGTCTAGTATTTCCATTCCTAAAAATATACCTGAGGGTTTAAATATTCCTAAGTGAAGGGATACAATTTTGGAGGAGATGATTGATTTGTAAAAGAATAGAATATAGGAAAATAGATCTTCTCAAGGGAAAACACTAGGTGATGTAGATAGGCATTCATCATAAAGTATAATTCTAATGGATTACTTGAAAGAGATAAGGCACATTTGGTTAGTAAAGGTTTTACTCAAATCTATGGTGATGAATATTCATAAACTTTTTCGCCTGTAGCTAAGTTGAATATTATGAGAGTGTTGCTTTCCATTACAGTTATTCTGGAGTGGTCTTTACATAAGCTAAATGCAAAAAAAAAGCCTTCCTAATTGGAGACTCTCCTAAGATTTAGTGAAAGTTTTGAGAACAGGATATGCAACCTTAAAAAATATTTATATTGGTTAAAATAATTACCAAGGGCCTGGTTTGATAGATTTGTAAGATTTGTGAAGTCTCATGGTTTCCTACATAGGTAGGATGACTATGTTAAAAATTGTTGCAGAAAGGAAAATTATAATTCTATTTACATATATAGACACGTTATTTTCAGTGATGATGATATGAGAAAATGGAGAATTTGAAAAAGAATCTTTTAAATAAGTTTGAATCAAAGATTTGGGTTGTCTTAAATGCTTCACTAGAATAGAATTTGCTAGAATAATTAATATATTGTGCTTTACATATTGTTTAATATACTTTAAATAATATTTATATGCATAATTAATTTTTATTACAAAATAAAATATAGTTAAAATTAAAAGTATTTTTTATTTTTATGTTACTAAACAATCTATTGTATGAAGTTTTTTTTAAAAAAACTCTTTTTTAAATAACAACCAAACAGTCAACTTAGCTTCTTAGAAAAATTCATCATACACAAGATCTACATAAAAAGCTATAATGACAAAAGCTCTATTAATACGAGCCCAAGGCTAAGACTTCTATCTATAATAAACATAACATACGACATTTACTAGATCCTTTGCTTTTTATACGTAATCGACATTTGAAATACTTGATTGAAAATTATATTTTCTATTCTAAAATATACCTCGGAGTATAAAAGTTTTGAAGTACTAAATAAAAGTTTTGACCTACTAAATCTCTATTTAATAAAAAGTTTTATCAAAAATATATTAGAGTTGAATTTGCTTATCACGAGGAATAAATTCTCATCCTTTTTGTTTCTTACAATTTAGAATTTATTTTTTCTTTCTTTTAAGAATCTGCAAACCTTTTATTTTTTTTTAGTTTTGAGTTTTCTTTACTCAGGAAATTGAAACTTTTAATATGTAAATTTGAATTACATGACTAGGACGTACGACTTTTACAATAACTGCCTCAGATTCTGTGGAGTTCTAACACTTCCACTATGAGACTATGCAACATCCCCACCTACGTAATGGTAGTGTGTGATTATTGCTAAACCTATCTGTCCATCTTTCCCAGAATTAACGCCAAGCTGAAGCAGAAATTAAATTCCTATCCTTCCATCCTAACAACATAGCTCCATCCTTCTCCACCAGTGTGTAATGCTCTGAGTAGCATCTTAGCAAGCTCCGTATCACAGAGTTGACATAGGAACTCAAAGGGTATTGGCGAAATCCGGCCATTGTGAACCTGGACTTCCATTTCCCCAGAAGCTCGTGTCGCTCTACCCTCTCCTTCCCCTCACAAGCAATACTGTTCACGATGTCCCTAGCTAGGCACTGCTGTTCCACGCCAATTCGCTCTTTCTGGTCCCTCGGCCGCGTCACGTCGATGCACTCAAACATTGCCAGGTAGAACTCCACTGTTTCTACAAATCTAGCAAGGAAAGGAGTTGTGTTTGTATTCGATTCTTGCTCCACCAACATAGTTAGCTTGGGATTAAGTGACTTCACCATTCGAAGCAGACCATCCCTTGGATTGGTCATATCAACACTCTCATCAGGAGTGTGGTGGAGCTGCAAGGGGAAATTCACGATCAGAGCTTCGCCAGGCTTGATTTCAAGCATTTCCCGAGTCACTTCAGGAGCAAAACCTGGAAGCTCGTTGAACTCTACAGGAATATTAAATTTCCCAGATGTTGCTACCAATCGTCTCCCGACTGCACCTAGTCCATCACCACGACCATACTTGTTAACAGGGTCGTCGATACCGGTAATACGAACATACGGAGCCCCATCTGGTCTAGCGGCAAGAGCTTGTAGGAGAGTCAGCCATTGAGTCCCCTGAGCAATTTGGAAGTCAATAATATGAATTCGGTCCTCATTTCTGCAGGCTTTAGCAATGGCTCTATTAGCTGCCATGTGATCGAACTTCAGGTATGGGGAAACTTCATACAGGATATGCATGTAGGAAAGCAGGTCCTTGCTTTCAAGCTCTCTACATCTAAGTACACGATATATGTTAGTTCCTGATAACTCCTTCCTAGCTACCAAGCCTTCTATCAAGTAAGCCCCAAGGCGTTGTATCGGTTCTCCACTGATGGACACAACAGCTCTAGCCCTTTCAGTCAACCTATCAAAGTCAGTACTGTTGTTTTCAGCAAGAGCTCTAGCACAAGCAATCAACCCTTGCTTGAGTTGCTTCAAATTTCCTCGCGTTTTGTTATGTAAAGAAGCTTCCTCCACTGCTTTTTGACATTTATCATCAGAAGCACCTTCCCCTGCCTGCCTATGTCCAGAGACAAACGATGGATTAGGCTGAATTAACTGAGAAGCTAGTTGTTGCCCCTGGATCTAGGACTCGGTTCTCTGGCATGACGCCTGCGGCCTAATGCTTCCATTGGCCTATTACTTTCCTCAATGGAAGCATTAGGCATGGTCGTATCTTCATCATAATCAGGCCCCATTAGAGCAGTCTTCATTTGCTGTAGAGCATGTTTCATGTTCTGATTAGAACTTGAGTCTTGCAGCAGCGAAGGGCTCAACCTATGAAGGCAACTTGTCGACTCCATCGAAGAGTTACAGCAAGGACTGATGCCTGAAATATTATCCAAAGAGTTGAGCTGCTCCTGACTATCACTTAACATATCACAATCAAATTGTGTTGAAAAGGCTGAGCTTGGTGAGTTTCCTATTTCAAACTTGAGTGGCCTACTAGGCAGCAGCGATGGACAGGGTGATGAGGGGATAGACCTGCACCAGTGACATCATAACTCAAAAGGCGGTGTGATTCCATATTACATAGAAAGAAAATTTGTGTGTTTAAAGCAATTCCAACCTGCGAAATCAAAGCAATACAAGCAACTAAGACTGCAATATGGTATCATAACTGATGAATCTTCTAGCTGAAAATCTAAGGCGTATAAAATAATAGCCACACAGATTGTACTAACTTTCTAAACTAACATCATATTCAATTCAGACATGATCCTCTCATAACGCAAAAATTTATGGCCTGTTTCTTACAACTGTAAAGGAAATGATGAAGAAGCATCTGACCAACCTCCATAATCTAAGCAACAGCTTGAAGATTACATAGATCTCTTGATGCACAATGAAGTTGCTTCAATATAAACTTATCCCCCATTTTAACACAGTCTGTATCTTTATTTTATAATAATCAACCCCACAACACACCAGTGGATTCGTGTACGCCTGATAGGTGGAATACGTAAAAAATGAAACAAACTGAATTGAAAAGAAAAACGGGTTGGAACCTTGTTCCCACGAACTCTAGGAAAATCAGCTGACCAGCTGCAAATAAACCAAAAACATAGCTGACCATAGGCCAAGTTCATAATAAAGACTTCTTAGGTGTTAACTACTTATTGCTCACTGAACAAAATGGAGCAAAATTTAGATGACATAAGAGTCATGCAACACTAATCCAAAGATCTAAATTAAACCTAGTTTTTTCGCAAGCCGCAAATTCCTAAACTCAACACACAAAAACCATCAGCTTGATCGACCCCAAGTCCTTTCACTCTATTCTCTTCACGAAGACACTTCCAGAACTTAGAAAATGAAGAGAGAAAACAAGTAGAGCAGTAATGTACTAACCAGAAACTGTGTGGAGAATAAGGAAAGATTGAAAATTTTGCCTTGACAGTTGAGAACTGATATATCCTTTTAACTAAACAACCATAAGAGTTGTCTGTGTTTGATTTCTTTCAGAGCCTCGATTTGGTAAGTTTTTGCTTACTTCTGAGGATAGAATTTAATTAGGAAAGGAAAAAAAAAGAAGCAGCCAAGTCTCAAGTATATATGCAGGGGAGAGCCGGACAGATTTGATGGAGACTTTGTACGGAAAAAACGAAGACATAGAAATGGGTTTCACGAGAAGGCGTACGTGACGACGAGTCACCGACCATGTTTTGTTACTTAAATGTGAAAACTGGAAAGTGAGAACATTCTATCTTGAGTCTCCTTAGAACACACGCTTTTTGCTATGTTTCTTTCAGTTTATCGTGAATAATCATTTTGTTTAATTAATATGGGAAGTGAATAATTCTTCGAATTAAATGGTTATGCGAATAAAATAAATTAGAACAACGTTGAAACAGCAAAATGGAACAGCATGCACCTTCCCATATATCAAACCCCCTCCCTGCTTTCACGTGTGGATATTGCCAAAGCCGAAAGCCGAAAGCCGAAAGCCGAAAGCCGAAAGCCGAAAGCCGAAATCCGAAATCCAGAGGGAGAAGAGTGTTTTCCCCACCATTTGTTGACCCCATTCCCTACTTGTGTGCATTAAGGTTGATATTCTTTGAAGCCACGTTAGCAATTATGGGATCCCACTTAATTTGTCATATTAAAAAATTCGCTTGCCTTATTATTATTAATGAAAGTATGATTGTTATTAATATTAATATTATCTTTATTGTTAATACTATTTACATATATTAGTTATTTTTATTTCATTTTATTTTTCCCTGTTATTATTATTATTATGTTTGTATATTTTAATTTATTTCCTTTTTTGATTATTTTATTCTAATTTTTATTTTATTTATTTACTTTTTTATTTTTTATTTTTTATTTTCATTCATTCATGTGCGTTATTTAGAAATAACTTATCTATTAATTAGGGGGTAAGATTACGTACTACTGAACCTTTCTAGATTTTGTCGTTTATTATTATTGCTGTGGTTGTAAACAGTTCGCTTGTCAAATTCACTTATATGTTCAAATCTTATTAAATGAACCAATTACTTGTAGTTATTTTTACACCAAATAAGAAATTTATTGCCTTTAATTAGTTTAAAATATAAATTTACTAAAATCAAGTATAATGAATTTATTATATTCAATTAGTTTAAATTATGAATTTACTAAAATTGCCTGATTTTGAGCCCATTAAAAAAAGTTTATTTCTACTGCAAGATTATCACAAGTTTCTTCTAAAAATGATATATGCTAATGTGCAGTCAACATCAGTTAATCATGTCAAAAAGACGAACGAAGAAATTGCAGTTCACGATATTCATCCTTACCGCTTGGTGACTAATTCTTCATTGTGAATGCCTTGGCCCAAGATGTACTTGAATGGAAACATTTAAGTTCATGGCCTAATTAGACTTTTTTTTTTGGTTAGGACTAGCCATACTATATTTAGACAACCTAGAGAGTGTCGATTAGACCGTTACAATACAATAGAGAAATGATGGTTCTGGATTAGAAACATGATAGTAATACGTGATTAAGAAAATGAAATTAGTATTAGAACAGATTAAAGACTATAGTATCTAATTCTTACATATGTGAATTGATAATATCATTAAAGATAATACATGATTAAGAAAATGAAACTAGTATTAGAATAGATTAAAGACTATAGTATATAATGTCTTACGCCTGTGAATTGATAATATCATTAAAGATAATTATTTTCAACCTTAATTTCTTTGTGTTAATTCTATCTTAAGATTTACTTATCTTTTGAATCTAATTGATTATCTATAGTCTAAAGATAAAATAAAAATGTTGCAAAATAAGATGCGTCTATATTAATGAGCAAAACTAATATCAATGATTATGATGATTAGGCATTGACACTTTCAACGAAAATCCCAAGTCTTTTATTTTAAAAATGTAATTAAAACATTTGAAATTTTGTTTAAATCTCATTTTGACCAAGTTTAGATGATAATTGCTCGAGTAATGATCTCTTGGAGTCAAAGAATAATAGTCGAAAGATCGCAACATCAATAACTGTGTAGGTTAAAGTGGCTATAAAAGAGACCTAAGTGAAATAGGAAAGATATACAATGAAAGAGAGAATGATTCTTACATAAGTACACCCAATATTTATGGGACAAGCTAATCCTATATAAAACTTGTGTTGATGGGCTGATGAGGCGATATGTGTCGGAGGACGAGATGTTGGATATATTAACAAAATGTCACGAAGGACAACATGTTGGCCATTATGGAGCAAACAAAATAACAGCTCGAGTGCTTGAGTGTGGATTCTATTAGCCGCATCTATTTAAGGATGCTCAAGCTTTCGTATCACAATATGATCATTGTCAATCTTGGAAGTTGAAGTCTTCGATGTATGAGGCATCAACTTCATAGTTCCTTTGCCATCCTCTATGGGAAACACATACAATTTAGTGGAGTGGAATACGGATCTCGCTGGGTCAAAACTGCGGCATCTCCAACTGTTGATGGGAAACTTATACAAAAATTCATCAAACAGATATTTAACCGATTTCAAGTGCCATAAATAATAATAGTAAGCAATGGGGAATGCATTTTTATAACAGATCTTTACTATCGAGTTGCCACTCCTTATCATCTACAAATGAGTGGACAAATGGAAGTCATGAATCGGGAACTCAAGCAAATTCTAGAAACGATGGTGAATACTTCTAGGAAAGACTGGGCATTAAAGCTAGATGATGCATTATGGGCTTATCGAACCGCTTTTAAAACAACCATCAGAACAACGCCCTTGATAGGTGTTTAATTGTTGATATATTTAATCAATTACACTTAACAATTATTGACATAAAAATGCCTAAGATACTCACTTTAATTCATATTTGATTTCAGGTACAATTTGGGAGCAAAGAAATTAAAGTGAGTCAAAAATATCTCATTTGGGACATTATCCGAAGATCAGTACTCGATTGTCTTCATGGAGTGGACAAAGAAAATTAAAAGATAAAAATTGGAAGATAAAGAAGAAGAAAAATTTAAATGCAAGGAATTGAAAAAAAAAAGAATTTAGCAGCGTGAAAACGCTGCGTTGAAGCAGCGTTAACGCTGCATGAAAACGCAGCGTTGCTGCTTCATTCAAGCAGCCAAAACGCTGCGTCCTAGAGGAGAGGGTAGCGTTTAAGAAAACGCAGGAGAAAAATCACGCAGTCACGCAGAGCACAAGACAAGACGCTGGAGAAGCAATAAATCAAACATAGCAAAACGTTGCGTGCAAGGAATAGTGAGGATATAGAAATAAATAGAGAAGCAGCGTCATTTTCTTCACAAGCAAAACGCAGAGGAGGAGCATTAAGTGAAAAGACCCTTGGAAGCACAGTGGACACGTGGAATAAAAACGCAAGAAACGCAACAAGGCAGAGGGATTTAATTGAGTTACATCTTAATTGTCCCATCAATTAGCTACAGTAAAGAGGAGGGACAGCGCAACAATACAGTGAGGGCAATGAAAACGTGGACATAAATTAGGAGGGCAGCATGGAATCAAGTGAAACGCAGACAGTAGCTGCGTTTAACGCAGCTGGAGCACAAGCAGAAGAAGAGAAAGATTTTAAGTTGACAAGTAACCCTTATTCGTCCCATCACTGAACATTAGACATAAGGAATAAAACGAAGCTAGAGGAATTAGCTACAAAAGAGTGCAGTGCAGGAGAACGCAGCAAGCAGAGAGGCGCTGGGTCACGCCTGCGGCTTGCTGGCTGCGGCTCGGTGAGGCTTGCATCAGGTGAGCGGGCGTTGGTGCAGGAAGCTGCAGGCGTGGAGTGGTGCAGAAGCAAGTAGCACGCACGCAGGAACAACCAAGGTAGGTTTTAAGTGAGGAAACTTATTTGTCACATCATGAACAGTGACATTATTAGGCTGAAATAAATTAAAGGCAAAGT
>JANVCQ010000007.1:5455789-5480373 GCA_025531925.1 Erythroxylum plowmanianum
AAACCTGAATCAGAAAACAACCAATCTGTTACAATAGCTGTCAAGCTTAATGATTCAAACTACTCCCTGTGGTCACGTCTGATGGAATTGGCCATTGGGGCAAAGGGCAAATTGGAGTACATCATCAGAGAGTCTCAAATTCCAGCGACAACAGATCCAAAATATGCCAAATGGAGGCAAACAGATTTGCAAGTGTTCACTTGGATCATTGAAAACGTTGAACCTGACTTGGTAAGTCAGTACATTGAATATCCAAATTCCAGAGAGTTGTGGCGAGGATTACAGGCCACGTATCAAAGCGGAGAAGGAAACCTACAGATCTTTGAACTAATCACACAAGCAAACAAGCATCAACAAGGTAGTCTGCCACTGGAAAAATACTATAGTATTTTCCAAGGAATTTGGCGTGAAATAGATATTCGCCAACCCAATCCAATGGCGTGTGCTATAGACATCACCACATTCAACAGAATTAAACAAGAGAATCGTCTATATCAGTTTCTGGCAGGTATCGACGACAGATTTGACAACGTAAAGAGGGATTTATTAAAAGAGGAACCACTACCTTTAGTCGAGGCTGCCTATGGTGCCATCAGGAAAGAAGCCGCTCGAAGACATATACTTAATCCATCGGCAGCAGGGGATAGCGATGGAGCAGCATTAGGCATCGGATCGGGCTTGGCAGCGAAGGGACAAGGGGGAAGACCAAAATCAGATTTTCCAAAACCAGCAACAAAGGAGCACGGCGAAAAACCCAGAACCAGTACGGGACAGGAAAGTCGGTCAGATCTGGTCACCGGAGTAGCAGGTTCATCATCCCGGAGTAAGACTTATGTTGATCGATCGGGACTGAAGTGTTCCCACTGTAATATGACCGGACATGTCAAGGAAGAGTGTTTCCATTTGGTGGGTTTCCCGGAATGGTGGACCACTAATCCCAAACGGCAGAATAGAGACAGTCAAGGACGAACGGGGAGAGCTGCCGCCATGATGGGCAGCCCGGAGGCCACCAGCGTCGGCGACAACGGATCCAGCGACGCTTTTGCAGCACCGGCGGTCAACGTTGGGAGAGAAGGAGGAAGGGTGAGCGGTGGAATAAAGGGTAGCGAGACAGGTATAGGGTTTGGGGGAAATTATTTAGCCCCAAACCCTCTTCTTTCTAATGCTCAATATTTTAAGCTTGGATGTTTTGATATGTCCGAATCTGATCCTAAGCTTATTGAAAATTCAAAAGCCTTTGTAGCCAAAAAGGATAAGAGAGAAAAGAGTACCCAATGGTTATTTGATTGTGGGGCAACCGATACTATGACATATGACCCTAATGACATTATTAATCCATCGAAACCCAAAAAATCCCAAATCCAGACAGCCAATAGGGAATTTGCATGTGTCCAAGGAGCAGGGTCGGTTGAATTGTCACCCACTTTGAAATTATCCCATTGTTTATATGTGCCTTCCCTTACTTGTAAATTGTTATCTGTGAGCCAAGTGACAAGGGAACTGAATTGTACGGTGCTAATGTATTCTGGTTTTTGTCTCTTACAGGACATCCAGACCCAGGAGATTATTGGACGTGGCACTGAGCGAGATGGGCTTTACTTCGTCGATGACGTAGCTCAGAAAGGATCCGCATTGCTAGCTCATGGGATGACTGATCGGCAGAGTTGGTTGTGGCATCGATGTCTAGGACACCCGTCACCCGGTTATTTTAAAGTGCTTTTTCCTAGCTTATCCAATAATTTCCCATGTGATACGTGTGTCTTAGCTAAGAGTCATATGAAGTTTTTTCCTCCTAGTAATACTCGGGTAGAACATGCTTTTGATTTGATACACTCTGATGTGTGGGGCCCTGCCCCCAACTATGGGAATAATGCTTTTAAGTTTTTCTTGATATTTATTGATGATTGTACCCGGATGACCTGGGTTTATTTTCTTAAGCATAAATCTGACATGTCCGAAAAATTTGTGCATTTTTATACCATGATTCAGACTCAATTCCAAAAGAATATCAAAATCCTCCGGTCTGATAATGGGGGGGAATTTGTGAACCATACTATGCAATCTTTCTTTCGAGAAAAGGGGTTAATTCACCAAACCACATGTCCGAACACCCCCCAACAGAATGGAGTTGCCGAACGAAAAAACAGAATCATTCTTGAGATAACCAGATCTCTCATGATTGAATCACATATACCCACCTATTTTTGGCCTGAAGCTGTAGCCACCGCTGTGTACCTTCTCAACCGCCTACCCACCAAAATTCTTAATCTCAAAACTCCTCTAGATGTTTTATCCACCCAGACTCATGTCCCTCCAGCCTTATCCTTGCCTCCTAAAGTTTTTGGGTGCTCAGTTTTTGTACATATTCCTAAGGATGAGCGTTCGAAATTCGATCCTTGTGCTCTTAAGTGCGTCTTTGTTGGGTATGGGATACACCAGAAAGGATATCGATGTTACCATCCTTCCACTCGTTGAATGTACACTACTATGGATTGCAACTTCCTTGAAACCGACTATTTTTTCACAGCCCAACCCAGTGGTCAGGGGGAGAGTCATGACGACGACACACTGCGTTGGTTACTCAGCCCAACTCTACCGGTCAGTGAACCTCATAAATCAGCTAGTGGATCCGTTGACGTCACTTCTGAAAATGGAGAACGGCCCAACGAGCCAGAATCACCCCGATCTCCTCCTCGGTCGGATGCTCCTCAAGAGGTAAATACTCCTACCCATGATGTTGCTTCCGCGTTGAATTATTCTGACCATGAAAGTGCAATTCAAGCACCAGAGATTGAAGTATTGGAAAGTGTAGGGAGGTATGTTCTTCCTCCTCAAAGCACTCGGGGAATTCCGCCACAAAAGTATTCACCAGAGCATGAATCCAAAACTTCCAGATATCCGATGGCTAACCTAGTCAGGAGAAGTCTGTTAGAAGAAGCTAAGGCACTCACCATGACTGTGTATGCCAAGTCTATCCCACGGACTATGGAAGAAGCTCAGAGAAAGGAAGAATGGGTCCAAGCAATGAGAGTAGAAATGGCTGCGCTAGAAAAGAACGGGACTTGGGAAAAATGTGAGTTACCAGAAGGGAAGAGAACAGTTAGATGCCGATGGGTGTTTACCGTGAAGCATAAGGCAGATGGGACGGTAGAAAGATACAAAGCCCGGTTAGTAGCAAAAGGGTATACTCAGACTTATGGGGTGGACTACTCAGAGACATTTAGTCCAGTAGCGAAGATTGATACTATCAGAGTACTTTTCTCAGTAGCGGCAAATCTCGACTGGCCGCTACACCAGTTCGACGTCAAGAATGCTTTCCTGCATGGAGATTTGAGAGAAGAAGTCTACATGGAAGCACCGCCAGGGTTTACAGAAGGGTTCCAGAAGAATGAAGTGTGTCGACTGAAGAAGGCACTCTATGGATTGAAACAGTCTCCCAGAGCATGGTTCGGAAGATTTACTGTTGTAATGAAGATGTATGGGTACAAACAGAGCAATTTCGATCATACTCTTTTTCTGAAGAGGAGAGGTGAGCTTATCACCTGCTTAATTATCTATGTGGATGATATGATCATCACTGGGAATGACAATGAAGAAATGGTACGCCTTCGGAGAAACCTATTTGAAGAATTTGAGATGAAAGATCTAGGAGGTTTAAAATACTTCCTTGGAATAGAGGTGCTACGATCAAAATATGGGATATTCATTTCTCAACGGAAGTATATCTTAGACCTCCTAGCTGAAACTGGGTTAGTGGACTGTAAGCCAGCAGAAACGCCAATTGTGGTAAACCATGGTTTGAAGCTAGAAGACGGAGCAGATGTAGCTGACCGAGAGACTTATCAGAGGTTGGTGGGGAAGTTGATCTATCTTTCTTATACAAGACCAGACATAGCATATGCAGTTGGGATAGTAAGTCAATTTATGCATAAACCTCAGGCAAAGCACATGAATGCTGCCTTAAGGATCGTGCGCTACTTGAAGGGAACACCTGGAAGGGGAATTTTATTCCAGAACAATGGGCACTTAGAAGTGAAGGGATACACAGATGCAGATTGGGCTGGAAATCCAGTTGATAGAAGATCTACTTCTGGATACTTCTCTATAGTTGGAGGAAATCTTGTGACATGGAAGAGTAAAAAACAGAAAGTAGTAGCACTATCGAGTGCAGAAGCAAAATTTAGAGGGATTGCTAGGGGGCTAGCTGAGCTTCTTTGGATCAAGAAGCTATTGACGGAGATTGGGTTCCCACCACAAGACCCTTGTCAGTTATTGTGTGATAATAAGGCTGCCATCAGCATTTCAGAGAATCCAGTGCAGCATGATCGCACCAAACACATTAAAGTAGATCGACACTTCATTAAGGAGAAACTGGAAGAGGGAATCATCAGTCTGCCATACGTTCGGTCAGAAGAACAATTGGCTGATATCCTAACTAAGGCTGTAAATGGAAAAGTCTTCAATGAAGTTCTAAGCAAGTTGCGCGTTGGTGACCCTACGATTCAACTTGAGGGGGAGTGTTAGAAAGGAAAGGATTTGTATTGATATATATCGATAACGTTTACATGTAGAAATAGGGAAAGGATTGACTCTGTTAATTATAGGATCAATCCTTTCCCCAAATCTCGCTTATTCTCCCTTATCCTCTCTAGAATCAGGTCTATAAGACCAACGGTGTAACAATGCAGAAAATATACAAAAAACCATATTTGTTACAATGTCCCTTTTTATCCTAGTCTAACAACTAAAACAACTCTTACAATATAAAAAATTAAAGAAAACATGTAATACCAAAATATTAATAACGTCATACCTTCCCTTGCAAACAATGCATGACAAGTGCGGGATACACTTGGAAAGTATCTTCAGGAAAGCACTGTAATTGTCCCTTATTCCTGGAACAAATCATATAACCAAAAACCTTCAAGAAGTGGAAGTAAATCAAACGCTATATGCGCAAAAGTGAAATGAGAGAAAAATAAATAAATAAAAAAGTGCGATACCATGTAGAGTGAACTTCGTCCAATTTCTCACCCCTCTCTGACACTTCTTTAACGTACTGGAACAAAAACGAGAGACAATCCTCCAAAGAACCTACAGAATTAAGAAGCGAACAACAGATAAATCAGTGAAAATTTGTAGAGCAATTATCCCCAAAAAGAAAGGGATGAAGTCTACAGCTATACAGATCAAATTTACATGGAAAAAGCAAAAGCTTCGTTAGATAAACACCATAACTTCGTAATAAATATTTGGACGATTGAAAGAAGATTTTAGAACTAAAAGATCTTGCAAGCACAAGGACTGTATGACATGCTTTTGAACTCTGCATATTGGAAGAGCAATTAAAAGTGGTATGGTTCTCTACTGTTTTTAATAAAGAAAACGCTATGAGCTAAAGGATTGAAGACCAGTCTATACAAGAAACAAAGTCATCTTGAATAAAAACATCTGTAGACTCACTTTGGAACAGCAGTTGGAAGAATCTCCTGAGTGTAGAAGCTTTTGCCGAAGATGACATCACGCCTCCGGGAAGCGAATTGGAGGAGGTGATGTTGTGAGGATATGGACTGGGCAAGGGCTTGGGGTAAGAAGAGTGATCGAGAGCTCTGTTTTCTTTGTAAAAACATACCGTATATTCAGAGATAAAGGCGGGAAAGAAAGAAAGAAAGAGAAGCTCGGCTTGGCTTGGGTGAAAAGAGCTGAAAGTGGGAGCTGGTTTAAATAAAGGAAAACGTCGACGTTTTGGATGTGGCACAGAATAGGTACAGAGTTAATGGCACAGAGGATATGATGTCCGGATGTTAGTCATCCAATTCTGGTGAGCTCTATTTATTGAATTGATAGATTTTTATGGAATAAAGTAACGAGAACAAGTGATTTATTAGGTGCTTTTACATTAAACCTCTGAGTACTAGATGTCTTATCAAGTCAGTCCTAGGCTTCTTACTAAGTCATTGTGCTGTGTTCATCCCAGATTAGGCTTGAGATCAATGGGTCAGACTTGGGTTGACCGAGTTTTGAGTATGATTATTTCAAAAATTAAGTCTTAAGCTTAAACTATCTAAATCCAAGGGTCTGATAATTATAAGAAAAATAATGTAATTTTTTGCAAAAATTGACGTCATTTTTATTTTTAACTAAAAATAAATAAATAAGTCAGGTCGAACTAAACTTAAGCTCGGGTAAAAGTGGTCAAGTTGGACTCAGATTTGGGCTAGGCTCAATCCCTAATTGTGTTAATAAGACAATTTAATTATTATTTGACTTATAAGAGTATCTCTAATTTCATAATAATCGTGTCCAATTTAGTGGTAAAACTTCATTTCGTCCTGTGTGTTTCTTAGAGTTGTTTCATTTCGTGTTAATCAAAACTTTCGCCAGATTTTCGTGCTTACATGAAGTTGTGTTACAATCTCACGTACTGTTTAGTCCAATACGTTACTTTATTGGAGAATGTAATAAAGCTCCTTTATGTTTTTTTTAATTACCTACGAAGTATTTTAGGAAGGTTCCAATTATGAAAAGATATCTTTAAGTCATTTACACCCAGACTAATCTCGACTCAACTTTGATAGGTCCCTTGCGGGAGGCAAAGCTCTGACCCTAAATTTTAAACGGCTAAATATATAAAAACAGTTCAAACCCGTGATCTCATTTAAACCAAGAGAGTCCCTTACTAACTCACCGACACTCAGGGTTAAAGTTCCTTTATGTTTGTCTCGAGTCCCGATCGCATGCAGTGTATACCTCCATACAATGGTTGAGTAACGATTCGGATCGTTCTTTTTCTAGAAAGAGAGATAAACATGCATGACGCAGCAGCTACAATTATAAAAACGATTCACACATCACAAGGGAAACTATGTTATTATTTACGCCGTTCTCTTTTCACACTACGCGTACGTAGATGATGCTTTTACGTTAATCCAACGAATCTCACCCGATTATTCCTTAATTGGCCTTGTAAACACATGTATAGCTTTATGTTTTCTTGCAGCCTTCTTTTTCTTGTTTAGTTCGACACCCCTTAGTTCATAAACAACTGTATTCCTTGGAGTTGCATATATCATACGTACTAAGAAATTTCCGATCAAAACTTCATCGATCAGTCTAAGGAAAGTTTTCCAATCTCGTAAATATAAAATGCATTGTCGGAATCACCAAAGAGAATTTGAGATAATTTTGATGAAGCGTTTATTTGTTATTATGATTCCGTAAGTTCATATAATATAATATTCCTTCATTTGTCAATGGATACAGATAAGAAGGCGGAACCACAGAGGTCCTAAACAATCTATGATTTTATTTATTTACTTGGATATTGTTATGCAGTTATACTTAATTTGAACATGAATTGACAATTAAATTCCATCTGAATTAAAAACTTGTGCTTAACTACACATAAGAAAGGAAAACGTCAAGTGTAAATGAAGAGGGCCAATGAGTTTTATTGCCAGAAATTGACAATTAGAGGAGACAAACAGCCGCTACCAGGTTGGCCCCAACTTCCTCCCTACCTAATGTAAGCCACCTCTCACCATATGAAACCCAACCTCTCACTATTCCCCCAGCCACGTGCCCAGTTTCTGCGTGTGTGAAGATAAGACTTTTCTTCTCCTTCTTTTTTTTTTTTAATCCTTCTGGTTTTCATTAATTTTCTGCTTTGGTTTGGACTGTCATACATTACAAAGTCTACATCTCCCAAATTCACCGTACTAATTTATAACCTTAATTTACCCAAAGTGTTCTACCTCGCAAGACAAACATTTACTTGGGGTCCACGGATTATGGTGTTTTTATTTCAATTAAAATAATGTTAATTTTCGGTAGACACTAAGACCATGACCACCTATTAAAAAAGATTGTATATACATCTACAGCCTCCTTAGGCAAGTATATAAAGAGGGCGTACCACCCCAAACATTCATAGATATATACCTCTAAAGCTCAAAGTCTGAACTCAATTGCTTCAAGATCACAGCTTCTCTTTTCTTGCTTACAGGGACGAAGAATGGTAATGCTTTCTCCGACTCCAGGCAGAAACAGGAAAACAATGGCAGTAGGGATCCCTACTGTTGATCTGTCTCAGGATAGGTCGGTTGTAATTGAGTTGATCATTAAGGCATGCCAAGAGTACGGCTTTTTCAAGGTCACAAATCATGGGATTGATAAGGAGATCGTAGAGAGGTTGGAGGATGAAGCCGTTGATTTTTTCTCCAAACCAGCCTCAGAGAAGCAACGCGCTGGACCTGCAAATCCTTTTGGTTATGGCTGCAAAAACATTGGTCGAAATGGCGACACTGGCGAGCTCGAATATCTTCTCCTTGAGGCCAACAGTCTGTACATTTCAAAGAGATCGGAAACAATCTCCAATGACCCTGTAGAATTCAGGTAACTATTTCCAGTAATTTGTCTTGTGTTTTTATCTCTAAGGCAGAGTTATATTGTTTAACCATCCAAAATCCCACTTTTCCCATTAGTTTAGGCTTTATATTCACATAAGGCAAAGAGTAGTGGTGATAAAAACAATGAGATTACAGCAGAAAATGGCATTAGTTGTTGTTTCATCAAAGTCATGCAGGTCGGCGTGGTTTATATATGCTGGAGAGTTGATTCATTTTCAGCTTTCTTCCTTATTATTCCTTGATTTAGTAACGGCAGTTTTTTATTCATTAAGAAGTTTTGAGTTATGGAACTAGGGCCGGTGGATAAGCGGGATTGATTATATCAAATGGTGGAACATATTTTAGTGTAAAAGGCTTGGTATCCTAGAAAATGACATCTTCCCTTTATGAAAAAGAAAGGGTTGAATCACAGATAGTATACAAGTTATAATTATTGATTAATTTTGTTTTAGGCAATATAATATGTTCAAATGGTTTACCTCATCATATGTAATCAATTTGAATTGATTATTTTAATCCCACGAACTCTGCAACATGATATAGAATTCTGCCCACCAAAATAGAACCAAATGGACGCTTGAAGTCGAACATTCTTTTGCATATCCTTCATGAGATAGTTCTATCATCTCCTTTTTCTTAATCTCAGTTAGCTCTCTTTCACTCAATAGATATATCCTTTTCGGTTGTTGTGAGAGGCAGCTTTCGATGGAAGTTGAATCTGAGTGTAATTAGGACTTAGAGCTGTCAAAACTCAAAACTACACGTGCAACACTAACATATATACGTACAGGTTAACAACGATATTTTCTCCTAAGATGTCTGGTTTCGACCTAGCTTTGCTTTTATGAACCGTCAACAACTTTGTCCAAACAAGGACATGTTTGTTTTATCAGATGGGGCCTACAGCGCCCTACTTTAGGAAACAATCTTAGGAACTAGCTTTGTAGAGTCAACATTAATTTACTAATGTTGTTCTTTTTTCTGTTAGAAGTTTACCATGTTAAAAATGACCTACTATTGAAATAATACAGTCTTTACTTAAGTCTGATATACATATATGATATATATGTATGCCCATTTTGGTATTATCTTAGTCTTGCAATTATAAGCCAATGGTGCAACACATATCTTTTCCTGATTGTGCTTCCGAGGTAACAGGGGCTTCACAAATCTTGCAGTTGTGCAGCGAATGATTACGTGCAGTCAGTTAAAGAATTGACATGTGAGATTCTTGATCTAATGGCTGAGGGCTTGTGGGTCGCAGACAAGCACGTGTTGAGCAGGCTAATCAGGGACGTACAGAGCGATTCACTGATCAGGATTAATCACTATCCCGCAGTCAATGAGGTCAAGGAGTGGGACCCGTCTCCCAAAACGATTGGATTTGGAGAGCATTCCGACCCGCAAATGTTGACCATCCTCCGATCAAACGACGTCGCAGGACTCCAAATCCAGTTGCAAGATGGTTTCTGGGTCCCAGTCCCTCCCGACCCCGCTGGGTTTTACGTGATTGTTGGGGACGCCTTGCAGGTTAGTAATAACAAGGAAAAAGATGATTATTACTAACATTTCTTTGACCGAAGTTCTAACACCGATGTTGAATTGTTCAGGTTCTAACAAATGGGAGGTTTGTGAGCGTGAGACACAGGGCATTGGCCAACTCACACAAGACAAGGATGTCAATGATGTTCTTTGGAGCACCATCGCTTAACACATGGATCTCTCCTCTCCCTGAAGTAGTCTCGCCAAACAATCCAAGTCTATACAAGCCCTTTACTTGGAGTGAGTTCAAGAAAGCAGCATACTCTCTTAGGTTGGGAGATGCACGTCTTGACCTCTTCAAGACTCCTACCACTGATTGATCACCAACTAGAATAATATAAGAAAGCTTAGATCGCCATTCAACACATTCTTCTTTTTCTTTTAGATCAACGAAGATTAAAAAAGAAAAGGCTTTATAACTGTATATACGCTGCTGCACTGCTGATCAGGGTTATCAAAAAAATCTCTCCTTCTGTTGGGAAAATTTCCTGATTTTTCGTATGTTTTTCTTTGAAGTTTTTGGCTTCAGGCCCTCGACTAGTGCTTACTTTGGTACTGAATATATATATGTGTGTGTGTGTGTGTTTCTAAGGTATTGGATAGTCCCATGTGAGCCTCATTGTGTAGGCCTCTCTGTGAAGTTATATGTCCGTAGTATTTATAATCTGTATAGCTTTAACAGTAGATTTTGCTGTACCTAGTTTGGAAAGGAAAAGGAATTGCCCTCTCACATCATTAAATTGAAGTGCACGCGGCAGTGCCTTGTTGTTTCAATTACGTTGTGATTAATTTTTAATTCCCATCATGTTCTGTTCGTAAGACCAAAGTGCGCTAGTAAAACTAATCATGATAGTAAAACAGAGCTACAGAAGATTAAGGGAAAAGAAAAGGATTAAGATTGACTTTCGGACCATGTTTATAGAGGTGGAACGTTGCAATCCGTCATACTAATTATTAATTTTGATTAGGCTACTGAACAACTTCAAAGTTAGACTTATGAACAAACTCAGCTTGACCAGATCTAGGAAAGCCTGGCACTGAACTGTACTAGTTGATTCAGGAATATGAACTGTTAGAGCAGTTGCAGCTTTGATTTCTTACCAGACAGAAGCTGCAAATAGCCAAATACTCACAGCTGCCAACCCTGTTCTTGTGTTTGTACTTACAGCTCCAAATCCTATTCATGTGGTTGTCTCATCATCAAATTACAATCACAAAAGCAGTTACAGATATCACCCAATCGTGGGGTCAAAAGTTTAGTTCTGTTACGTATTGCATGCTTGAAACTAGTAATAATATACAGTGACCAAAAGCACATGAATACAGGCCATAGCACAGAGCATTTCTGGTGAGCTGACATGTTAATGTAAAGTCAGTGCTGCTTTTAAGATGTGGCAGGCCGCAATTCATTTGGTTTAGTTAGGTGCATGTGAGAAAATTACATGACACCAAAGTCTCAGTTAGTACATTCATTTTTTAAGTGGTTTGGGGTCATAATCAGATGTCCGATTGCCTTCCAAATCTTTCTGTCAATTCGATGCCGACACTCCAGCATTCTTACGATACACGTGCATGGCTGTGGCCAGCTAGCTAGCTATAGGCCATTACACACATTTTGTAGTTCCTGTGTTACACCAACTTGCCTGCATAGTTTCCACATATGCATTTGTGATGGTGGTTGACGAGTTCAACTAATAGGAAGGATTATGATATGCCAATCCTCAAACTCACCAACCACGACTAAGAAAGAGTTCAAGGCAGTTAGATCAAACAGACAGTTCCTTACGAGTTGGCATTTATGTATGGGCTTAGGTAAGACAAAGATAGATAACATAAGACTAGCTTTTACAAGCTACTTCAGATTACAATAATTTCTCTTGGGAGTTACCTAAATTGTGTTGTTTGGTGAAACCACATCGGAACGATAACTACTTGATGCCCAAAATAGGATTGCTTAGATGTGGGGTTTCCACTTTTTATGATAACCTACGGAGGTCCAAGTGATAAGATAATAGCTTACTTGCTACAGTTTGCAAATTTTACCTCGTTCGCTGTCATGAATGATCATTTGGCTGACGAGTGAAGATTAGAGACAACTCGTAGTGGGTAGATTTTTTTTGTTCAGGGTCAAATTAAATGATGAACCCTCCTTAAAAGGTCCCAAAAAGTTGACTGGATTATCTCAGATGTTGATTTTTAAACCACATGTAGTTTGCTTGTGTCAAACAAGTAAATGACTCTGGGCCCTCTTGAATTGGAAGTTGCCCAACGCCCATTGACAAAACAAACTAGTGTCAAGAAGGATTTTAAATGAAGAAAGCATGAAACGGATGGAGAAACTTGTTTGAAAGCAAAGAACAAAATAGAAATCAGAAAACCTAAAGTTAAAAGACAGAGACAGTTTAAGACTGAATTGCTAAGTCTTACTGATGCAATGAATCAAACACTTTGTCAATGGGTTTTTTTTAAGTTAACGACAACATTAATTACCTGACGGATAAGATTATTCCATCAGTAAGTTAATGATAATATTAATTACCAACATTGATTATCCGTCGGTAAATCGAATATATTTTACCGATAAACTTTATTTTTTATTGGTAAATTTACTAAAACTGTTTTTTAATTTTTTCCTTATTTAATTTTATTTGATAATCTTTACGATTGATGCATAATTTATACATTTATCAATTATCTATTGATAATATTTTGATTTATTTCTATATTTAATTTTGTTAAAATATAAAGTTGATTGATGATATAAAGTAAAAATTATCTTAATTGATAATAAAAAAATATTTTGTATATAATAAGTATTTAATTCATACGAAATTATTACAAGTAAGCTATTCATTTGGTGACAACGGATGCTCTGATTATTGTGATGAGGTGCTGCCCTTCTCATTTAACTCATCCACTTCATTACGGAGTCAAGCTATGTACTCCATCAAATGTTGCAATTGAGTTGTCAATGTCTATACTGTGCTTTGAAGCTCATAGACTTAACTGGGTGCCGACCGCTTACTAGATGTTGCTGTATTGGATGTAAAGGATTGTGAGTAATATGTGTTCACAAATGAACCTAAACCGAATATCCTTTTACGATGGTCCCTACCACCCATTATATGAAGATATGTTTGACTCTCATCAACATCTTCAGACTATTGAGATTGTTGTTGAATGTTTTCTTGTACTTAGTCCTATCATAAGACAATGTTTATATTAGTAAATGATAATTATTAAACATTAATATTAAAACATAAAATTTAGATACATTTAGTTCTCTACATCGGGTATTAACAAAGGTCACATCGTCATTTGTCTTAGTATGAGTGTGTAAAAAAAAGTTGACGGGGTGTAGGTTTCGTATCCAAAGACTTTTCCTGCATCAAAATAAAATGTTATAAGCGAACTATAATTTATAAAAATTTTAGCAGAATTTTCTCTATTTTTATGATATTCACCCCCCGTTGAATAAAGAAAGTAACTCAATAACACTACCATATATGATACCAGACATTTATAACATTATCATTCTCCATAAGACTCATATTTTCATTCCAAAATTCACACATCAAATTAAATTGAAATACACAAAAGTAAAAAAAATCAAAATATAAATGTAAAGCGTAGATACTTACAAGTTTCTCTGCATGCTCGTGGTGGGTAATAAATGCTCCAGTATGTACAAGAAGACTTTCTCCTTCCAGTCCTCCACGTCTGTTGATAGAATTATGCTCTGAAATGAAAATTGTCTCATGTGATGTCCAATACTGCTGCCAACGACTCTATATTTTTCAGAAATATAATAAAGTCATACACCGGTCTTGTGTATCATACCAACAAAATCTCGATAACGTGTACGTGCTCGTTTTTTCTATACTTGATAGTTTAATAAAATATAACCATAGGTAGCCTCAATTTCTTCCTTTTTGAACATTCTTCTTGTTAAACGTCCATATATTTGTCTAGGATTGTGAAAATGGATAAGTTACCATCAACATCATTCGTTTCTCCCCATCGTCATTACGAGGAACTTTTCTTTCTCTTGTATGAACACGCGACTCAAAATAATGTGAATAAAATATGCTAAGTTCCTCCACTAAATAAATATTACATATCAAACTTTCAACTTTAGCCTTGTTTTTGACCTTTTTCTTCAAATGATACAAACACTTGCATTAGCAATTTATAATTAAAATATGTTATTACTTCAATTACATTCGTTTTTGTTGAATTCCTCAAACGGATACATTCATCGATATTGAGCTAGACCAACAAGTTTAGTCTTGTGTGAATGCACAGGTAGATACTCCAGACAGTCAAAGAAACTTGGAGGAAAAATTCCTTCTAATTTGCACAAAATTACTGGAATTTTTCTTTCTAGTTTTTCCATTTCAGCCAATTTGATTTAAGATGATGTTAAGCTTTTAAAAAACAAATTTAATTCTATTATAACTTCTCAAACCTTGTTCAGTAGCAACTCCCGAAATGCAATTGGAATTAGCATTTGTATAAACACATGACAATCATGACTTTTCATCCTAAATGATTTGTACTTCCTCTTGTCCACATGCCTTACAAAGTTTGAAACATAACCATCAGAAACTTTAGACTTTTTAACCATTCACACAAAACTATGATTGACCATGATGAATATTATTGGCCGGATTGACCAAAAGATTAGAATTTGCTTCCAGGGTACTAATTTCTGTTTCGTAGATCGCATTCTAGGCTTAAACCTAGATTGACCACAAAATTTGCACTCTTGTAATTCCACATCATCTCCCTAATATAACATATATCCCACTTTACAACAATCAATCTTTTTAACAGGTAAACCAATACACCTAATAAGTTTCTTCATATTATAAAAATATCAACCATTGTATGATTAGGAGACAATTATTTATTATACCATCCCAAAATTTTATAAAAACTATGATAAAAAATATGCCCTTTAGAGTTTATGTTCAATATGCAAGTAATTGAAGACAATTGATTCATTGTCTCACAATTTGGTCATAATTATTGGTCAACTGAGTGTAATAAATCAAAAAATTGTTTTGCATGCGGGTTTGGTTCTTAAATTTTCTATATTTTCCTGAAAGGTATAACTGGTTGCATCATAAACCATTTGCATGCAAGCAAGGATTTTCAGTTGCACCACACTATTTGTTCAAAATCCAATCCCCCCTTTAAACTCATCTACATTCACTGACGAGTGTACTTCATTACCACTTAAGGTGTTACAAATCAATGGTTTCCTATGTCATGTCTACTCAAAATAATTTGGGACAAACCATTTCTCAGCAAATGCCCATTCACTTCATCAATAGGAAGGAAATGAATGTATTTGTACTTTTTACATAGACATCTGATCTTTGGGCCATCCATGTATGCAGGTTGAGAACATGCACAATGAATAAAAGCTTCAACTCCCTTAACAAATTCAGGATTAATGAAACCATTAGGTGTTAATGGTCTATACATCCAAGATCTATCAACATTACTTATTTATGCAAAAATGTTAATTTCATAATTAGTATCCTTCATGTCCCCTAAGTCGACAAAACATCTAAACTTTACACAACATCCCCTAAGTATTAATTAATTGAATTAATCACCTACAATTGATTTCAATATTATGGTACATGACATCATTTACACCTGTGAATTAAGAAAGCAAGTTTTTGCTGTGACACCTAAGCTCATGAAATTTTTCACTGATAAGCCTCACGGGAGCTTCATCATGGGTTTTCAGCCTATATACCATCCGAGGGGTTTATTATGCAAAGAACTGTCTTGTCTATTAAACATATAAATTTCTTGTGTTAATACTAAATTTGCATTAATCACATTGAAGTTGAAGTATTAATCAATTGAATTAATCACCTACAATTGATTTCAATACTATAGTACGTGACATTGTTTACACTTGTAAATCAAGAAAGCAAATTCTCGCTGTGACTCCTAGGTTCGTGAAATTTTTTACCGATAAGCCTCATGGGAGTTACATCACGGGTTTCCAGCCTATATACTATCTTAGGAACTTAGTTATGCCTCAAATCATCTATAAGATCTCAAACTCATTCGACATACAGTAAATACTTACATTATTAAAGAAGAACATAAAAAACTCATCAATAATTATAAGAATATTCTAAACAACATCACAAAATCAAGACCTCCTTTACATTCACACAAAATCCAAACGCATTAGAATCGTATTATTAAAGCAATACATATGGTAAACATGAGTTAGACGACTTACTTGGATGGACAGACAACTCCAAACTACAAAGAAGAAGAATGAGCGACGCTCTTCAATGCTATATAGGGCCTGTGAAAAAGAATATTTTGTAAAAAGAAGGGTAAATTATTCAAAAATAAATAGTGTGTGAATTATCTTAATTATTTATATAACAAAATTTTAAACATATATGATTAACAAAAAAGTATTATCAAGTATAATAATCAAAATTATCCCTAATAATTTAAATACTCTTTAAACCTTTATAAAACTAGTCTTTGATAAAAAAAATTAATCAATTATGTAATAACAAATTAAATTACACAATTTAAGTTATCAAAGGTATAACAAATTGTCTTACATTTTCATTATACCAATCTTACCTTTCTTCTTTGAATCTTTCCCTAAATCTGTAAAATTTGTCTTAAGCCTAGGTAATTATTTAGATGAGCATGATTAGGTGCATAACACCTTCCCTATCCTGCAATCAATCCACAAACTTTCATTCTTAGATTAGGACTTTATATTTCCTTTTCTTTTAGAATAAGAACAATCTTGAAGAGCGAACAAATAGTGACATCCAAGAACAAGTCCTTGTTTCTCCAAGTCCGAACACACTGAAATCAGAAATTAAATAGTTAGAGCTATCCACATTCTACAATGGTTATTTGAAATTTGAAGCGAAGCCAACAGTCTAAAACAAGTGAATTAATGACATTACTTGAGCAAAAGAAACCCCTTTTCTATAAGTTAGAAACAGAATGATGAAACCCAATAAAATATACCATTTTCTTTCCTTTAATTGAATGAATGTGAGTATAATTTGTTAGGATATATATTTTGGCATTATTTATTAATTGGACATATAAGATATTAGTTAGATATTCACTTGAATTCAAAAGGTATTTGGATAATGGTTCAGTTGTGATAAAATTTTTTTTTAAGTGGGACTCTTGGTTGAAGTGGGACTCTCAATATTTCAAGGATTGTGTATATCTCCTATCTACTGCAGATGTCTATCTTTAGCAAAAATCTCTTATGCGTGGTTGCGACAAAGAGTGGATGTGAGTGGACAGCATGCGTTAATTGTCAATAAAACAAAGGCTGCAGTGGCTTGCGTGGGAGGCGTGGATATAAAAGTGATCAGTGGGCATTAATTGGATGTGTAGATAATGTGGCTGAAAGTTTTTGTGTGGGACTATGCTTGGTACAAAAGTGGGCCTTCCAAGTGGTTGATAGTGTACAAGAAATCACTAAATTGAGTTTGATTGGAAGGTGACCATCTAATCTATCCCAGATGAGGAACTTCGTTTCCTAAAGGAGTGAAGAGTTATATCAATAAGATTAGACGTATTTTGCCTCAAAAATCTGGGTACATAAGGACTACTCTTGATGTTGGATGCGGACTGTGGTTTTATATTGGTGTTTATATGAGTCAACCTATTAGTGTTGCGACAACTTCCAGATTTATTTCAGTGGAGCTTAACTTTTTGAGAAGTTATCTTCTTTTTCTAAAGTGTATTATTATTTTGTTCTTAGTTGATTGATCACTTGAGTTGTTTATTTCTTATCTTTATTATCAAATATTGTTGAGAAAATTCTCTATTGAGGTTAGTACGAGGCGGTCGTACTATTGGGTTGATTGAGAAAATCTTCTGTTGAGGTTAGTACGAAGCGGTCATACTATTGAGTGTGAAATTCTTTCATGAGAAGTGAGGTTGAGTGATTGTGTCAAGGGTTGAGTAGTGTCAGCTCAGTAAAGCCTTGGGTAAATCTATTGTACTTTGGTGAAAGTTATTAAGCTGAGTAAGGGTCCCGCAGACATAGGCAAGGTGTGCCAAACTGCGTTACCAAATTTCTGGTGTTTTTATTATTTCGATTTTGCTTGTTTTTATTTTGTTGTTGTCAAATAAATTTGTGAAAAGTTTGCGAAATAATTAACCCCTTCGATTTTTTAATTGGTATCAGAGCTAGGTTATCGATTCAGAATTTGGTATGAAGTTGATGCAGATCCTAGTTTTGCGAACATGGCTACAAGAGAGGCACTACAGATGGAAACTAAAAAAAAGTGTGCAAGATGCAAAAGATGAATAAGATGAAAACGAAGACTTGGTAATACTCACACGAAATTTTGGTAAATGACTGGGAAGAATGAAGAAGGACAGATCTGACTTTAGACAATTTGGCAAAAATTCATTGAGTAACAATTCAAGACAACAAATCAAAATACAAAAGGGTGAACGAAAGGCAAAGAGAATCTGATGCCATGAATGTCAAGGTTTCAGACACATTGAATCCGAATGTGCTAATACTTTGAAGAAGAGAAAAGGAAAGTCTTTCACAAGCACCTGGATTGAAAATGATTCCAAGAGTGAATATGGTAGCGAAGAAGAAATAACGAATAGTGCTGTGTTGGTTGCCTTACATAGCAAAAGTCTAGTTACTTGCTTAATAATAACTGAGAAGGAAGCAACTGAAGTCAGAAAAGAAGGAAAATCGAAAAATTTTGAAAACAACTCATCTCAAGACCTATTATCAGATTATGACAGTCATGAAAGTGGCATAGATGATAAAAAGGGGAATAGTTATAAGGATTACAAGGCTATATATGAAAAGTGGGTGAAAATGTGTAGAAAGAATGAAAGATTGAAGGAAGATAATCTTTCTATGAAGAATACCATTCAAGAGTTAGAAAAGAATTTGATGTTGACGTCAGATGAGCTTGGTGAAGTTAGAATGAAATTGGTAAGTACTAAAAAGGGTTTGAGAATGTTAAATGGAGGTACCGAAAAGCTAGAAATGTTATTGGAAATTGGTAAAATCAAAGGAAATCTTTAAGGCATTGGCTATAAGGGTGAGTGCTCTAAAGTGAATGAAGACAAAAATAATATGTCCATATTTGTCAAAGAAGAAGAAACATCGAGAAAGAATCGAAGATTTGTACCGACGTGTCATTTTTGCGGAGTTATCAGACACATAAGGCCGAGATACTACAAGATGTTGCAAATTAATTATGTTTCAAAGGGGTCAAAATCAAAAATCTAGACACTCTCCATTAAATTTCCAGCAGCATCTCATGATATTGAATCAAGCTTGGATTAGAAAGGGTTAAGTATAAGCACAAAAACGTAGTGAAGGAAAAACTAAAAAATGCCTAGATTTGCAGTTAGTTACTGCTAAGGAAGTAACTACAAAAACTGAAGAACTATCAGTTATTTTGGATGATGAAACAACCAAAACACTAGAAGATGATTTGAATTGAGGCTCTTCATCTAGAATTCGAAGAAACCATCTAACAAAAAATGTTATTGGGGATGTGAGTGAAAGAAGAAAAACAAGAGAAAGAAAAAGAGTTGATTATCGAAAACTTGCAGGCTACTTGTGTTACACATCTTCATTCGAGTCAAAGAATAAGCCCAAGTTTGAGATTCTTCTAGGAGCACAAGGACAGTGTGCTTTACATTTTTGAATTATTTTTTTGTGTTGTTAAAAAAAAAAAAGAGAAAACAAAAAAAACAAAAAATTTTTTTTAGTTGTTTAGTTTTATACTGCTATTGTCGTCTCATCTTTTTAATAGTTTGCATTGTAACTTCTATTTGGCTCCACCAAAGACTCCTCAGCTCTTGCATCAGTATGGATCTCTCTCCAATATCTCTCTCTCTTTCGAGCATATCTCTCAGTGTTTTGAATGGTGGTAAATTGTCATATTAGCGTACTTATGATTTTTCCGCTGCATCTATGGTTGATTATTATGATTATACATTTTGATACTGTTTTGTTTCAAGGGGGAGACATCAGATTGCTTATGGTGAATATTTCATTCAGGGGGAGATTTCAAGGTATATATTTGACCATTTGTCTTGTTTTTTGGCATCCTTTTGTCCCAAGGGGGAGAATTTTGGATGATTGGATAAATTGTGATGTTCTTTGGAACTTGATGTTTGATTAAGGGAGAGTACTTGTCAAATGGATTGTGCATTTGATTTATATGTCCAATTATGTTATTTAGGGAGAGTTTCATATTTGTGACAAATAATGCCAAAAAGGGGGAGATTGTTAGGATATATGTTTTGGCATTATTTATTAATTGAACATATAAGATATTAGTTAGATATTCACTTGAATTCAAAAGGTATTTGGATAATGGTTCAGTTGTGATAAAATTCTATTTTAAGTGGGACTCTTGGTTGAAACAGGACTCTCAATATTTGAAGGACTGTGCCTATCTCCTATCTACTGCAGATGTCTATCTCTAGCAAAAATGTCTTATGCGTGGTTGCGGCAAAGAGTGGATGTGAGTGGACAACATGCGTTAATTGTCAATAAAATAAAGGCTGCAGTGGCTTGCGTGGGAGGTGTGGATATAAAAGCGATTAGTGGGCATTAATTGGATGTGTAGATAACGTGGCTGAAAGTTTTTGTGTGGGACTATGCTTGGTACAAAAGTGGGCCTTCCAAGTAGTTGATAGTGTATAAGAAATCACCAAATTGAGTTTGATTGGAAGGTGACCATCTAATGTATCCCAAATGAGGAACTTCGTTTCCTAAAGGAGTGAAGAGTTATATCAATAAGATTAGACGTATTTTGCCTAAAAAATCTGGGTATATAAGGACTGCTCTTGATGTTGGAAGCGGAATGTGGTTTTATATTGGTGTTTATATGAGTTAGCTTATTGGTGTTGCGACGACTTCCATATCTATTTCAGTGGAGCTTAACCATTCAGAAAGTTATCTTCTTTTTCTCAAGTGTATTATTATTTTGTTCTTAGTTGATTGATCACTTGAGTTGTTTATTTCTTATCTTTATTATCAAATATTGTTGAGAAAATCCTCTGTTGAAATTAGTACGAGGCGGTCGTACTATTGAGTTGATTGAGAAAATCCTCTATTGAGGTTAGTATGACGCGGTCGTATTATTGAGTGTGAAATTTTTTAACGAGAAGTGAGGTTGAGTGATAGTGTCAAGAGTTGAGTGGTGTCGGCTCAGTAAAGCCTTGGGTAAATCTATTGTATTTCGGTAAAAGTTATTAAGCCGGATGAGAGCCCCGCAGACGTAGGCAAGATGTGTCGAACTGCGTTACCAAATTTATGATATTTTTATTATTTCGGTTTTGCTTGTTTTTATTTTGTTGTTGTCAAAGAAATTTGCGGAAAGTTTGCAAAATAATCAACCCCTTCGGTTTTTCATAATTCCTATGATGCTACAATTTAGTGACATAATAAAGAATTGAAAAGAAACGAAAATAATTAGGTTAATTTTAAATGGAATGTAAATAGTGCTTCTCATACGAATAATAAGTGTAGAATAATAAATTATGTTAATTTAACACATGGAAAATAAATCTAAAATTTATCATTGCATAGGAAACTTTAAAGTAAAAAGGAATCCTGAAATATAAAGAGAATATGTGAAAGATTTGTTACTTATAAACATGCTAAATATCAAATATAATCCCATAGATAGGTGGATTTGTTAATGGATTTTTCTTTAGATTTATCTAGTTCTAGAAATGGTAAGGATTCGATATTTGTAGTTCTAGATAGGTTTTCTAAAATGGAACACTCATTATAAGTCAAAAAGTCAATGATGCATTCTACATTACTTAATTGTTTGTTTTAATTGTTTTACCACAAGTGCATGTCATTGCAGCTAACAATGCAAGTACAGATCAATCCCAAAAGGATTCTTGATTAACTACCCATTATCTATAAACTTAGCAATATATATCAACATTTGTAGATAAATGGATAAATAAAATAAAGAAACAATCTAAACACTAATGCAAAGAAATAATCAAGAATATATCAAACTATGAATTAGTTAGATTTAGGTCAGGTTCCCCTAAGGCTTTACTATATTTAGTTTCACTATTGATTAATAAATTATTCTAATTATTGGACCAGTAAGAGTTCCTAATGTTGAATACATTCTCGCTCGAGACATATAATACCTATTCAAAGGGTAATCAACTAAAATCTTTTTTGAATCTAAAAAGCCTAAAAATAATTTAATTCATTCTATAAACTCTCTGATAAATTTTGCCCTAATCTAAAAAGATCCTGTGGCTTTCTTTTAAATAGCTCATACTTGATTCTCTTAATTCATGTTATGATTTAAACATATATCTCAACTCTTAAATCTCAAATTTTATCGTCTAATAATGAATCTTTCACCTTGGCTCCTTCAATTTAATAAATGTAAAAGCATGAATAAATCATAATAAAACTACAATTTCATTAAACCAAAGAATCAATTAGAGTATATCACATCCTAGTTTCTTCCCACCTAAATATATATCAATATTAGTTCATAAACACATTAAGAATAGCAATATAAAAACAATAAAGAAAACAATATATAGAAATCATGTTATTGAATCTTAAAAATCTCCAAAGGATTGTTGAATCCTTCCTCTATCTCCAAAGAATGGTGAACTCTTGATCAAGAATAATGAAAAATAGTTTCAAAGTAACTTTTTGATGTTTTCTTGGCCAAATAACTTATCTTTTATACCTCCTCCACTTGCTAAAACCAAAATCCTAACTTTTAATAAGCTATTTTTATTGTTTTCCAATTCACGACCAAAATACCACTCTCTCGTAAGCTCCACTATACTACACTGCACTAGACCATAAAAAAGAACTAAAAATAAAGAACTGAAATCATTTTTTCAATATAGGAATGATTCATTTTTTTCATTATACACACCTGTATCAAAGTTATAATACTCCCATCATTTAAAGGAATAGTTTCCTATCAATTTAAATTACGCAGAACAATTGCATACAATAAAGTAGGAGGGACATATCACCCACTTAGAGTCAGAAAATTCCTAGATCAGTTGCAATCTTCTGAATTACTTGATTTGGGGTTTGTTGGACCAAAATTTACTTGGGTTCGAAACACGACTAACTTAATAGCTCAGAGACTTGATCGAGGAGTTGCTAATATTAGTTGGAGGCTCTTGTATCTGGAAGCGCTGATCTCCCACCTTCCTCGGGTGTATTCGGACCACGCTCCTATTCTTTTGAGGATCGGGGGTTTGAGTGGAAGGATTCACAATAAACCGTTTCGCTTTGAGGTGGCTTGGACTAAAGATAATAGGTTTAAAAATGTGGTTCTTTCTAATTGGGATTCTTCAGTGCCCTTGTTTAGCATTAAAAAATGTGGAGAACGCAGCCCTAGTTTTTAACAAGAATGTTTTTGGGAATATTTTTAGATGAAAGCGTCATTTGCTTACACGGATAAAAGGAGTCCAACATAGTCGCTTTAATAGTGACTCTGAAGGCTTGCGAGATCTAGAGTTCAGTTTAACTAAAGATTATAATCAGACTTTGAAATAAGAGGAGTTATTATGGTTTCAAAAGAGTAGGGAGAAGAAGGTGATCTTTGGAGACCGTAATACTAAATATTTTCATGCCACTACTGTTATCCGTCGTCGGAAAAATAAAATTGATCGGTTAAAACTCAGGGGTAGTGACGTTTGGTGCGAGAATCCCGATATGATTAAAACCGAGGTTCATAGCTACTTTACAGATCTTTTTGGAATTATAGAGGGCCATAGGGCTAGCACATTGACCCTTAATCATGGGGTCCTCGATGACAGTATGAGAGAACTTTTAAATAGCCCGGTGTCCAGTGATGAGGTGTGGAAGGCCGTCCAATCTATGGGCAGTTTCAAATCTCCAGGGTCGGACGGCTTCCAACCGATTTTTTACAAAAAGTATTGGCATATCATTGGGGGATCGGTTACGAAAATAGTTCAGGAAGCCTTCTCCATTGGGAGTATTGATCCCCGTATTGCAGAGACTCTGATTGTTCTCATTTCTAAGGAAAACAACCCGGAGAACATTTCAAAATTTCGGCCAACAAGTCTTTGTAATGTAATTTACAAAATTATCACAAAAGTGATTGTACAACGAATTAGACCTTGTATGGATACAATCATTCATCCGTTCCAAGGTAGTTTTATTCCAGGTAGAGGTATGGTGGACAATGTTATTTTGGCAAGAGAAGTGGTCCATTACTTAAAAAGAGCCAAGGGTTGGTTGGGTTCGATGTTGATCAAATTGGACCTCGAGAAAGCCTATGATATAGTCAATTGGGATTTTTTGGAGGGTACCTTGATCGATTTTAACATCCCGGATCGGATCGTTAAACTTATCATGAGTTGTATTCGGAGCACAAAGTTGACTGTTCTCTGGAATGGGGAAAAGCTTAATAGTTTTCATCCCAGGAGGGGTATTTGTCAAGGGGACCCGCTATCTCCTTACTTGTTTGTTCTTTGCATGGAGAAATTTGCCGCCTTGATTAATGAGAGTGTTTCTAGTAATAATTGGAAGCCTATTGCCTGTTCAAGAGGTGGGGTCAAAATTTCTCA
>JANVCQ010000007.1:5558554-5570045 GCA_025531925.1 Erythroxylum plowmanianum
TTAAACCATTTGCACTTAAATAGAACAACATTCTTATCCTTGATGTAGTGCAACTCTATTATTTAAGAGATGACATCATAAAAGTCAATAAAATCATCATCATGACATCCCTCAACAACATCCCCACAAAATTGGCTTCTAAGTCGACTATCTCGATCTTATATGTGAAATCTCACCCTATTAACAATGTAACCTATATATTTTTCCCACAAGTATAAGGCCCACATGCCAAATTAATTAATTTTATTGTCGTTTCTTGCACGTTACGGTTATGTAACTATATCATCTATATGAAAAAATGAAATTAGAAGTTATTCTAACATATAAATTTTCATATGTTCATAATATGTAATCAATATGTAACTTACTTGATTTCTAAACCATGATACAAACTTCAGCTTATGTCTTTCTTCAACATTAATAATCCTTTTATTGCGAATGGACTCGCTTATAGAACGGTGGGAGATGGTAGGTGATGGTGGGAGCGATTTAGGGTTAGAATGAGAGACATAGAAATTTCACTCAAATATTTCTCAGCTTTAAGGTCTGCAAAATATCATTGCATAGGTAAATTACCTACATAATCACATTTTTGTAGGTAATGTCTGTAGGGAAATTGCCTATGGAAATATATTTCCATCGAGAAACTCCCTACAGAAATATATTTGTGTAGGAAAATTACCTACAGAATCACCTTTTCATAGGGAAATTTCATAGGAAAAAATTTTTTGTCGGTAAATTTCGTACGTAATTTTTACTGGGAACCATTGGCACCGATTTTTATGACAACTTTCACTATTATGTTGCTAAATTCTATCGGCAAAGTTTGACAGTAAAATTCCCTCCTCTTTTAACGAAGGAGTTTTTTTATTGCAAAATACCTTTTTCTAACAAATTTACCTAGGAAAACAATTTTCTTCGCTAATTTACCATAAAGTTTTTTCTGTAGGGAATTTTCTGTCAGCAATTTACAATTTTTTGTAATAAAAATTATTAAATGTAAATTATAATACATATAGGAATTAAAAGAAAAATTAATAAAAGATGTAATTAATACCATTCACTTTCATCTTCACTACTACTATGATCCGGCCAAGTATTTTTGTAAGGGACTTATCATGCTTGTTTGGCTAACTTTTCTCAAGTATGATGTTATTCAGCCTTAAACGTCTTATTTTCCTCTTGAAGATGTTGAATGTATGTAGATTTTGATGGGGTTGAAACATTTGGCTTAGGGCCTAAGCCAAGACCTTTTATATAACTAGAACATGTACCAATCACGATATTGCAAATGTCTTCTACATTTACCTCATTGCCCTTAGACATTGATTTATATAACAACTCTTACATCTTATTCTAAAATTAAAAATCAAAACCAATTGTCAATGCAAATATTAGTACTACATAAATAAATAAATGTAAAATTTAAACAAATTTTTACACTTATTTAGTTATTTTTTATTTCTTCTAACATCCATCCTTAACCTTCCTTATAGTGAGTGACTTTGTATAGTTTGATCTTATGACACTATTATCCATTTAGTTCCTTCTCGTTCTATTTTATGAAAGAAAAATACAAGGCACAATAAATAATATAGTGTTTATTGATATAATTATAACTTGTAAAAAAAGATTTTATATATTCATTTCGAACGACTGCAAATGATTTGGATCCTTGATTGTGAGGTGTTTTCGTTTTTTTCTATGTTGATCTTTGCCTTCTCATATTTTTCCTAAATGAAGAAGAAAAGATTAGGTAGTAATTCTTCTAACAAGATTAATGGAAGCAAATGTGAAGGGAAAGAAAACCTAAAATTTGGGAGAGGCCCAATAATCACATAAATTATTCCAATTTTCTTGAGACATTCATTCCGGGACATGTCTCCATACCTCTGCATCCGAAGGAAAAGATTTAGAAAACTAATGCAATATAATTATAAATTTAAATTAAATATTACATACAATATATAAATAGAATTGATAGAGAATACGTTAAAATATAATGAGAATTACAAACTTCATGTTAAAAATGTTTGAAAATTTTGTGAACACTATATAAAATTGCCAAATCATATCTTTTAAAAGAGAAAAATAAAAGGCTTTATAAATTTTTGACCTTTTCATGACAATTTTTATACTAATCGCCAAAGGTGAAGCCAAAACTGTGTTGTTTTATGAAATTGAAAACCTAATTACCCAAAGACAGGACATAATTCATCGTTTTCATCCTGTATTCCTCTTCATAGGTGCAATTAATTCTCTTTCAGTTTGGTATCAGAGTTATCAGCTTCGTCTTCATCTTCATCTTCGATGTGTGTCTTCGCCTTCGTCACTGGTATGCATATTCATTTTTGTCTCCATACGAGGGTTTCCATTTTCATGGCAATTCATTTCCACAATATATATATACAATGTGTTCGACTTCTTCAAAGTGAATGCAAACCTTGCTTGTCCTTATAAGTGGGGGAGATTTTCATTACTTTTTCAACGTAGTGAAATCAAGGGGGAGCCCATTCCCTTTAGAACCCCACAATTATGATTATATTTTTTTTTTCAAATTTCTTGTTGTTTTTGTTTTCAAATTTAAAAGCAGTGAAATCATTATTTTTCTTCTTTTTCAAATTTCTTGAGAATCACCGTTAAGAAATGTCACAATGATTATGCCACTAGAGGGGATGTGGATATGTTGCTCATTAAAGGAATCATGTATGAGATTAATTAGTGTTTTCTTTTTATATTTTTCATTTAGTTTTCATCAAGTTGACTTGATTAATAAATAAAAAAATTAACGTGGAAAAAATATATGGAGAAGTAGATATTTGAATGCGTGAATGATTATCCAAGATCTTCAAAGTCATTTCCTCATCATTTCTTCTTATTTACAATGTTTCTATTGTTTGTTATAAGTTCATGTTTAAGATGTTCTCTCTTACTGATGCTTCTGGTTAGAAATAATGCATTATATTTATACCCATGTTCAAAATTAGTGCATGGATTAATCATAACTACAAAGATAAGTAGTGCACTTTACCTTGATTGGTAAGCATCTTTGTATTAGATTTGATTATAGAAGACTTAAAAAAGTTATATGGTATATGTTGGATAATTTGGTAGTGTGTTTATGCATGTTGTGACTTATTTTTTAAATAGACAATGTATAAAAGTACTTTTTATGTGTGTAATAGAAACTTTCTTTTCTTAGGTGAATAGGTTATAAACTCAACTTCAACCAATTATATTGACTTAATAACGTCCATTAATAATCTTAGAAGTGTGTCAAATGTGAAAAGAACATTTGTGGCATGTGCTTTGGGTTTTATTAACCATTAAGGGTGAGTGACAAACTTAGAAAGTGCCTATGCAGGGGATTTTTGGTTGGATAAAAAAAATTAAGTTCTAATGATCTTTGCTTCTTTTGTGAATGTTTTGTTAATTGCATATAACTCCATATAATTTTTCATTTCCTTACTTAATTGTAAACTCTGCTTCTATATTGATTATATTGATGACTTGTTTTTATTTCTATTGTGTTTGTAGAATAAAACTGTTAACATAAATTTATCACAAAATGTCAACTTAGAAGATAGTTTCTGATAGCATAAATGAGCTCTGATAGGAGGTATCTAGCAGAATTCTCCCTGCTAAAGAACAAATCGATGCACAACAAATCTACTTACCAAATTCTATTAATCGATTACCTTCAATGGTCTCTTTTAGTATCATTTGAATTAGCTCTCTTTCTTTATTATTTGTATCTCATTTTTTGTTAAGAAGTTATTAGATGAGCATATGATTATATGAACTATGTGTTATGTAAAGCTTGTTCGAATCTTCAAAAGAATGTAGATGAAAATGGAGGCAGTGGTGATGTCCCGATGGTTCACACATGAATAGGTAAATAGGTAGTTTTAAAACAGTCATTGATTGCGAAAACTATTATTATTCATTATGAAGATGATGGAGTCATTCAATTGGGTATATATGTGTTCCAATTTGGGTTCCTTATAGCCTTTCAATTAGCTTTTTTGCTTTTTAGAATTTAATTTTTCAAAGGATTGTGAAGAAATTAAGGTGGTTGTTCCATACTGTGTTCCTTAGGTGAAATGTATGATATGTACGGTTTGTCTAATTCACTATTCTATACTACATCTGAGAAATCATTCAATGTATCTTCTGCCAGTTTAGTTAAAGCCAAAAAGTTGTTGGAAGAGGTTGTTAATAAACCAACTACTTGGGCAGATCTTTGTCAATTTCAATTGATGCCTTCAAACATGCAAGGAGCCTTTTTACTAAGAGCCTCCTTTATCTTATCTACCGAGTCTCATGTATCTTAGAATCTAGAAAAATAATTATATCTTTTTCACTTTATTGATTGTTTTCTCTGTAAAAATTGTTAAAGTTCTAATTAAAATCTTATATTACTTATTATATATCATTATATTAAATAATTACCTTATATCATTACTTATTGTTTTTCTATAACAATCATATATCATTATACTAAACTTCATATTAAAACTATCTGAAATTTTTATGACACCATATAAATTTGTCAAATCATATATTTTAAAAAATAAAAATAAAAAGTATAAATCTATGTAATATTAATTAATTTTTATTTTCTATGTTCATAAAATATTGTAATGATTTAACATTATTGTTAGCTAAATTTATTTTTAGACTTAGAATCATTGTCAATAATATTAAATTTGATTTTTATCAATTTGATGATCAATCATGTGAACCCATAAGTATAAATAAGAGAGTTATTTTGTTACTTATAAAATCGTCACCAACGATCATGCATTTTATGACGAATATTAAAATCATCGTCAAAGGATTACCCTTTGGTGTTGATCTTACTAAATTGTCACCAAAAGATAAGGATTTTGCAATGATTTCGAAAAAACATCGCCAAAGGCTTACCATATGATGACAATGTCACTTAATCGTCACCAAAGGCTTGTTCAATGCAATATTCTCCTTAGTGGGAACTAGCTCAATGCAATATTGTTATGCTCCACTATCTTCCTAATCAAGTAAAACTTCCTTAATAGATATTTGGACCATTAATGAGAGCATGGTTACTTTGCCTATATAATGTTGCCACTATTATCATAGTATAACACTATTGGCTCAATAATGCTAAGAACTATTCCAAGTTTGATGATGAATTTCTCAATTAAAACAGATTCCTTTGTCACTTTTGGCACTTAGATATGGTCTGCCTTGGTCATATAATCAATGATAATTAGTTGTTTTGAACTTTTCTAACCTACCGCATCATCATACAAAGTGAAGATGTATGCTAATTATGATCTACTATCAATTGGAAACTCGCATATGAATACGCCTAAACTCTTAGTTTAAATCCTTTATAGACTGGAAAAAGATCTATAGTTCTTCGCAAGTACTTCAATATTTTTTTAACATTTATCCAGTGGCTATCACCAAGATTAGCTTAAAATATGCTTGTTATGCTCAAAGTATAAGAGACATCTTATCGAGTATATAACATCATATACATAATTGTTTAAATGGTTGAAGCATAAGGAATACAAGCTATGATATCTCTCTCTTCCTTTATCATTAGACATGTACTCTATGACAGAGAAATCATATATGATATGGGTAAAATTTTCCTTTTAGAGTTCTCCATGCTAAACCTGTTTAGTACTTAGTAAATGTTCATAGATTGAGATAAAACAAGTAAACTCTTTGGTATATCTTTACAAATATTTATTCCTGAAATATAGGCTGCTTCTCCTAAGTCCTTTATGGATAAGTATTTAGATAACTAAATCTTTACATATTGGAGCATAATTGTGTTATTTTCAATAAGTAATATGTCATCTACATAACACCAAGAAGATGACTACAGTCCTACTAACATTCTTATAGACATATAGTTCATCTATAATTTTTTTAAAAAATTGTTTGATTGTCTCATAAAAATGAATATTCCAATTTAATTATGCTTGCTTAAGTCTATAAATAGACTTTTACAACTTGCATACTTGATTAGAAACCTCTTATAATTAAAACCTTTAGGTCGTATCGTATACACATCTTCAAGAGAATTCCCGTTAAGAAATGTTTGTTTTGATATTCAATTGTCAAATTTTATAATCATGATATGCAACTATAGTTAAAAAGATCTTTATGGACTTTAACATGGTTATTGGTGAAAAGGTTTCATCAAAATCAACTCCTTATTTTTGTTTGTAACCTTTATTCACTAGCCTTATTTTATACTTATGTACCTTACCATTCAAATCAATTTTTCTCTTAAAAATTTACGAGCATCTAATCGTTATAGTATGATCAAGAGCATTAATCAAATTTCGTACTTGGTTAGTATAAATAGATTCCATTTCAAATATAATAGCTTCATAACATTTTAAAGAACCAATGTTAGACATTGCTTTTTTAAAACTAGTAAGCTTATCATCCATGAGCAATACATAGTCTTTCCCCTTTTCAAATTGTAGATCTAATCTAGTGGAAAGACTACGTATCTTATTAATGTGCTACATACTATGTATCTCTTGAACCCTTGATTATACATCATATGTATCAACATGAGGTTCTTATTTCACCTGGAAGTAAATTTACGGTTCTTAAACTTCTTTACGTTCTACCTAACTCCCACTACTTACTTGAGAATAAATTATCTTTCTAGCCATATAGCATGTATTGAGACAAACACCTTTTGCTCAAAAGAGTGGTAAAATTAACATTTGATACTCTCTTTTGAATACCCTACAAATTTATATTTATTTAACTTAATTTGAAGTTTATCATATGTTGGATGCATTATATAAGCATTACATCCTCCAATCTTTAGGTATAACAACTTTGGCCTACTATTATTTTATATCTCATATGATGTCATGTTAATCAATTTGGATGGAACTCTATTTAGAAGATGAGAAACAGTTTTAAGGGCATATCCCTAAAAGGAGATAGGAAGTATTGCATAATTCATCATAGAATATACCATATCTAATAGACTATAATTTCTCTTTTAAAATACTCTATTATGTTGTGGAGTTTTAAGTGGAGTCCATTTTGAGATAATTTCATTCTCTTTTAAGTAACCAAAAAACTTGTAGTTTAAATACTCACTACTCGATTAGATCTAAGTGTCTTAATACTCTGACTAGTTTATTTCTTAACCTTAAGTTTAAATTGTTTAAACTTTTGAAATGATTCAGGCTTTTTTTTTATTAAATGCACATAAAATATCTAGAATGATCATCCATGAATGTAATGAAATATGAGTATCCACCTATATAATGCAAGTAGACATAGGAACATTTGAATATACAAGCTAGTAACTCAATGGCATACTCTCTCTTTCCACTAAATGATAGTTCGATCATCTTACCTAACAAAAAAAAGTATAAGCTCCATATGATTCATAATTAAATGGGTCCATATATTCATCTTTATGTAACTGTAACCTTATTAGAAGATCATTAACATATCTTTCTTATGAAAAGAAAATTCCCTCATCATGTTGCTTCACTTCTAGTCCAAAAAAGTATTTCATCAACCCCCATGTCAATCATTTTAAATTCAAAAATCACAAGTTTCCTAAATTCAATCATTAATGGAGCATTACTTTTAATACAAATTAAATAATCCATTTAAAGACAAACAATTAATAATTTATCACCACTTCTAGTCATAAAATATAAAGTAGACTCACTTGTACTTTGTAAAAATTCATATGAGTTGAAATGATTATTGATCCTCTTATACCCAACATGTGAAGCTTGCTTTAGGATATATAATACTTTCATTTAATGGTATACTTTATTCATTTGACCTACCACTTTACAAACTTTTGATTATTTTAATTACATTTTTCATTTAAAAAACCACTAAGAAAAGTGAACTTCACTTCAAATTGCTAGAAATTCCTTTTTTTCATGCTAGTAAGGCTAGAAAAATGTGTAGAGTATCAAACCTTGTAACTGTAGTAAATGTAGCGTCATGTTTAACAACCTTACGTTGTTTATAACCTTGAGCAACTAACCTAGCATTGTATCTTTGGAATGACTTATATGATTATTATTGTATCTTATAAATCCACTTTAGTCTAATAATTGTTTCTCTATTTAGAAGAATAATCAACTCTCATGTCTTATTTCTCTCTGAGGCTTTCATTTCTTCATCTATAGTAATATGTGAATTATTAAATTTCATAGCTTCTTTAAATGAACTTGACTCTTGTACTCGCACAATTTGACATCTCTATCTGGTTACATAAATGCTTGTCAAGCTCCTCCATTTTCATAGTCGAGTTTTTGAAGAGGAAGGAGAGTTAGAATGTATTGGACTTGAAAAACTATGTAAATTGATTGGGTTGGAATGTGTCACAGAAGGATTGGAGTCATCATCATCACCATTCACTAATAGATTTTCTCCTTAATAATATTCTAAAAAAGATACTAAAAATATTGTTTCTCATCCCATTTTTTAGTATATTTGTCATTAAACACAACATCCCAGCTAATTTGTAACTTTATAGTAAGAGGATTATATTATCAATACCTTTAGTTTTATTACTATATCTCATAAAAATACATCTCACATTATTTTTATAATGTGTTGTTCCATTTTTAAAAGAAATATGCAAATAAACAACAAAACCAAAAACTTTAAAGTGGTTACATCATTGATTTGATGCTTCAAAAGGTGGTTAGTGCTATAATGTCATTGTAGGGTTTTGATTGAGAATATAAGATGTTATATATATTACTTTTGCCCAAAAACTCTTTGGCAAATCCTTAAATTTGAGCATGTTTTTTACCATCTCCATAGGATTCCTATTCTTTCACTCTGTGGCTTCATTTTGTTGTGAAGAGTAGCTAGTGGTCAGTTGTCTTTGAATGTTAAGTTTAGTACAAAATTAGTCAAATTCCTCCAATAGAAATTCCCATAATCAATCTGCAACTCTATCGTGGGATATCCACTTTTCTTTTCAATAAATGATTTGAAATTTTAAAAGCAATAATGCATCTAAATTTTTCTTAATAAAATATATCCAATTAAATTGATTAAAATGGTTAACATAAAAAAAAGTAACTGCTACTTACATCTGCATATACGAAAAGAATCTCAATGTTGCTATCTAGTTAGCAACTTTTAGAAACATCATCAACATAATTTATCAAAGGCAAACTAGTCACCAAATATTGTTCATTCAATATACTAAACCTTTTGAAATTTAAAAGTCCATATCTATCCTATCAAAGCCAGTTTTCATCATATAAAGTCAATTTTAATGTAACTTTGACATAATAGTGTTAGCTTAAAGGAAATAGTTTATTCTTAGTTATTAGAACCGCAAATAGAAGACACTACTTAGACATATCCTTGTAGACATAACAAGTTAAGTCTTCAAAGATAAGTTAAAATCCTTCTAAAAGGAATTGAACTACACTTAATAAGTTTGAATCAATATCAAGTATATAATGTACATTTCAATATAATCTAAACCATATGGATTTAACTTATGAACACCTTTTCCTTAAGTCTTTCGAGCTATTCCATCGCTATTTTCACTTGTCTATTTATTAAGTTATCTAGACCAATGAAAAAAAAAACAAGTTAACTTATCATTTGCACACTGCAACCACTATCTACATATAACAATATAAAACACATTATTTATGAGAATAACATTCAAGAAATAAACTTTCAACTTCATCCACTTCCTTTTCTTCAATAAATTTAGCTTATTTTTATTTAAAACAGTAATACCTTTCCATTTAACTCTAGCTTTTGTAGTAGTAGCATTGCCTTGAGCTTAAAATTTTCACCTTTCTCAACTCCTTTTGAATGTTGATTATTGTCACTATACTATTCTCCTCCACCTTCTCTTTCATTTTTAAAGGATTTTCTCTATGACCTATTTTGAAGGAGCCTTTTTTGGCTTAATTTAGTAAAATTGGCTATTTATTTTTGTTAGGATAGCTACAACTTACATTAGATTAGAAAGTACTTTCAAGTATGTTGCTATTATATATGTCCATTATATCCTTATATTCCATTGGAAAATTTATTGAGATATTTTCCCTCCACCTTTACTGATGGAAATTTTGTCCGTCACAAAATGAAATTTTTCATGACAGTGTTATCGACGAATATTAATTTTCCATCTCTAATTAGCTACAGTATTTGGTCCGTCGATAATTTATGATTTTCTTGTATTGTAATATTATGCATATGAATGCAATCATAAAATTATGAATCATGTCATAAATGTACCAAATTCATTCTATATGATATCACTCATGTGACTCAGTAGTCTAACACTTTAAATTCTTCAACAATTTGAGAGACAGGATACTACATTGAATCTATATCAGGTATATAAAATATATTTCAATATAATCTAAACCATATGGCTTTATCTTATTGATACCTTTTCCTTAAGCCTTTTGAACCATTCCATCACTCTTTTCACTCGACTATTTATTAACTTACCTAGACTAATGACAAAACTAAGTTGACTTATCATATGCATACAGCAACCGCTATCTATATGACACAATATCTTAAAAACATTATTTATTACAATAGAATTCAAGAAATAAACTTTCAGCTTCATCCACTTCCTTTTTTTCAACAAATTTAGCTTATTTTTATTTAAAACATTAATATCTTTTTATATAACTATACCTTTTATAGTAGTAACATTGCTTTGAATTCAAAATTTTCACCTTTCTGTACTCCTTTTAAATGTCGATTATTGTCACTATACTATTATCCTTTACTTTCTCTTCCAAATTAAAAGGATTTTCCACTACAACCTATTTTGAAGGAACCTTTTTTACTTAATTCACTAAAATTGGTTGTCTTTGTATTGGGGTAGCTACAACTTGCATTAGAAAACATTTTCAAGTGGGTTGCTATTATATATGTCCGTCCTATCTTCATAAGAATAAAGGGACCTATAAGCACCCCATCATTTGATAGCATGCTTTATCTTTGTACTCCTCTATGGTAGCTATAACATCGATGTATATCTTCAATAGGCTCCTAAGAATTTTCTTAAATACTTTTTTTTAACCATATCCCCACCATACTTATTTGGTTAACAATTTCTATATTATTTTGTTGTAGCAGCTAAAGTATCCCTTTCACTCTTAAATAAACTTTTAAATTTTCATCACAGAGTTTGAAGTTTGACTGTGATTACTTTGTCATTACCTTGATAAACTTTTTGCAAAGCATCCCAAACTTCCTTAGACTTTGTGGATGATAAGCTACAAGAGAACATTAATTAATTAATTGTTTGCCGAATGAATAATAATGCCTTGATATCCTTTTTTTGAATGCCTCGATTTGCTTTAGTTTTATTATATTCTTCATCTACTAAAAACCTTAAATCTTAAGACAATATATATATTAACAACTTAAAGGAGGCCTTTCCCAGGCTTAGATGAGCAGGATTGAGAAATAGGGATATTATGTT
>JANVCQ010000007.1:5570145-5592579 GCA_025531925.1 Erythroxylum plowmanianum
GACGAATAGAATGGTTCCACTCTCGCCCAAATAGAAGCACATAATCATGCTCAAATCATTTTATCAAATGCTTTCATACTTTTCATGCTCTTTCCTTTCTTTCCATTCAAATCAAAATGCCACGATACAATTCAATGGCATAACATTGATCAAAATCACAATTTAATTATTTCAACATATCATGCTTCTGCCACAATATAAAAAAATCAAAATCATCATGTATTTTCAACAAGTCCAATTCAAACAATTTAACACATATTCACACATAGGTAAGAATTTGCCCATTTACACAATAACCATAAATATATTACCCACCTCATTTCCTTGCTAAGATCCAAGTTAAGGCTGTCTTTCCCTTTGCTCTTCCGTAGGATTCTCTTGATTCCCTAAAACAAACCAAGCCTCATTCAATAGAAATCCAAAAGAAAATCCCACAATGCAAAATCACTAAAATTTATTCTAGAATCCTTAAACCCAAGCATTTTCTGAACTCCCTGGACTAAAATCCTTCCAAAAATCCAAAAGATCCAAAATGGTCTTACCTTAATTCTTCACCAATTGAAGAGATCTTTAACTCAAAGGGAAGCTCTTCTCTTCCTCTTCCTTTTTCCCTTCTTGAACAACTCCAAAATCTCTTTTGAAGACTAAGAAAAGTTAAACCCTAGCTTGTTTTCTCTCCTTCTCTTCTTCTCTTCGTATTTCTCTCTCTTCTTCATGACACTCTCTCTTTTTCTCTTCAATTTTCGTTCTTCTTTCTTCTTAAAATGCAAGACAATACTTCTTCTTCCAGTTATACCCTTAATGAGTGAGAAATGTCCCATTTGCCCTTCCATTTATACCTTAAGTCTTTTATGCTTAAGTGTCTTGCCCACAATATCCTTGAACATTCTGACATAGCACTTCCTTCTAGAAAAGTGTTCACCACTGTATTAAGTTTCTAATGATGCCAAAATCATTCAATTTGGTTTAGAAATCTAAAAGTATTGCCCCAAACATTTTCAGACTGTTCTTATATTGAAACAATACACTATACATAACTTCCATCTGGAATTTGAAAGTCTTAGAGACTGAATTAGATTTGGATTTCTTCATGCCATTTGTATCTCCATGTCTATATTTTATTTCAAAATAAGAATCATCTTATTCGGAGATCTATCGATCAAAAAAGCATCAAAATATTGAAGCATGTTCAGTAATAATATTCATACTCTTCCAATCGATACCCTTACTTTGATTCAAATAATCTTTTTTGAATTAATACCAAAAGCTGTAACCTTTTATGGAGACGTAAAAATAAAAGTGTTAGGAATCTAAGGGTTTAAAAATCAATTCATTTGGAGGTCGGATAACAAAATTATGACCGAAAGAATCAAACAAGATTTGGCCTTGAATCATATTGAACCTATCTTGGGACAATTGGTATAACTTTCAATAAAAATGTCAGATAAAGAAAATATTACGATGATTTCAAACAGGACCTTGAGTTATAAAACTTTCAAGAAGACCTTCAGGTCAGATTTTATCATCTCAAGGGTCAAAAATGGACCAGATGATGGGATCAGACGAAACCAAATTAAAAGCAAACGAATGAGAAAAAGCAGATGAATCAGGAAAATTGCTATAACTTTCCCTACAAATATTGGATTGAGGCGTTCTTTAGATAGTTTGAAAGAGGACTTCAAGATATACAACTTTTATGAAGAACTTGAAGACATATTCTATCTTCTGAAAGGTCAAAAATTGGGCAAATAATAGGTATAGCCAAAACCAAATCAAAAAGCAGACGAATGGGAAAAGGCAGATGAATCAGGAAAATTGCTATAACTTTCCCTAAAGATATCAGATTGAGGCATTCTTTAGATGGTTTCAAAGAGGACTTCAAGAGAAGACTCAAAGATAAATTCTATCGTCTGAAAGGTCAAAAATGGAGTATACAATAGGTACAGACGATAGTGTATAGAAGGTCAAATATAGAAGAATCAGAAAGTCAAACATAGATGATATGATGTCATCACAGACGATACATTTTTACAGACGTTATGAATTTATCGTAGATGATATGATGTCATCATAGATGATACATTTTTATAAACTATATGACGTCATCATAGATGATATGATGTCATCACAGATGATATTATCTATATACCGTTGGAAATCTGAAAAGATAATCTACAACTTTATAGAAGAAATCTTTCTATAATTCAGCCTAGATCAACCCATAATTTCCCTCAAATTTAGAACTTGAATTTTACATTCATCCACCAATGTACTACACCTAGTTCTCAACTTCATGACAAATTTTGAGATTCTTAAGGATAGAATTTAGATTAGATGCCTTCATGAGAAATGTAGCCATATGTCTCTAGTTTGATGCAAATCAATAATCATCTTGTTTAGATAACTAAGGAAAAAGTTATGGCTAAAAGACTGAAACAAACTCAGTGAACATTTTCCAGATCAACTACCAATTTTGTTTCCAAATTTTCCTTAACACAACTCATACCAAAATCACCATTTCAACTTCATTTACTCCTCATTCTCAACTCTATTTCAAATCAATATCATCCACAATAAAATATAGTTCATGATTAATCATGAACACTAATAACAGAACATACACACACACACATATATATATCCTTCATCAACTTAGTACGCATATTCAACTTCATTTTTGCTTTCATTGAATTTCTAACTTTCACATTAATTCTTCCCATTTCAAAATCTCTTATCCACAAAAACACCAAAGCAAAAACATGAATCTATCCTCACTTCTCATTTACTACTTTAATCTCGTCTGTCATTTCTAATTTGAAGAATTTTCATCATTTTTTCTTTACTCATGACTAATCACCAAAATTTCTCATTTACCAGTTCTAATCTTTTAAGAAAAGTTCAGAGTCCAACAATTCTCACCCCTTAAAGAATTTCGTCCTCGAAACTCTTACCTGAGTGATCAAACAAATGGAGGTAACATTGTCTTATGTTTTCCTCAATATCCCTAGCAACTTCTTCACTTGAATAATTTCTTCCAAATGATTATAGTCAAAAGACTCATTCGGTCTTTCAATCACTTATTTAACCATTCACTTTCTTAACGAGTTCCTTCTTATGTTTCAGATTACTCACAGTTTTTCCACTTCCTGTGTCGATAACATCAATACCAGATCATATTGATATCTCTTAACATACTCACATATATCACATTACGAACCAAAGACATCTTTGTTGGTAATACTAACTCATAAGTCAATGGTCCAATTTTCAATATCTTTATTTGAACCAATACAATTTAAACTTAGTTGATTCTTTATCCTAACCTAAGCACATTTTGCACTCAATCTAAGCACACCTTGAAAAGGTGATACTCTCATAAACATTTCATGTTTTGCTTCTACCTCCTTCACCATCAAACACTATCTCAGTGTATTCCTACTAGGTGTATATCATAGGTTGTTATTTATACCCCTCTAACAGTCTCTTTGTTCAATCATCTTTATTGGTACGTATACTTCTTATTTCAATCACAATGCATCATTCTTTCTATTCGAACCCGAAAATTCAAATCTATTTTCAATCTCTCAATCAGATTCACAATTTCTGAATCCTTAATTTGGGCTTGGTTAATCCTTCCATGTGATACTGATCTCCAATTCCATAGCAATTAGTACTTTGATTTGCCTAAAATTCAACTTCACATTCTATGCTTCTTTTGGCACTAGATCTGATAACCTCAATATCGAATTTATGCTTAATGTATCAAATATAACACTAACTTTACTTGGAAATACTCATTTGTACCATCATAGTCTTTCAGTACTTATATCAATTGTCTCAGTCTCGTATTCAATTTTTCTTAACTCAATAAAAGGTTCCTATACATACACTGTCTCCAAACTTTCAAAGCAGTCACTACTATAGTAGCTCTAAATTATGTATCGAATAATCAACTCATAGGGCTTTAGTTGTCTCCATGCATATGAAATCACTTTATCCTACCACATTGGATTTTAACAAGATCTCTTATATAACACTATAGAATCTCCAAATCCATGTGATATAATTAACATCAGTATAAATCCTCAAAATTTTCTTTACCTTCATTACTCATACGGTTTACACATTTTTCTTCAAGTATTCTACTATTCTTTTCAACTTTTCGAAGACATTTAATATATCATCAAATCTTGCTTGGATCGCTTAAATCTTTAATACCATAGTGCTATCGGGGTAATTGACAACTCAAACAATTATTATCACACTCCATGTGCCCCCTGATTAGTCTTCGTAATTCCTTAAATAATTAATTCCTTGATGAGGTAACATTATCTCGCGTTATTCTCAATTTCCCAATTGACTCACTTTTCTTAAATTATCTTCCCTATAATATTTACCTTTTTGGCATAATCACCTATATCATACTTCCATCGTGTTACTCTGATTCATCTCATGATTTTAACTATAGGAATCATAGATTATTTCCCACACCATATCCAAATATAGATCTCGTATGTACTCAATCACATTAGTCACTAATGTAACCACATGATCAGCTGGGTGCTCCTAATAACTGGTCGACAAAATCTTAAGGACTTCTACATATATCACTATCAATCGTTTCACTTTCCATAATACGTTCTTAATCAATTTAGGAGCATAAACGCATGCCCATCCTAACATTCTGATATCGAATCCACTAACACTACTTTCTATCAGATCATAACTCTTATCACACCAATTAAACAATCATTTTCAATTCCTAGTTCAACCTTTCAATTCCTCTTTACTTGTACTCCTTAAATCTTGTCATTTCTACCTATGTCTCTATTTCTTTCTTAGTCAATTCATGAAAACCCTCTTCACAGCCATATTAATTCTAGTACATATCCACAATAAAATTTCGTCACCATACTTAATAACATAATCACAATTACTAAATCTATGTCTAATATATCGGGCTACGTAATATTTCTTATTTCTAAATATCCTCAAACTTTCATCATCTTACACTCTGACAAAACACCATTCTTCTCATCGTTTCTAATAGTCCAAACTCTTAACGGAAGTTCATACATGTGACTAATGCGGTTGCAATTACCAGGATTCTATACTCATCAATAACCTTCTCTAATGATGACAAATTAGGTGCAGTACATCCTTGCAAAACTCCTCGCGTTCTTTTACAAGGTGGCATTTTACTCTTCAATAAGACACTATCTTTTAGCTTACTTTCATTCTAATCTTATTTCCTACATGTATGCATGATATGTATGTCACTTAATGCAACACATCAACTCACAATACAGTAATTAATCACATAGCCTACCAATTCATAACACTATACATTCTGAGCCTTAAAAAAACCTAAGTTCTGATACCAAACAACGCTGGATCCCGCTCCCGGAGCCCAGCATTCGGAGACATTTAATAGTCAAATCTCATTGCAAATTTTCTTAAACAATTAACGCATATGCAAAAAATTGATAATCAAATCGGCCTGATTTATTTAAACAATTTTAGTAACAAAGATGCAAACATTATTGAACACATCAGAGTTTTAGAAATCACTTGGGCCCATTACAGAACACAATGCTTGTTTTCATAATATCTTTACATTTCAAAAACCATCCCTTTGCCTTAATACAAATACAAAATACAAAATACAAAATACACATGATATAATTGAATGCTTATGCTTAAAATGATTTTAAAATACAGAAAGTTCCCGAACTAACTTAATTACAAAAGTCTCTAACTATCTTGGAGTTCTGATATCTTGCAAGGATTGCTATTCGTCTCTGTCTGCAGTTGAGGAGGGAATATGGGTGAGGTACACAACTCAGTGGCTAATATATTTATAGACATTGGCAACGAGCCACACAATTCAGGCACACACACATATATATATATAATACCAAAGTATGCATATGTATATATATCCCATTTAATTTAGCAATTCTATCATCCACACTTCAAGCTCAAAAATTTCATAATTTGAATGTCATCACACAGAATATATCATGAAGACTCATCCATCAAAACCTAACACTCAAACATGCATCATACTTGACAGTTCAACTATGCAACGTATAAACAATTGGCTAGAGGGTTCCATGGAAATAGAATGGAGAAACCGAAGTTTACCTTATGAACAGAATGAGTCCAATTTCGGAACTCATATGCCACAAGCGGATAGCCGAGAGAAGACTCTTGTCAACTGCACGTGACGAAGAGAATGGTTCCACTCTCGCCCAAATAGAAGCACATAATCATGCTAAAATCATTTTATCAAATGCTTTCATACTTTTCATGCTCTTTCCATTCAAATCAAAATGCCACAATGCAATTCAATGGCATAACATTGATCAAAATCACAATTTAATTATATCAACATATCATGCTTCTTCCACAATATAACAAAATCAAAATCATCATGCATTTTCAACAAGTCAAATTAAAACAATTTAACACATATTCACACATAGGCAAGAATTTGCCCATTTACACAATAACCATAAATATATTACCCATCTCATTTCCTTGCTAAGATCCAAGTAAAGGTTGTCTTTCCCTTTGCTCTTGCGTAGGATTCTCTTGGTTCCCTAAAACAAACCAAGTCTCATTCAATAGAAATCCAAAAGAAAATCCCACAATGCAAAATCACTCAAATTCTAGAATCCCTAAACCCAAGCATTTTCTAAACTCCCTGGACTAAAATCCTTCCAAAAATCCAGAAGATCCAAAATGGTCTTACCTTGATTCTTCACCAATTGAAGAGATCTTTAGCTCAAAGGAAAGCTTTTCTCTGCCTCTTCCTTTTTCCTTTCTTGAACAACTCCAAAATCTCTTTTGAAGACTAAGAAAAGTTAAACCCTAGCTTGTTTTCTCTTCTTTCTCTCCTTCTCTTCTTCTCTTCATATTTCTCTCTCTTCTTCATGACACTCTCTCTTTTTTCTCTTCAATTTTCGTTCTTCTTTCTTTTTAAAATGCAAGACAACACTTCTTCTTCTAATTATACCCTTAATGAGTGAGAAATATCCCATTTGCCCTTCCATTTATGCCTTAAGTCTTTTATGCTTAAGTGTCTGGCCCACAATACCCTTAAATATTCTGACATAACACTTCCTTCTAGAAAAGTGTTCCCCATTGTCTTAAGTTTCTGATGATACCAAAATCATTCAATTTGGTTTAGAAATTCGAAAGTATTACCTCAAACATTTTCGGACTGTTCTTATATTGAAATAGTACATTATACTTAATTTCCATCTAGAATTTGAAAGTCTTAAAGACTGAATAAGATTTGGATTTCTTCATACCATTTGTAGCTCCATGTCTCTAGTTTATTTCAAAATAATAATCATCTAATTTGGAGCTCTACCAATCCAGAAATCATCAAAATACTGAAGCATGTTTAGTAAAAATATCCAATTCATACTCTTCCAATCGATACCCTTACTTTCATTCAAACAATCTTTTTTGAATCAATACCAAAATCTATAACCTTTCATGGATACATAAAAAGAAAATTGTTAGGAATCTAAGGGTTCACGAATCACTTCATTTGGAGGTTGGATAACAAAATTAATGCCGAAAGAATCAAACAAGATTTGGTCCTCAATCATATTGAACCTATCTTGGGACAATTGGCATAACATTCAGTAGAGATGTCAGATCAAGAAAATATTATAATGATTTCAAAGAGGACCTTGAGATATAAAATTTTCAAGAAGACCTTCAGGTCAGATTTTATCATCTCGATGGTCAAAAATGGACCAGACGATAGGATCAGACGAAACCAAATCAAAAGCAAACGAATGGGAAAAAGCAGACGAATTAGGAAAATTGCTATAACTTTCCCTATAGATATCATATTGAGGCGTTCTTTAGATAGTTTGAAAGAGGACTTCATTTTATGAAGAAATCGAAGACAAATTCTATCATCTGAATGGTCAAAATGGGGCAGACGATAGGTGCAACCGAAACCAATTCAAAAAGTAGACGAATGGGAAAAAGCAGATGAATCAGGAAAATTGCTATAATTTTTCCTAAAGATATCAGATTGAGGAATTCTTTATATGATTTGAAAGAGGGATTCAAGATCTACAATGTTTATGAAGACCTCAAAGACAAATTCTATCGTCTAAAGGGTAAAAAATGGAGTAGACGATAGGTATAGATGATAGTGTATAGAAGGTCAAATATAGAAGAAGCAAAAAGTCAAACATAGACGATATGACGTCATCACAGACGATACATTTTTACAGACGATATGGCATCATCATAGATGATATATTTTTACAGACCATATGACATCATCATAAATGATATGACGTCATCACAGACGATACTATCTATACTCCTGAACATCTTCCCTTATAAAGACCATAACTTTCAACTCCAATGTCCAAAATTCTCATGCTATATACCGTTGGAAATCTGAAAAGATAATCTACAACTTTCTAGAAGACATCTTTCTATAATTCAGCCTAGGTCAACCCATACTATCCCTCAAATTTAGAACATGAATTTTACATTCATCCACCAATGTACTATACCTAGTGAACATTTTCCAGATCAACTACCAATTTTGTTTCCAAATTTTCCTTAACACAACTCATAGCAAAATCACCTTTTCTACTTCATTTACTCCTCATTCTCAACTCCATTTCAAATCAATATCATCCATAAGAAAACATAGTCCATGATTAATCATGAACACTAATAACAGAACATACACTCATATATATATATCTCCTTCATCAACTTAGTATGCATATTCAACTTCATTTTTGCTTTCATTGAATTTCTAACTTTCACCTTAATTCTTCCCATTTCAAAATCTCTTATCCACCACCCTCACTTCTAATTTACTACTTTAATCTCGTCTATCATTTCTAATTCAAGAATTTTCATCATTTGTTCTTTACTCATGACTAATCACCAAAATTTCTCATTTACCAGTTCTAATCTTCTAAAAAAAGTTTGAGGTCCAACATTGCAAGTAAATATAGGGCCATATACATTTGAATATACAAGCTAGTAACTCAATGGCATACTCTCTCTTTCCACTAAATGGTAGTTTAATCATCTTACATAACAACAAAATTATAAGTTCCATATGATTCATAATTAAATGGGTCCAACTATTATTCTTTATGTAACTACAACCTTATTAAAAGATCATTAATGTATCTTTCTTATGAAAAGAAAATTCCCTCATCATGTTGCTTCACTTCTAGTATAAAAAAAAGTATTTCATCATCCCCCATGTCAATCATTTTTAATTCAAAAATCGTAAGTTTCCTAAATTCAATCGTTAATAGAGCATTACTTTTAATACAAATCAAGTGATCCATTTAAAGACAAACAATTAATAATTTAACGCCACTTCTAGTCTTAACATATAAAGTAGACTCACTTGTACTTTGTGAAAATTCACATGAGTTGAAATGATTATTGATCCTTTTATACCCAATATATGAAGCTTACTTTAGGACATATAATACTTTCATTTAATGATATACTTTATTCATTTACCTACCACTTTACAACCTTTTGATTATTTTACTTACATTTTGTATTTAAAAACCCACTAAGAAAAGTGAACTTCACTTCAAATTGCTAGAAATTCCTTTTTTTCATACTAGTAAGGCTAAAAAAGTGTGTAGAGTAACCTTGTAATTGTAGTAAATGTAGCGTCATGTTTAACAACCTCCCATTGTTTATAACCTTGAGTAACTAACCTAGCATTGTATCTTTGGAATGACTTATATGATTATTATTTTATCTTATAAATCCACTTTAGTCTAATAATTATTTCCCTATTTGGAAGAGTAATCAACTCTCATGTCTTATTTCTCTCTGAGGCCTTCATTTCTTCATCTATAGTAATACGTGAATTATTAAATTTCATAGCTTTTTTAAATGAACTTGACTCTTGTATTCGCACAATTTGACATCTCTATTTGGTTGCATAAATGCTTGTCAAGCTCCTTCATTTTCATATTGGAGTTTTTGAAGAGGAAGGAGAGTTAGAATGCATTGGACTTGAAAAACTATGTAACTTGATTGGGTTTGAATGTGTCACATAAGTATTGGAGTCATCGTCATCACCATTCACTAATAGATTTTCTCCTTTACAATATTCTAAAAAGATACTAAAAATATTATTTCTCATCCCATTTTTTAGTATATTTATCATTAAATACAACATCCCAACTAGTTTGTAACTTTATAGTAAGAGGATTATACTATTAATATCTCTAGTTTTATTACTATATCTCATAAAAATACATCTCACATTATTTTTATAATGTATTGTTCCATTTTTAAAAAGAAATATGCACATAAACAACAAAACCAACAACTTTAAGGTAGTTACATTATTGATTTCATGCTTCAAAAGGTGCTTAGTGATATAATGTCATTATAGGATTTTGATTGAGAATATAAGTTGTTATATATATTACTTTTGCCTAAAAACTCTTTGGCAATTCCTTAAATTTGAACGTACTTTTTACCATCTCCATACGATTCCTATTCTTTCACTCTGTGGCTTCATTTTGTTGTGAAGAGTAGCTAGCGGTCAGTTGTCTTTGAATGCTAGGTTTAGTACAAAATCAAATTCCTTCAATAGAAATTCCCATAATCAATCTGCAACTCTTTCGTGGGATATACACTTTTCTTTTCACTAAATTATTTAAATTTTTTAAAAACAATAATGCATCTAAATTTTTCTTAATAAAATATATCCAAGTAAATGGATTAAAATGGTTAACATAAAAAATAAAGTAACTGCTACCTACATGTGCATATACGAAAAGAATCTCAATGTTGCTTTCTAGTTAAAAACTTTTAGAAACATCATCAACATAATTTATCAAAGGCAAACTAGTCACCAAATATTGTTCATGCAATATACTCAACCCTTTGAAATTTAAAAGTCCACATCTATCCTATCAAAGCCAATTTTCATCATATAAGGTCAAATTTAATGTAAATTTGACATAATAGTGTTGGCTTAAAGGTAATAGTTTATTCTTAGTTACTAGAACCTCAAAAGAAGACACTACTTAGACATATCCTTGTAGACCTAACAATTTGAATCCTCAAAGATATTTAAAATCCTTCTAAAAGGAATTGAACTACACTCAATAAGTTTAAATCAATATCAAGTATATAATGTACATTTCAATATAATATAAACCATATGGATTTATCTTATCAACACCTTTTCCTTAAGTCTTTTAAGCCATTCCATCACCTATTTTCACTCGACTATTTATTAATTTATCTAGACCAATGAAAAAACAACAAGTTGACTAATCATTTACACACTGCAACTACTATCTCATCATCATCATCATCATCACCACCACCACCACCCAGTTTGAAATTTCGCAATGAAGTGGGATCTAGGGAGGTCTGATAGTACGCAGCCTTACACCTACATAATAGAGAGGCTGTTTTCGATAGACCCACATGCAAATGAGATAATATAAGAATATTGCAAGTTACATAAGAAAAGTAAAAACTAGCATGGAAAATTTCAATGTAACTAAAATTACAATAAAAACATAAATAAATGAAAATATCGGGAAACATATGATAGAATCCAGGAGTTCCTGATAGGCTATAAAGTCTAACCCTTCTTGTCTCGAAATAAGTAGGGAGACCTTCCTCAAAGACCCCGATGGAATGACATCCTATTGTCTCCCCACACCTGTCCTGTGAAGCCAAGTTTAATGCTCATAAGCCTTGTCCAATACTGCAACCACTAGATATATATAACAATATAAAACACATTATTTATGAGAACAACATTCAAGAAATAAACTTTCAACTTCATCCACTTCCTTGTCTTCAATAAATTTAGCTTATTTTTATTTAAAATAGTAATACCTTTCTATTTGACTCTACCTTTTATAATAGTAACATTGCCTTGACTTTAAAATTTTCACCTTTCTCAACTCCTTTTGAATGTTCATTATTGTCACTATACTATTCTCCTCCACCTTCTCTTTCACTTTTAAAGGATTTTCTCCATAACTTATTTTAAAGGAGCCTTTTTTTGGCTTAATTCAGTAAAATTGGCTATATATTTTTGTTGGAATAGCTACGACTTACATTAGATTAGAAAGCACTTTCAAGTATGTTGCTATTATATATGTCCATCCTATCCCTATATTCTATTGGAAAATTTGCTGGGATATTTTCCCTCCATCTTTATCGATCAGATTTGTCTATTATAAAATGGAATTTTTCATGGTAATGTTATTGACGGATATTAATTTTCCATCTCTAATTAGCTACGGTATTTGGTATGTCAATAATTTATGATTTTCTTGTTGTGTAATATTATGCATATGAATGCAATCATAAAATCATGAGTCATGTCATAAATGTACCAAAGTCATTCTCTATGATGCCACTCATGTGACTTAGTAGTCTAACACTTTAAATCCTTCAACAATTTGAGAAACAAGATACTACATTGAATCTATATCAGGTATATAAAATATATTTCAATATAATCTAAACCATATGGCTTTATCTTATTGATACCTTTTCCTTAAGCCTTTTGAACCATTCCATCACTTTTTTTCACTCGACTATTTATCAACTTATCTAAACTAATGACAAAACCATATTGATTTATCATATGCATACTACAACCATTGTCTATATAACACAATATCTTAAAAACATGATTTATTATAATAAAATTCAAGAAACAAACTTTCAGCTTCATCCACTTCCTTTTCTTCAACAAATTTAGCTTATTTTTATTTAAAACATTAATACTTATTTATATAACTATACCTTTTATAGTAGTAACATTATTTTGAGTTCAAAATTTTCACCTTTCTGTACTCCTTTTAAATGTTGATTATTGTCACTATACTTGTTGGACCTCGATTTCGGAGCCCAATATTCGGAGTCATAAAACGTGAGCAAACACATTTCTTCAACTTCAGGAAAGTTTTTGGAAAATCTCAACTATAATTATAATTTAACTTCTTTAGAACATTTGTTCCCCCATTGTCTTAAGCTTCTAATGACACAAAAATTATTTAATTTGGTTCAAAAATCTAAAAGTTAGGGCCCAAACTTTTTCATCCTATTATTAAACTGGAACAGTACACTATACCCAACTTCCATCAGAATTTGAAAGTCTTAGGGGCTGAATTAAAATCACTTCCTTCATATTTGTAGCTTAATGTCTCTAGTTTATTAAGAAATAAGAATCATCTCATTTGGAGGTTGGATGACAAAGTTATGGTTGAAAGAATCAAACATGGTTTTGTCCTCAATCATATTAAACCTATTTCGGGACATTTGGCATAACTTTCTCTAGAGATGTCTAATTAGGCCATATTAGGATGGTTTTGAAGATGACTTTGAGCTACAACTTATTTGAATACCTTGAAGAGATATCTTGTCATCTAAATGGTCAAAATTGAACCAGACGATAGGTTAGATGATACCAGACGAAAGGCTTTTGTTTAAGAACTAGTTTGGAACAATTGGCATAACTTTCTCTAAAGATGTTGTAACAAGGTCATTCTCAGACAGTTCAAAGAGGACTTATAGATATATAACTTTTATGAAGACACATAAATGAGATTTTTTCATCTAGAAGATCAAAATTGAACCAGATTATAGGTTAGACGATACCAAATGAGAAGCTTCATTTTGAGACCTATTTTGGAAAAATTAGTATAACTTTTACTAGAGATATCAGACCAGGGACATTATTGGATTATTTGAAATAGGACTTACATATATATAACTTTCATGAAGACATAAAAGGGATATTTTGTCATCTAGAGGGTCAAAATTGAACCAGACAATAGGCTAGATGATATTAGATGAAAGGCTTTAGTTTGAGACCTACTTTGGAACAATTGCCTTAAATTTCTCTAATGATATTAGATAAAGGTCATTTTTAAACGGTTTGAAAGAGGACTTATAGATCTAGCACTTTTATGAAGACATCAGAGCAAGATTATGTCATCTAGAGGGTCAAAATTGAACCAGATGATAGGCTAAATGATTTAGTCTACAATGGACTAGATGATTCAGTCTACAGTGCATCAAATTATTCAATCTAAGATGCATCAGACAATTCAGCCTACAATGGACTAGACAATTTAGTCTATAGTGCATCAGACGATTCAGTCTAAGATGCATCAAACGAAGGTATTTCTACTGGGTCTTCCTCACATCACTAAAAGTTTTAAATCACTAACTACACTTTCCAGAGCATCTCCACTTATAAAGATCATAACTTTTGACTCTGACATCCAAAAATTTCATACTATATATCATTGGAAAGCTAGAAAGATAAGCTACAACTTTTTAGAAGAAAACTTTGTCTAATTCAACCTAAATTACAACAGTTTTTCCCCAGAATCCAAAACACAAATCCTCACCCTTACAGAAAACTTGAAAGTGAAAATAAACAATTTGGAAAAGTCATCAACAAAACACAATCAAACTTCATTAACATCAAATGATAGTGTCTTTATTTTCCATCTTTGTGTGTTAATTTTCTTTATTCTTAGGGTTTGAAGTTATACTTAATGGGAATTAATATTGTTTTATATCATGGTGTATTTTGGAACTAAATAAAAAGAACCATGATGCTTTTGGAATAAAAAGAGTTGAACTAGACATTAACACTAATTAGACATGGCCTCGTGCAACAACCAGAAACTTGAAACAAAGCAAGTTGGATGTATAAAGCAAAAAGGCATAGCATGCAGAAGTTGAAAGAAAGAGGAGCTAAATTCCAAGGAATCAAGAAGAAAACAGTAGCATAGATCAGCCAAAAATGACGCAGGCCATAAGACGCCACAACCAAAATGCAGACATCGATGTTCATACGTGGTGCGTTTTAATGAAAACGTAGAGTAGCGACAGATAGAAGAGAAGCGTAAAAAGTGGAGTGAAGAGTTAATTGGAGGAGAGTTTTTATTCGTCAAATCAAGCTATAGTAGAGGGGCCAAAGAATATAAAGCAATAAGCAGCCAAAACATTGACGTTTGGGAAGGAGGTTTTTTTAAAAGTAGCGTGAATAGTTAAGTTATATAGCTCTTAATTGGTGAAGTGAGGAAGGCTACAGAGGGCGACTGAGTGTGGAAGAAAAAGTTGAGGTTCTTTTTAAGAGTGGCATGGAAAAAACGTAGGGGAACTTTTTTAATTCGAAAAATCAAGGAGAGGATGCTGGTGGCTGCGGGTGGGAGAGGAGGTGTTGGTACAGTGCGTGAGGTCAATGAGAATAAAAAGAAAGAAGGTTGCCGCAAATAATAAATAGAGAAGGATGTCCGTGACTGTCCCAACACCAGTGACAGTCAAAATAGTTAGGAAAATCATGATGTTGGGTAACTAAACTTTTATTTCTTGGTTTATGGAATCCTAGTTGTTGAACTTTACATGTTATGAGAGACTTTTGTTCTTTATTTCAATCGATTTATTAGTCAAGTATTAATTATTTTTCTAGGTCATTATTTGATTGTTTGATTTTACAACTAGGTGCGCAACTAGTTTGTGACCTTATTCAATCAATTGCTAGATTAAACAAGTTGACGTTCAATCCTTTTAATCAAAAGTAGAGACTAGAATTTTTGTCTTTTACACTAAGGACATGATTCTAGGAAAAATAATTGTCTAGGCTAAATATACATCGTATATATGTTGTCTAGTTCATCGATTTTTTTGATTCGTAAAGCTATTAATTAATTAAATCTGAGATCATATCCAGGTTATTAATTAATAAGGGTTAATTCAAATACATGTTTTGGTTAACTAAACATAAGAGAAAATAGGTAAAGAAATTTACCACAATGAATGTTGAACTAATAAATTGATTATTTTTAGTGTCGATGATCAATGCAAGTTCAATAATAAAGGAGACCGAAAACCAAGATTTATTTCTATTGATTGTTAAATTTTCATTATTTTCTTTTTAGTTATTTTGCTATTTCAATTTCTAATTAAATTCTATTTAATTCACAATTACAACCCTCCCCCCTTTTTATTGTGTAACTACTAACGTCTGGATTCCTCGTGGGAACAATCCCTAATTTTCATTATTACATTAATTTGTGTTGCAGGAAGTTGGTTTCTTTTTATATTTGGTTGCAGGCAACAGCATTCACCAAATTTTGGTGCCGGTGTCGGAAAATTTTTGACGGTTTATGCACATTATGCATTTGAATCAGTCTGAAAATTTACAATACGATCCTGAAATTGACAAAACAGTAAAGGCGTTAAGAAAGCAGACAAAAGAAAGGCAACAACTAATGAGAGAAGAATGACAAAGGGAAAGGAACATGGATGCAAATCGTACTTTACACCAACTAGCTGCTCCAGTTGAGGACCGACAGCCTCACTGCATTAATTTTCTGAATTTGGGTGATAACAACACTTTTGAGCTGAAGTCAGGACTGATTCACTTGTTACCCACTTTCCAAGGCACATTGGGAGAAGATCCTTATAAGCACTTGAAGGAGTTTGATGTTGTTTGTATGGGGATGAAGCCTACTAATGTCAATGAAGAGCAAATAAAGTTGAGGGCTTTTCCCTTGTCTTTGAAGGACGATGCCCAATATTGGTTATATTAGTTACCTGCTAGAAGTATTAGAACATGGGCAGAGATGAAGAAGTTATTTTTAGAGAAGTTTTTCCCAGCTGCTAAGGCCGCCAATATTACAAAAGAAATTTGTGGCATTTGACAAAAACCCAGGGAGTCATTATATGAATATTGGGAGAGATTTAAAAAGCTATGTACAAGTTGCCCCCATCATCAAATCAGCGAGCAACTATTAATTCAATACTTTTATGAAGGTCTTTTATTGACTAAGAGGAGTATGATAGATGCTGCAAGTGGAGGAGCGTTAGTTAATAAAACACTGGCAACTGCATGGGATTTGATTTCAACTATGGCTTCTAACTCTCAACAATTTGGAGCTTGGAATGATTATGGTTTAAGATATGTTAAGGAGATGGGAGTTTCATCGTTGGAAAGAAGATTAGATGATTTGACTTCTTTGGTGTGTCAACTTGCGGTATCAAGAAAAGAGGAAGTTAAGACTTGTGAAATTTATTCTATGGTTGGCCATCCTACAGATATGTGCCCCACTCTACAAGAAGACCATGTTGAAGAAGCCAAGGTAATGGGTGGTTATTTGGGACAACCTCAAAGGAAGTATGACCCATTTTCAAACACATATAATCCGGGTAGCAAGATCATCCAAACCTCCATTATGGCAACAATCAGGGACAACAAGTAAGTTCTAATTTTCAGCAATATAAACAACCTTATATGCCTAGACAGCAGCAACAAATGGGATAAAGTTCTAGTGAAAATAGTTCTTTGGAGGACATAGTCAAGACATTGGCCACAAATATTGTAAACTTTCAATAGAACACCTTGAAATTTCAGCAAGATATGCAAGCCAGCATACAAAATCTTGAGACTCAAATGAGCCAAATGGCGATTGCCATCAATAGGTTGGAGGGACAAAATTCAGGAAGGTTCCCTTCTCAACCTGAGGTGAATCCAAAGAAGAGTGCTAGTGCTATCACACTTCGAAGTGGTAAAGAGTTAAAGGAACCCACCCTAAAGGTCTCTAAGCAAGAGGTTGAAGTAACAGTAGAGAAAGAACTTCCAAAGCAGTCACAAGAGAAAAAGGAGGGTGATTCTTGCATTTTCACGCCTAAGTTCAGTGTACAACCTCCTTTTCCTAGTTGTTTTGCTAAACAAAAGAAGGAGAAGCAACAGAAAGAAATTCTGAAAACTTTTCACAAGGTACAGGTAAATAATCCTTTGCTTGATGCTATTAAACAAATTCCTCGTTATGCTAAATTTCTTAAGGAACTCTGTACCTCAAGAGAAAGTTAAGTGGCAATAAAAAGGTGCAACTAGGTGAGAATGTTTATGTTGTGTTTTAAAAGAAGTTGCCTCCTAAATGTCCAGATCCAGGTATGTTCACAATCCCTTGTAAAAATAGGTAATCTGAAAAATGTGAAAACGTTGTTGGATTTAGTTGCTTTGATTAACGTTATGCCTCAATCTATCTATGAATCTTTGAATATAGGGCCTCTGAAAGAAACTGGTATCATAATCTAACTTGCTGATCGATCTAATGCCTATCTAAAGGGTGTTCTTAAGGATGTCCTAGTTCAAGTTGATAATATGATTTTTCCTACTTACTTTTATGTCTTACAAATGGGTAATGAAGATTCATCCAATTCAATCCCAATTTTATTGGGAAGACCATTTTTGAAAACTTCTAGAACAAAAATTGATGTCTATGATGGGTCCTTGACTATGGAGTTTGATGGTGATGTGATTAAGTTCAATATTTATGATGCCATGAAATTTCCTAATGATAATCAATCTTTTGTTACTATGAGTTTTCTTGATACTTTAGTGTAGGAAATATTTCGTTTAGATGGACCAGATAAATTATGGACTGCATTGGAAAATAGCTTGGATATTTAAGAAGGAAAAACACTAGCCAATTATCTTGCCATTCCTGAAGAGTTGGATACCACTATCCAAATTTTAGAGCAGAGCAAATTCTTGGAGGAATAGGTACATTTTCTAGAACTAAATAGAAATAATTCGAAGTTGTTGCCATCTCTCATACAGCTACCAAAATTGGAGTTAAAGGCTCTTCCAGGTAACTTGAAATATATGTATTTAGGTGAGCATGAAACTCTTCCTGTTATTATTTCGAGCACACTGACATCTTTGCAGGAAACACAATTATTGAGTATGTTGAAAAATTACAAAGATGCTTTTGGATGGACTGTGGCAGATTTGAAAGGGAGTAGCCCATCAATTTGTATGCACCGAATTCTATTGGAAGATGGAGCTAAGGGAACAAGACAACCTCAATGAAGATTAAATCCATCAATGATAGAGGTAGTCAAGAAGGAGATTCTGAAGCTCCTCAATGCTGGAATAATCTATTCAATTTCAGACAGTAAATGGGTAAGTCCAGTACAAGTGGTTCCTAAGAAAACTGGAGTAACCGTGCTGGAGAACACATCAGGTGAATTAGTGCCCAGCCGTATGCAAAATGGGTGGAGGGTTTGTATCGATTACCAGAAGTTAAATTATGTTACTCGTAAAGATCATTTTCCACTTCCTTTTATTGATCAGATGCTTGAAAAACTTGCAGGGAAAACTTATTATTGTTGTTTAGATGGTTACTCAGGTTATCACCAAATTTTTGTTGCACTAGAGGACTAAGACAAAACGACTTTCACATATCCTTTTGGCACCTTTGCGTATCGAAGAATGCCTTTTGGACGATGTAATGCACCTGCTACGTTCCAAAGATGTATGGTAAGTATTTTCTCTGATTTTGTGGATGACTATATTGAAGTTTTTATGGACGACTTTACAATTTATGGTGAGTCTTTTGATATTTGCTTGATTAACCTTGAAAAAATTTTGAAACGTTGCATTGAAAATATTTTGGTTCTGAATTATAAAAAATGCCACTTTATAGTTGATCAAAGGATAATCTTAGGCCATGTAGTGTCTTCTAAGGGAAGTTGATAAGTCTAAGATAGAAATCATTAAATCTCTTCCTTACCCCATAAGTGTATAGGAAGTTCGTTCTTTTCTTGGACATGTAGGTTTCTATTGACGCTTTATAAAAGACTTTTCAAAGACTACTCAACCTTTATGCAAGTTACTTCAAAAAGATGTGGAGTTCAAGTTTGACAAAGCATGTAGGAAAGCATTTGATGAATTAAAAGAGAAGCTAATTTCTACTCAATAATCTAGCCCCCAGATTGGAGTCTTCCATTTGAGATAATGTGCGATGTAAGCGACTATGTGTTAGGCATTGTTCTGGGGCAAAGGACGAACAAAGCGCTACATGTGATTTACTATGTTTTGATGATGCTAAATGACGCCCAGAAAAACTATTCAACAACAAAAAAAGAATTATTGGCAGTTGTTTTTAGGCTAGAGAAGTTCCGTTCATATCTGTTGGGCACACATGTCATAGTTTATTCAAATCATGCTACGATGAAGTATTTGTTCCAAAAAGGAAGCAAAGCCACGTCTTATTCGTTGGATTCTACTACTGTAAGAATTTGATATGGAGATATAGGATAAAAAAGGAACTAAAAATTTGGTTGCAGATCACCTTAGTCGTATCCATCTAGACACAATGTCAGATAACTTGAAAGATGAATTTTCATATGAACATTTATTCGCCACACAACAGGTAACACCTTGGTATGTTGACATAGTCAATTTTTTGATTACCGAGTCTTTACCTAGTCTTTATCATGAGCTAAAAAAGATAAAATCAAAAGAGAATCTAAATATTATGTATGGGATGAGCCACATCTATGAAAATGTTGTTCTGATCAAATTATTATGCGATGTGTATATGATGATGAGATCCCCTTCTATATTGAATTTTTTCCATTCTTTTGCATGTGGTGGACACTTTGGTCCTAGAAGGAAAGCCTGTAAGGTGCTTGAATGTGGTTTGTTTTGGCGTAAACTGCTTTATGATACCTATATATTTTGCAAGTCTTGTGATCGATGTCAAAGAACAGGTGGTTTAGGACCAAAAACCAAATGCCACTTACGAATATCTTGGTATGTGAAATTTTTGATGTGTGGGGAATTGATTTTATGGGCCCTTTTCCTTCATCTTTCAGTAAAACATATATTCTCATTACTATGGATTATATTTCAAAATGGGATGAAGCTAAGGCTACTCATACTAAAAATGCTAAAGTTGTTGTTGATTTTGTTAAATCTCATATTTTTGTCAGGTTTGGAGTGCCTAAAGCAATAATCAGTGACCGTGGGACTCATTTTTGTAATCGAATTGTTGAGGTTTTACTGAAGAAATATGGTGTTACACATCGAACTTCAATAGCATACCATCCCCAGACAAATGGACAAGCCGAAGTTTCTAACATGGAAATCAAATCAATTTTGGAGAAAGTGGTTAATCATAACAGGAAGGACTGGAGTTTACATTTAGATGATGTGCTATAGGCATACAGGACAGCATATAAAACTCCTGTTGGTATGTTGCCATACAGGTCAGTATTCGAAAAACCATGTCACTTAACTTTAGAATTAGAACATAAAGCTTACTGGGCTGTCAAACAATGCAATTTGGATTTAAAGAGGTTGGAATTAATTGAAAATTACAATTGCAAGAGTTGAGATACAAAATGAAGCTTATGAGAGTGCAAAAATCTATAAAGAAAAGACTAAGGCCTTTCATGACAAAACCTTAATCAGAAAAGAATTTTCCATAGGTCAAAAGGCCCTTTATCACTCTAAACTAAAGCTCTTTCTTGGTAAATTACGATCTCCTTGGATAGGTCCATTTGTTGTTACCAATGTTTTCTCACATGGTGCAATTGAAATTCAGAATTTAGATACTTTTAAAGTGTTTAAAGTTAATGGACATTGATTGAAACCGTATTATGAGAATTTACAGGTTGAAACTACGAAAAAAATTGAACTGGCTGAGTCAAATACTCTGATTAAGTTAATGATTTTTCATCTAGCTAATATGACGTTAAAGAAGCGATCTTGAGAGGCACCTCAAGATTTATTTTAATTTAAGTTTTTTCATTTTTTTCATTTTATTTATCTTAGTTTTCTTTTTTAAAAAAGGTTATGTTATTTTGGGCCCATTTTGTGAAGATTAATTAAATAGTTGGCCATTAACCTATTAATTGTCCATTACATATCTCCTTGGGCATTGTTTTCATTTCTAAATGGTGAGCATGCAAATCTTCATAAAAATGCAACATTTTTATTCCTAGGTGTTACTTTCATTTTTAGTTTTTAATTTTTTATTTAAAAATATAAATTTTAAATTTTAACTTCCTAGTTTTTTTCTTTCTTTTTGATTTATTTTTTATTTGTAAAAAAGAAAAAATCCTCTCTTCACGCAAATTCTCTATGACTCTCTCAATGTTACTATTTAATGAAGTGACAAATAAACATTTGCTATCGTTACTCACTCTTCTTAAAACTCTTGGCCTCCGCTCCTCTGCATGCTTTGATGTGCCAATTTAGCTTGGGGGTTTTTAGTCCTAGTTTACTCTTCACACGTTGACCCTGTTTGATTGCATCTTCGCCAAAGCATTTATGCTTTAGCTACTTGTTGTGTGTTCGTGTGTTGTCGCTCCTTGCTTTCCATCAGGTGCATTGTTGTGTTTATCTCTTGGCTAAGCATCATCTGGCACATTGCAACTACAAATACAAACATCTCCACAGACATAACTTCACAACCATCTCACTTTCTTCGAACTGCAGAAATTTCAACTGTCTTTTCCACCAACACCTTAATGCAATAACAGAGAAGTTTCTTAAACCTTTATTTTCTTGTGTTTTTCTTTTTGTGAGTACATTGAGGA
>JANVCQ010000007.1:5649877-5670488 GCA_025531925.1 Erythroxylum plowmanianum
TAACAAGAGCTACGAAGACATAAATAAACACAAACCTGGATGAAGATGAGGCACAGAGAGGATGAAGATGCAGCGCAAAGAGGATGAAGATGCGGCGCAAAGAGAAAATAGTGCAGAAAAAAAGAACATGTTTTTGTAAACGTGATATTTTTTGTTGTGAAATATCACGAAAATGTGATTTTTCCGTTTTCGTAAATGAGTTGTAGTTTTTTTATTTTTAAAAACAACGTAATAAAACAATATCAACCCAACGTGATTTATGAGGAAATTTTAATTTTTATACAAACCGCAACAAGAAACGAGAAAAAAAATGAAAACAAACAGGGCCTAAAGTATTGAAGGAAAATAAAATCAAATAGTACAAAAGTGATATAATTAACCAATGGATTGAGAAGGCTGGTTAAAGTTGATTAATAAAATAAAATAAAACTAAAGTATTGAAGGAAAATAAAATCAAATAGTACAAAAGTGATATAATTAACCAATGGACTTCAAATCCACTTCACAGTTCAATATGAATTTTCACACGAATCAGCACAATCAATCATTATATTGTTCTTGTACCTCTATTTGAAACTATTAACCGTATATTAGCAATAAGCTATGTTAACCTTAATTTTTTTCTTAGGTTGTATCTAATTAAAAGAAGCTCTCACTGTTACTAGGGAGAGAGGTTGGTTCTGATAGATCCTCATATAATGCAAAATAATGATAGTACAAAATATAAATAAATACATATAAATAAAAATATAAAAATATGTAATGCAATACATAATACATAATATGGTAATGATTAACAATAAAATAAGTAAATAAATACACCAATCAAAGAAAAGATAAGTACAAAAATAAATTAAATCAGCCATTACAAGAAAGAAATTATACTAAGAAATTGCTTAGGCTAAAAAACAAGGAGGGAAGTACTACGTAATAACAAAAAACCTAGTTAACTATAAAATGAAAGACTAAAAGAAAAATGATTGAAAAACCTTAAGAGAATGAGAAAGACCTCTCTAAGTGAGATCCTTTATTTGCATCTTAGTACGCTAAAATTTTGTATTAAAGGTCAGGTCTTTAGTAAGTTCCAACAAAGTTATATCATTCTTGATCATTTCTCTCAGTTCTTTTTCGACTTTCCTATTTTCCTCTTGCAGTCTTTAATTATTATTTTTCACATCTTCTCACTAGAGCATTAGGGTGTCTCCTTTTAATATGTTCGAACTGCCTAAGCCTCGTTTATCTTAATTTATTAATAATACTAGCCACCTTTAATTTGTCTTTTACCTATACATTCTTAACCTTATCTCTTTAATAAGATTACACATCCAACAGAGCATCCTCATCTCCGCCACCATTAGCTTATGACTATACACTTATTTGATGAGCCAACATTCTGCCCTATAAAGCATGATCAAACTAATCATTAAACGATAGAATTTACCTTTGAGCTTGAGTAGTATCTTCATGTCACATAAAATCTTAATATACTTCTCCATATAAGCCACCCTAATCTAATATGGTGGATTATATCTTCATCGGTCTCTCCATTATTATGGATGATAGACCCTAGGTATTTAGAACACTATTTTCGTGGTATAACTTCTAAACTAATCTTTACCTCCATATCAGAAGCCATCCTTTGACCTGAAAAGCTACAATCTAAATACTTAGTTTTAGTTTTGCTCAATTTAAAACCTTCGACTCTAATGTATCCCTCTAAAGTTCTAGCTTGATATTAACACCTTCATTTGTCTTATCCACTAAGATAATATCATCAGTAAACAACATACACCAAGGCACATATCGTTGAATATTCTTGGTTAGCTCATACATCGCTACTGCAAACAAAAAAGGGCTCAAAGAGGAGCCTTGGTGTAGCCCAATATCGATAGAGAAAATTTTTGTATCTCCTCTTATCATTCTTACTCTAGTCTTTACCCTTTCATATATATCCCTAATAACTCGTATATAGGTCAAAGGAATTCTCGTAACCTCCGAACACCTTCATATGATTTCTTTAGGCCTTATGCAAATCAATAAAACCAAGTGTGGATTACTCTATCTTTCCTTGTAATATTCCATTAATCTTCTTAAAAGATGTAAAGCCTGTATTGTGGATCTTTCTGACATGAAGCCAAACTAGTTCTCTGAGATAGGAGTATCTTTCTCACTCTCTTCTCAATTACCTTCTTCCACAACTTTAAGTGTAACTAAGTAGTTTGATATATCTATAGTTATTACAATTTTGGATGTCCATTATATTCTTGTATAGATGAATTAACATACTAAGTCGCTACTCGTCCAACACTTTGGTAGACTTAAGGATCACATTAAAAAGCTTGGCTAGCTAAGTAATACCTGCTTTGCTAGGCTCTTCCACACCTATATGGGTAACTCATCAGGTCCTACTGCCCTTTCTTTTTTTATATCCCTCAAAGCTCTTTTAATTTCTTCCCTTGTAATCTGCCTGTAATGAGTCAAGTTATGAAACCTCTCAGGCGTGCTATAATCACCTAAAGATATGTCCTCTATGCCTTCATTAAAAAGGCTATAGAAGTACCTCTGTCATCTTCTTTAGATGTTATTTTCAGCTATGAGCACTCATTCTACTTCATCTCTTATACAACAAACTTGATCTAAGTCTTTCATTTATCTTTTCCTAGCTCTTGCCAACTTAAAAAAATGTCATTTTCTCCATCTTTAGTTTCCAATCTTTGGTACAATTCTTTGTAGGCTCTGCTTGTAGTTACTAAGATTGTCTTATTTGCCTCTTTTTTAGTCACTTTATACGTTACTCTATTAGCCACTCTCTACCTTTGTGGTACTATCCAATAAAGCTTTATAGGTGCCCTTCTTAATTTTAACTTTTTCTTGTACATCTTGATTTCACCAGTAGAACTCCATCATACTACCCTTAGGTCCTTTAGAAATCCCAAGATCTCTTTAGCTATATTCTTTAAAAGATTTGTTACTCTCTATCACATTTGGTTAGCGTCTCCTTCTAATTTCCATTCATCTCTAAATATTACTCTATCCCTAAATTACTTCACCATGTCTCCTTTTAGATTCAACCATTCAACTTTAGTATACCTCTTAGGACTTCTAGTCCTCCTCCATCCCTTAATTATAAGATCCAAAACTAACAATCTATGCTAAGATGACAAGCAAACCTTTAGTATCTCCTTACAATCCTTACACCAAGGTCAATCACTCCGCCTTACATGGAAGTGGTCAAATTGAGTTTTCATTATTCTACTCTTAAAAGTCACCAAATATTCCTCATTTTTCTTGGAAAAAAATTGGTTAGTATCAACTCAAATGGCTACCACAAGATCCAACAAAGCATTCCCCGTAATCATTCCGACTCCTGTACCCCAGATCTCTATGAGTCCATGGATATCCATCCAAGATTTCCCTTATATGATCGTTAAAGTCTCCTCCTAGAATAACTTTCTCAACAGGGGGATCTACTGAATCACCTTATCTAACTCTTCCCAGAATTGACGTTTAAATTATTCGTCTAAGCTTACTTGAGGCGCATATGCATATACCACAATGATAACAACACCTTTTACCATAATCTTTACAGACATAATCCTATCATTTTACCCCTATAATATGACCCATAAGTTCTTTAGTAACCAAGATATCTACCACATTATGTCGTCTCAAAAACCTTGAGTACCAAAGTTTGAATCCATTAATTTCTTTTACTTTAGCCCCTGTTCACTTTGTCTCCTGGATGCACGTGATATGAATCTTATATTTGCCTAAACTCTCCACTAATTCTAAAGACTTCCCTATAAGGTTCCTCATGTTCCAAGAACCAATCCATAATTTGTCAACATCTTCTTTTCTTTGAGACTCAAAATTCAACAAAGGATTAGTCGTTGTTCTCTTATTGATATTCAAAGCCACCACTCTTATCTTAAAGCCTAACACAAGGTAAAGAAGACAAGTCCGTGAATGACTCCAAAATACCTTGAGACAGTGACCAAGGATTATTAATAAAGGTTTGAACATCACAAGTAGACACGACCACAAGTAAATAAAAAAATTCTTTGGCTCAAAATCTAACCCATTACTAGCACTTAGGATTATGCAAAATGCTAAATCTAGTATTGAATAGTTAAAACAAAACAAACAAAATATTGAAAATTATAAACATAAAGAGCCGAACCAACAAATATATTAAACTATTGAAAAATTTATGAAGAAAGCAAATGCAAGGGACCTAAAACACCAACAATACCCAACCAATTCAATCACTCCAAGCCCAATTAAAGCTAAGCCACATAATAAACCAGTGAATTTTATGACAACCCCGAATTAAAGGTCTAGTTATAAGAAGAATTAATAAATACAAACAATAGAAAGGAGAAATAAATCAAGCTGGAACAAAGCAGTGTCGGCACAATACTAGAGATTTACGACAATCCACAACCCAAAGCACTTGACAACCACACAAAAGATAAATTAATAATTTTTGACAAAACAAATGATGAACTCGGAAGCACCAGAAAGCTGAAGGAGCAGTGGTATGAGCAAGAGCAGAGCTCTGGTGAGAAACACTTCTGGTACCAGCAAAAAGATCAAAACTCTACACTCTAATAGCTCTTTCTTTCTACTTTTCTTCAACAACTCAAACCTAAAATCTCTCTGAAACAAAGTTCATTTTTGTTCGTGTTGTTATGCCAAAACCTGTTACTCAACAAAGTAGACAACAAACAAACTCACTCATTGATCCAGAAATAAAAGCCGAAGAGAGTAGTGAAAGTGAAAACAAAGAACATAAAAACCAAAATGATGTTACTGGAGAGATAAGCAAATGCTATTAAATAAAACCCAAAGCTAATGAAAGAGGAACCACTTAAACAGCTAAACTACAGAGATAAATATGCATCGGCAAGCGCTTGTGACAGTGGATAGAGAAATACAGTGACAGAGAGAATGAAGATGTGGGCGAGTAAAGTCGAAGATTGGGGTTTTAAGGCTTTCCCTGCGAATCACGGTGTTGCCACCGTTTAGCTCACCACCAATTTCTGCGTCAATGTTTACATCGATTTTTAGGATTGATCTATAAAAACTAAAATCTGAACTAACAAGAACTGGAGTTGGATAACCCAAATCGAAGAAGCAGTGGAGACACAAATTGAGATGAGAGTTAACATACAAGCAACAAAAACAAAATGTTGGAGAAAAACCATGAGCAGCAAATGCAAATATAGAAGTTTGCAAAATCCGATGGGACAAAAAAAGCAAAACCAAATCTCAGATTTTGTATCACATAAGAGCTGATCAAAAACACCGAGAAGATTAAAATGGCTACACCCGGAGGGCAGCACACTACCGCGAAACAACCGTCATAGCGTCCCTTTGCATTGTGTAGAGAAAGAGTTCTGTTGTGTAGGGAACACCCAAATCCTAAAAGGCAACTAATCACACTTGCATCACCGATACAACAATGCATTGAACCATAAAAGAGTGCATCCTAATTAATCCTTCAAATCGCTCTAAGTTTCCTTCCAATAATCAAATTCGTCAGCAATGTGTATTGAAGCCTGAAAACCACATCTCATGATGAAGGTAACCGACTTGTTGTGGTTGAATTAAACACCCTGAATATCGGTTAACAAAACATAAAGTTTATTAACTAATTTATGTTATTTGTATCTCCCAATTTATTAGGCTTTTGATATGAAGAATTGCAGATAAGTCACCTCTTTCTTGTAGTCATATTCATTCTTGTAGTAGAATGCCTACCAGGTCAACCAACCAGTGGCAGGCACAACACAAGTAGAGATCAGACCAAAGACAATTTAGGGAAGTTAGGAACATCTACTCTGTATGTCTTCATCCTTATTATACAAAAATACTTGCAAGCCAAGACCTTAACCGATCAAGTTTCTAGCACTCAGCTATAACAAGACTAAACCACCACCTCTCAGGGCAAGCACAAGGTGAAGCACAGAGCCACCCTCAATATTGTAGTCACGAGCTGTCTTATCATCTGCAAGCTGCTTGCCAGCATAGATTAGCCTGTAAAACAGAAGCGCAGTTCAACAAAAATATTATAACAAGTACTTTCAATGTTATAAATCTGAACAAAACAACAAACAGACGATAAACTTTTCATGAAGATGAATAATGCCAAATAGGGTTGGGCATTTCTTAACTATGCTCTACAGCAAGTAGAATATATTCCATAATTACTTATTGTTGCCTTCATATTCTCCATGCGCAAAATCAAAAACTTGCAATAGCTTTCAGTCGTTTAAAACAGCTACACTATCCTTTAGAGGAACTCGGAATTGAGCATGTTAAAAACCATACCTCTGCTGCACAGGGGGAATTCCTTCTTTCTCTTCAACCCGCTCCTTTATCCGATCAATAGTATCAGTTGGCTCAATGTCAATTTCAATTTCCTTACCCGTAAGAGTCTTCACTTTAATCATGGTTCCGCCCCTAAGCCTCAAGACCAGGTGAAGGGTCGACTCCTTCTGGATGTTGTAATCAGCAAGAGTTCGCCCATCTTCCAATTGTTTACCAGCAAAAATCAACCTCTGCTGATCAGGAGGGATTCCTTCTTTGTCCTGCAAGGAGTAACTCCAACCGTTTTTGATGGTACTACAATATGCAATGATGCAATACACAGCATCTAAAACCATAAAGCAACAATTGTGCCGCACATTACAATCAAACAAGAAAGAGTAACATAGTAGTTCTTAGGATGAACTCAATGGAGGTTAGACAGATTCAGAAGCAATTCTACAATAATGTCACGCCAGATTTGTTAGGGTAATACATGAGAAGATAACTGTTAATTGTGCAATCGTAGACCCTACAATTACTTGTCTAGGTTACGCATATACTCAATAGTGGGGTCACTCTTCACAATTTTTTCGCAATCTACATGATTGAACAAAATCAAGAAGTGGCATCTCAGGCAACATGACAACTATGTGCCAAGCTTGTAAAGGAGAAAGCTTAAGCCTTCTTTATGATCAATTTACAATCAAAAGAACATTATGACCAGTGTGAGCCTCGATAAGAATGCGAATATTTAGTTCAGCAGATAAGTTTTCAATTTGAAGAAGCAACAAGGGGAAGGAAACCACTTCCTTTCTGTTAATGAAGGAAAAACCTGGGCATTGAGGGGGGGAAAAATTCATCTTTTGATTCATCCTAGGGTGTGCTCGGATTTTAAATAAATCTAACTGAAATTGCAATATTATGTACAAAAATTGTAACTGTATGCAGAAATAGTATATATGTGTGCTAACTAAAAGCCCGTAAAAAGAAAAGGCGGCGGAATTAAAAGAAAAGACCTGAATCTTGGCTTTGACGTTCTCGATAGTGTCGCTGCTCTCAACCTCCAGAGTTATGGTCTTGCCGGTGAGGGTCTTCACGAAGATCTGCATCTTCACGTTCCTTTGGTTTTTTGCAGCTTTCCTCTCTCTCTCTCTCTCTAATTTAATTTCCGCGGAAGAGAGGAGGGAGACTAGCAACAGCAAACTCGACCGTCCAGTCCACTCCGGGTTAGGACTTAGGAGCTTGAGATTTTAAAACCTTCACACTTTAATTTACTATTTGACTAATTTTTATATTCTTCGTTAATTTATTTTTTTTTACTCACGAGGTGCCTTAAGATGGTCATAATTATAAGAAAGTACATTTAAATTATCTACACTTAAACTAATCTATGTTCAAGTAGGGTAGGTCCCTTATCGTTAATTTACTATTTAATATGGACTTTTGTTGCTAACGGTTAAAAAATTCAGTCGATTCGATCGATTTAATAGAAAAATCTGAGTCGTTTAATTTTTTGGTTCATTTTTAATTTTACAATTCGATTTATTTCAATAATTCTTGTTGTTAAAAAAATCAATTTATTGGCTTTAGTGCGGGCAATTAGCTTGGCGGATTCACTCAAAATCTCGACTGGTGCACTTAGTTGTCAGCTGAATTCTATGAAATATTTACCGGACTCTCGTTTGCCTGAAACTTGGGCTTCCGCCAGATCGAACTGGAAGTGAACTCTTTCACAGTGCATAATATCCTCTCTTCTTCGGACAATCGCTTTTCGATCCTCAATCCCATCGTAAAGGGTATTCATGAACTGTTCACCCTCAACTGAACTATTGTTCATCGACATGTATACTGAATCAGCAACAGATGTGCCGATTAGCTTGCTACCTACACAGAACAATTTGAAATTGATGTCACTTATTTTGATACTACACTTATCGGATGTTATCATATCCAATTAGAGGATAGGTCGGGGACTTGTTTCCCCAATCTGTTTTGTAGTCTGTATTCGTTAGTTTTCCTTTAATAAAAAAATCAATTTATTAATTAATAAATATTTGTGAATTAAAATTAATTAATTAATTTTTATTAAATATTTTTATTAATTTAAATTTAATTTTTTTAGATAATCTCTGAAGCTTTTAATAAATTCTGTCGGAGATATTTTACCCACTTAGATTAGGCATTGGATTCAGATTCTCGTCGACTTTCTGTAATGCAAGTGGAAGCGGCGCCGCCCCAAAAATTGATTCTCTTCAACAATTCTATTTTGAATTTTCTTCTTCAATTGAAGATGGACAAACGGTTCATAGTTACCCTAAGAGACAACGCAATTATTAAATCTTTTAAATACTTCGTAATAAAATAAAGATTTTTAAATAAGGACTTACTGTTCATTATTATAATTTTAAGAATTTAATTAAGTTAGGTAAGGAATTAGTTTTGTATTGTGCCAAAATGAATATTATTTAATATCTTGAAGTAATTCAAGAAAGTTAAGAGAAAAATAATAATTTTTATGAAAACAGATTCAAACCAATTTTGTATTATGAAAAAAAAATATACATAGACTCATTTCCTTATCTTTTCTTTAATTTCTTTTTTCGTTTTTCAACCTTAGAGAGGGAATATATGAGTTTATAAAGGTAAAGGAGGTTCTGAGTGTGGATTCAAGTGGGAGTTTATAAGTTTTGCTTCAAAATAAGGATAAGGCCAAAATTCGATAAGTTTTAGAGGAGAAAGTTAAGAAAGTTGAAAAAGGATAAAAAGACACTTGAATCTCAACCTTAGACTAATTAAGTATGACCTTTTCTACTCATTTTGAGTTAGATTATATAAGTTTTAATTTAAGATACATTATATTATGCAGAGATTGAGTTCATATTTGACAGTGACTTTGGCAAAAAAAAAAAAAAGTTGATTGTTCCATGAGCAAGTTTGGGTGAGTTAAATTGTGATATTTAATGCTTGGTGGATTATTAAAGATGCAATTGAATGGAGTTTATGTTAGAAACTATAGAATATAATTGGTCTAAGTGAGAGTTGCATATTTCCATATCTAATTTAATTTTGGGTTAATTACAAAGAATTTTCAAATTTTACTCAATTTTGAAATTATATTCCGAACTTTAACGGCAATTAAATACCCAAATCTTCATTTATTTTCAAATCTAGCCTGACTTTAGTACCTCTGTTAACGTTAAAATTACTAATGTGGTAAGCCATATAAGGCATAAATCTAAACATTAGTCCTATATTAATTTTGGATTCAGATTGACTTACCTGCACACCATTCCCTATTGTACACCTTTTCTTCCCTATCGCACAACTTTTCTTCTTTGTCACACCAATCTTACCCTTTTTTACTACTATTCGCAAATTGTGTTACACTTTTCTTTGTTGTCATACTAATCTTCTCTGTTACACACCATTCTTCATTCCTCTTGGCATTACATAATTTGTGATTCGTCCTTGTGTTATATACCATTCTTTGTCACATACCATTATTCGCTCCTCTTATCATTACAAAATCTGTTGCACCAAACTTTTATGTCACAATACATAAATTGTAATTTTGAAGGTTAGAGCATTGGTACGAAGAGATGTGTTTTTATAATTTTGTCATGTTTTCTAATTTTTTTGCACCCAAGTTCTTTTTTCATTTTTGTTTTATATTTTTCAGTTCATTACAGGAAAATCAAGAAATGCTTCATGTGTATTTGGCTTGTGAATTATCCATTTAGATGTGCTTAGGTTATTTGGCTTATCATTTAAACTTTGCAGAAATTTAAAATGTTTTTGCGAAGACTGTTTTTAATATTCTACTATGTTATAGAATTAGGATTCAAAGGATAATATTCTACCATGGTTAAGTTTTGACCATTCTTCATTATGTATGTGTTTGCACCAACTAAACCAGTAGTTGTAGTAAGTGTTTCACAGTAGAAGGCAAGTTGTTTGTCCCTTCCCTTTCAGTAATTGGAACTTTGTATCTTTTTTTGAATTTCATTCTCAGTTCTTCTTTGGGTTGAATTTAATTCTCAATTCCTCTTTAAAACTAAATATATAAGGAATTAAGATGTCAATCATATATCAATATTCACGTGATTTCCTTAGGATAACATGCCACTTTGTAACAATCAAAAGCATATGTCACATGTCACATTGTCGCAATGAAAAGCATATGTCAAGTATATACATATTAGAAGGTAGTTATTGTCAAGTATAAACATTTGTTTTAACATAAATACTATATTGAAACTTTTGTTAACTTTTCTTACGAGCATAAACCAATATTTATTTAAGGCATGAATCCCTTTTAATAGCCCTAGTCATTTGCATAGCCCTAGTCATTTGCACTCCATTTATATAGGAATTAGGTATATTTTTAATTATTCTCTTTAGTGTTTCTAATTGTACTAAATTGAGATTGTTTAGTTTTTTATTCTCTTTTCCTCTTGGAATATGTTTTATTTTATAAATGTTCATTTCTAACTCTAATTTAGTATTAACATTTTACATTAGGCAAGAATCACCTTTGATGGAAATATTCATTTCAATTCTTCACTCTTTGTCATATTTTATTTTTCTTCCTTACTGTGTTTTTGTAATTAGCCTTATATTATTGTAGTGACTTAAATATACTTTACTCAACTATGTTTTTGAAATTAACCCTATAATATATACGTTACTCAATCACACTTTCCCTTAGCTTATCTTATCTAGTCTAATCTTTTGTACATATTTATTTCCATTTATAACCATCTTCTTATGTATTATGTTACATGTCATTGTTAAAAATGCCCAATATTTGTAAATGTTGGTAAATTTTTAATTTCATTATGGAAGGGTGTTGGAAAGACGTGATAATAAATATGTTAGAGGCAAGATTAAAAGGAAGAATGATATATGTGTTGATGAACTTAGCGTAGTAGTCCTTTAAGGAGTTTCTAAAAACAAAGGACATAAAATAATATCTATGTTTTACAAATTTCTTAATGAGTCGATAAGAAGCTTGAAGGAGTTAAACTTACACCATGATAAGGACATATTAGATATGCTTTAACAAATGGAAGATTTGAATTATCATAATGTTGAAATCTATTATGAACATGGTTATGAGCATCTTAAAATAGATGGTGAAGAATCTAAATATGATATTCACAATGAATTTGATGATAATACACATCAGAAAGTGAGTATGAATGATGAGTGGTTGTTCTAAGTTCATGTGGAGCAAGATGATGACTTCATTGTTATGTAGATTAGTGAACTTGGAGATGATTCAATTGATAACGAGTTATTTGCATTTGATGATAAAGAATATGTTGCTGCGAGAACAAATAAGAAGAGACATGCCAAGACTATAATAATGGGTTTGAATGTGATAACGTTGTCCATAGGGTCGAAGGTAGTGGAAAGAATTGCAATGAAGAAGGTGATTATTCCAAAGATACACAAAGATAAGAAGAAATTTCATATGATGCAAATAGTGAATATGAGGATAGTAACGTTGAAATTCAATCACCATTTTGCAGTGATGATGAATCATATAGTCCAAAGAAGAAATAGATTATCTTTAATCCAAAATTTGATATGAAAGATTTTAAGTTTGAAATTTGAATGAAGTTTTAGGATGAGATGCAACTAAGGGAATAAGAAACTATGCAATTACAAATGGATATGATATTTTAATGGAGAGATTCAATGCGAGAATAAAGGCAGTTTGTGAGCCACAATGTCCTTTTTGGTTATATGCTAGCTTGATTGGAAATGAGAAAACATTTGTTATAAAGATAGTAGAAAACAAACATAACTATAGGAAAGTGCGAAGAAACAAGCAAGTTAGTAGGACATGGATAACAAATGAATTCTTACACAAGGTTAGGAGGAACTTGAATTAGCCTATTACTGAAATGATGAATGATCTCCAAAGAAAATATGCACTATAGGTAACTAAAATCCCAATGTTATAGGGCTAAATTGGAAGCTATTATCATATCATAGGGATCTATAGAAGGTTATTATTCTAAGTTATAGTCTTATGGACAAGAGTTACTAAAAGTTGACAAAGATGGAAAATATATTATTCAAATTGAGCTTGATGAATGGTCTTAAAAACCAATGTTCAAAATGTTTTATATGGGATTTAGTGCTTTGAAGTATGGTTTTCTTGGTGGATGCAAGAAAAATTGGGTTAGATGGATGTTTTTTAAAGAAATTTCTTGAAAGTGCATTATTAGCTATAGTAGGTTGTGACGGAAACAATGAGATGTTTCCTATATCTTAGGCTATTGTTGAGGGAGAAAATTACCAATTTCGGCATTGGTTCTTTGAGCATTCTTGCAAAATATCTTGACATAATTAGGAATGTATGGACTTTTATTAGCAATCAACAGAAGGTAAACTTTAAATATCCATACATGTAACATTTGATTATTAACATGATTTAAGTTCTTCAAGTTATGTTACCTTTTTTTGTTACAGGTTTAGTTGATGCGTTAAAGAATATGTTACTAGAAGCTGAGCATACAAAATGTGCTCAACATGTCTGTGCAAATTTATCAAGTGTTCATAAAGGATACACATAGGAATTTATTTTGGTAAGCAGTGAGTTGCACAATGGAAGTAAAATATGATGAGGTAATAGAGCAATTGAAGAGTATTTCAATAAAGGTTTATAATGATTTCCAAATTAGGGAACCAGAGACTTTTGTGAAGGCATTTGTTAGCACAAGACTAAAATGTGAAATAATTCATAATAATATATCATGGACATTTAATGGAGTTATACAAAATGCTTGATTAATATGTTGGAAGAAATTCAAATTTCTTTAATGACTTAGATATATGAAAAATGGTACATGATGCTCAAATCCATTGATGATATATTTGCACTACTTATATGTAATTACAAAAAGATGCTAATATTTAGCTTTTTATTTTTTTTATGCTTCATAGATGGGAGGAAGTCAATATCAAGTGTTAGAACCTCCGAATAATGCAAAAACAACTCAAGCTTCCTAAAATAAAATAGCTAATACAAATTAAACTAAGAGGAGGATCGAATTGAGGATGAAAAGATCTGCTCCTAAAAAATGTCAAGTTGTTAATGATTGAGAATTTGGATATCAACTTCTGGTTATGTATTAGTTTTGGATATGTATTTGTTATCATTTGGTTGACAATTTTGACGTGATTTGATTCATAGTTTGAACATGGTTTGATTGGGTATTTGAAAATGGTTTGATTGATAATTTGAATATTTTTTTTTTCATAACACTAATGTATAAGTGTTATGTTGTATAAGTTAGATATCTTAAACTCCCAATCAAGCTCTTAAAATATGTTGGATTAAAAGCTTCAACTTCTTCATACTTTGATAACTTGACTCCAGTCTTGACAAGTGTTGCCATAGGTTTGGAATCAATCATCTTGAACTTCTCAAGTACTTCTTTAGCATATTTTTCTTTAGAAATGAAAATATCTTCCTCCATTTACTCCACCTCAATGCCAAGATAATATGACATTAACCTAATGTCTGTCATCTTGAACTCTCAAATCATTGCTTCCTTAAATTCATTGAACATGCTTGGATTATTTCCTGTGAAAACCAAATAATCCATATACAAATAATCAAAATATCTCCATTTTTATTAGTTTTTGAGTAAAGAGCATGTTCATATAGACGCTTCACATAGCCATTCTTTTAGAAGTATTTGTCAATTATGTTATTCCACACTCTTGGAGCCTGCTTTAATCCGTGTAAAGCCTTCTTCAACTTTAAAACTTTGTCTTCTTGGCCTTTCACAACATAGGCAAGAGGTAGTTCTACATAAACTGTAACATCCCGTTCCCATATTAAGAGTTAGAAATAAAAAATACGATACATGAGAGATTAAGAAAAATATTTTTTCATGCTCATGCATATTGTTACCATACAGGCACGCGAATTTGAATTTTTTTCATATATTAAGATGACTGTACATGCACTTATTGACATTCTGGGTATAATTGATTTGTTAATGTGATATTATTGAGAATTGTGATTTATTTGCATTGAAATCCGAATTGGAGAACATAAATTATTGATTTAGAATTTTTGGTGAATTTTATGAATAAATTTCAAAAATGTAGAATATTATTAGACTAGAAAAAAATACCACTTAGCGAGTAAATTGATGGAAGCAAATAGAAATAAAGGTTTAATGATATTGAAGAAATTTCATTAATGGCTTTAGAATTTTTTAGAAAATGATATTGGAAAATTGTGGTGATAATTGAAATGAAAAGATGAGAGTTAGGGAACTAGTCCAATAGGAACTAGTTAATTGGGAAATAAACTAAGATCTTAGGAATAGGACAAGTGTCCAAGTTTAAAGTTAAGTTTTCTTAACTTTGAAAGACAAATTACTGTGCTTGTCTTCATCTTCTTCATCTACCTTCTTCTTCAAAGTTCCCTCCTTTACACAAAGTTTTTCATCAAAACTCCACCAAAGAAAAACTTTGATTTCCATCTACCTTTTTTACTCCCAACTTTGGTTTTTTTCCTTTTGCCACAAGAAAAACCGAAACTTGTTAACTTCCATAATGGTGTACGTGAGTTGCTTGAAGCTTAGGAATTTTTGAGTTTCTGCAGATCTTGGAGCTATATCAAGTAAGTATCTTGATAATCCTTCAGAGTTATTTTTTTCTGAAACAAAAATGGTGATTAGTTGGATATTTCATAATGGAAGTGATAGAACATAGAAATTATGTATAACTAGGTGTAGAAATTTATTGAAGAAAACAAAAGTGAGAACACTATTTTCACTGTGTATATATATATATACGTGAGTTTTGAGTGTTTTTAGAGAATGATAAAAGAATAAATTTAAAGTTGAAGTATAGCTGTAAGATGATGTTTTGAGATGAGAATGAATATTTTAAAATGAAAATTTGAGGAAAAAATGAAAAAGAATACGGATGTTGAATGTGCAGAAAAATGAGTAAAGCAGAAAATGTGAAATGCAGAACATGAAGAAGATGCATGACTGACATTTAGTTTTTGATAACTTTGAGGATTTTGGGTAAACTTGTATATTTAGTTGTACTGTGAATATGTTGTGAATGAGTTGAATGGAAATGGAGTAGAAAGAGTAGAAATGAATTTAAAGTGTCGGATTTAATGAAAGAAGAGAAAAAAATGAACGAATGCAGAAAATGAAGACATACGTGGAGAATTTCTGATTTTTGAAGTTAGATGTTAGTTCTTGGTTGTAGATTTGTTTATGAATGTTTTGAGTTAAATGAGAGTCGAAAATAGGGTTTAAGGTTGCAGAGTGTCGGAAGAGGAAGAAGAAACGTAGCATTTTTGGAAGAAATGAAGTGTTTTTGAGGAAAAAGGATAGGAAAGCACAATCGTGCCTCTTTTAGGCTGAAAATCGCAATCGCGACTTCTGAGAGGTGTGTGAAGCACGATCGCTACTTTTGGGTTTAAGTTGCAAACACAATTGCGACCACCTTGGTTTGTAAAAACTTCGAACACCCTTCGATACTTTGGCTATATCTCCTTCTCTCAGCCTCCAAATGACATGGGACTTGAACTATTGGATTTGTAACAAATTGATTTACATCTCCAACAAAAATTTTAGCCATCTGAAATCAATTGAGAGAGATTGAGTGATAATATTGAGATGGAAATGATGAAGAAAAAGCTAAGAAAAAGGGTAAAAATGTCGTCTGAAATTTCCATGATTAAACTGTATTGATATAGGAATATTTTGACAAAATTATCTTCATGAAAGTTTTAGATCTTTCTTTTAGCTTTTTAATGATATAAAGTCTAAAATTTTTGGATTTTTGGATTGAAAGTTACGGGAGTTCGAAATGAGGGTGAGTGACTAGGAAGTCACGATCACTCTTGTTTTTTTTCTCTCACGCCTGTGACTCTCCCTCGCACCTGTGATTTTTTCATTTCTCACACCCGTGACTTTTCTCTCTCACGCCCATGAGAGTCAGTTGTTGGACCAGCATGATTTCAATTGTCACATCGTGACACTGTGCTCTCTAATACCTGAGAGCATTTTGCAATTGAGCAGTCTTGTTTCTTTTGATCATAACTTCTTGTCTAGACCTCCAAATGACTTGATTCTTGAACCAATAGATTTATAACACATTATTATACCTTTAAATAAAAATTGGTAGCATTTTCAATTCATTTGAAAAAGATTGGTTGAATGAAAGAGAGGGAATCTGTTGGAATAGTAGGAACTAGAATATTTTACTAAACATACTTCAATATTTTAACAATATCTTGTTTATAATCATCCAAATGAGATAATTTTTGATTTGGAGTAAACTAGAGACATAGGGGTGCAAATTATATGAAGAAGTCAAATCTTGATTCAGTCTCTAAGACTTTCAATTTCTAGATGGAAGTTGAGTATAGTGTACTGTTTCAATATAAGAATAGTCCAAAAATGTTTGAGTTATAACTTTCGAATTACTGAACCAAATTGAATAATTTTGGTTTCATTAGAAACTTAAGACAATGGGGAATTTCAAAAAAAAGGTGTTGCCAAATTACTTCATTTTCATTGTCTAATCGATCATGGAAAATAGACCCGAAGGTCTAAAAATTTGGAGAAATTTATAAGAAGAAAGAAGAGTTTGGATAATGTGTAATCTTGTAATGTTGTAATAACATTAGTGAATGTATTGTTGATATCAAAGTACCAAAGGTATGAGTTTGTTTGGGAATAAAGATATTCACAAGATTGAGGTTGTGATTCAAAGAAGAGGAGTAAAGTGTATCAAGTAAAGTAAATGAGAATTTGATAATAAGAGCAAATAATTCTAGAAAATAAATGATGAGTGATTGAATTATGATATAAAAAGGAGCATAAGATGTGAAATTGGATAATATACCTAGGATTTTCATTGAGCATGCATCATACATTACACACATACATATGTGTAAAACTGAATGTTATGTGATTGTGCAATTATTAATAATGTGTGTGTAACATGCGTATTGCATAATTTTGATATGCAGGATAAACATCCACATTCAGACGATTCTAGATCTTGGAAGCAAATTCTAATCTGGAGCATACTATGAGTAGACCTAGATGACTTTACTTTATTATTTGATTTATTTAAGTTATGAATTGAGTGATTATGAATGAGATGCGAATGTGATTTAATTGTGTGATTCCGGACAATGAAGGTCTGAGGTTTCTGATGTTTGAAGGTAATATTGAAGTGCTACTTGTATGTGAACATGATGAAATAAGTGCTTCTAAATGTGATCTTTGAATGTCGGACCTAGTTTTGAAGAAATATGCCATTATGCATATGATTAAAAATGTGTTACTCAACAATGATGTTGAATGCCGAACTTTGGGTCTGATGGAAAATGTGAATTGAATGTAAATATGTAAACATGTGATCGATTGAGCATATGATATGTGATACATTCCATTACATGAATGCATAAAACATAAAGATAGTTGTGACCGGAGTAGCCACTGAAAAAGAGTTTAAAGCTCATATTGTGAAAAAAAGAACTTAAAGCTCAGAAAGTGTATAAGAATCAAAGGCTGACTATGTAAAATGAGCCTGATTTCCCCAATAGATACGGGATAGTTATCAATGAGCTTGGTATCCACAATAGATACGAGACAGTTTAGGCACTCGGTCACATCAAAGTAACAAATAAAAAAAGAGTCTCATGTGCACTGCATAAGTATGATATGAATGATTATAATGCGTTGCATGTAAAATGTGAAATGATTGATCAAGAGTATGTAATTCAATGTGATTATTAGATAAATGATGTGAATTTTGTATTATGTGACTGAGTGAGCCATCGAGGATGGTTACTCACTGAGTTCGCAAAACTCATCCAAAATTTGCAATATTTTTTAGACTCAAAAGAGTTACCTCATTAGGCAAATGGGAACATAACCACTGCATTCAAAGAAGAGGTAGAGGTCGGGATTAGTTTGTTTCTGCATTTGTATTTTCTTATTTTTGTATAAAATTGTATATTCCACGATTTCTATACAATATGTATTCAAATGTTTTCTTGTGTAATAACTGGTGAAATTTGGAAATGTTTTGTAAAAGAGATTGCTCAAAGTGTAATGACGAATGTGATTTCGAGTTTTATGAACTAAAAGTATGAACTCAATTTGATTACTGATATCTGCATATAAGTATAATAAATGTGAAAAATTTGTACTGAGTTTCAATGAGTTTGGACTGTTCTAATATGCTACCCTCGCGGGGTACACACTTAGATATCTCTCAGGATGTCGGGTACGAGTCTTGCGAGAGTGGGGTATTACATAAACTTCCTCCTCTAAGTACCCATCTAGAGAAGCGGACTTGAAATCCATATGATAAATCCTCTATTTGTTTTGAGCAGCCAACAAAATAATAAACGAGCAATATGAGCAAACACTTCTCTTTAGTTTATACCTGGATGATAACTATAGCCTTTTGCAACTAATCTCACTTTGTATCTCTCCACTTCTCCTTTAGCGGTCTTTTTAGTCTTGAACACCTATTTGACTCCAATTGCTTTTTGGCCTTTTGGAAGAGAAGTAAGTTTCCAAGTATTGTTCTTGTTAATTGCTTGAATTTCTTCATCTATTGCTTTTACCCATTTTTGTCCGTATGAGCTTCTGCAAAATCTATTGATTTACTATCTACAAAGAGACAAAACAAGGTGAGGTTAGTTACTTCCTCAGTTTAATCATAAATCTCTCTTAAACTTTTCCAACCACGGGGTCTGGTGGAAGGACTTCCCTTTGAAGGAGATGGAGGTGATTCATTATAATTAGGGGATGGTGGAGTTATAGGCTCCTGAGGTGCTTCATTCTTGTCATTACAAAGGAAAGAAAGCATAATCTTCTCTTTGATCATTCCAATCCCGTATGACTTCTTTATCAAAAACAACATCCCTGCTCACAACAGCTCTTCCAGTGTGTAGATTGTAGAGTTTTTAACCTTTAGAACTTGAATCATAACCTATAAAAACAAATTTCTCACTTTTATTGTTAAGTTTTAAACGCTTTTGATCTATCACATGAGTATATGTAATGCTCCCAAAAATTTTCAGATGAAACACTAGGCTTCTTCCACTCCAAGCTTAATGAGGAGTCATATTCCATAAACTCCTAATGGGGATTCGATTAGAAAGGTATACTGCACATTCTACAACTTCAACTTAGAATTCTTTGAACATCCTCTTGCTCTTCATCATACTCTACGCCATATTTAGAATGGACCTATTTTTCCTTTCGATGACACCATTTTGTTATGGTGTCCATGCAACTATAAGAGGTCTTGGAATTCTATTTTCATTATAAAACTTATTGAATTCTTATGGAGTAAATTCACCTCCTCTGTTAGATCTCAAAGCTTTTATAAAATAACCACTTTCTTTTTCAACAAAAGCTTTAAAGTTTTAAATTTTCAAAACACCTCTGATTTTTCTTTTACAAAATAAACCAAAGTTTTTTTGGTTGAAATCAACAATAAATAGTGGAAAGTAATTATTCTTACTAAAAGAACTTTGTTTGACTAGTCCACAAAGGTCCGTATGTGCAAGCTCCAATTGATTCTTTGCTTTTATAAAATATTCTTTTGGAAAACTCTTTCTTGATTATTTTCCAAAAATGCACCCTTCACATAATTGATTTGGTGTTCAATGTATGGTAATCCATTCACCAAGTTCTTCTTTGACAACAATTTTAAGCCACCAAAATTTAGATGCCTATTGTGTCTAGTTTCTATTCTTTTAATTTCTTTCATATCTTGATTTTGGTTACAAATCTTTATGTTTTGATCCAAATGTGAGATAGATTGAGAGGAAATGGTGTGAATATTACATGAATATTAATTTGATTATTTTTGTGATTTTTTCATATAAGTTGAAAGGAAAGTCATGTAAAGTTGCATGAAAAGAGAAATAAAAAATTAAAAAGAAAAAAATAAAAGAAAAATGGTGAGGTGATAAGTCACCACCTCATGGTGGTGTGTTACTAACATTTTAGTCACAGTGGTGACTTGGTATGTTACCACCGTGCATGACTAACATTTAATTTAGATGTTAGTCATGGGGGTGAATAGACTGCGTGTGACTAACATTTAATTTAAATGTTAGTCACGGGGGTGACTTAACTAGTGACTAATTAGGTCATCCCTGTCACCCCTGTGCATGGCTAGTCATGAATTAACACTACAACAGAAGCATACAATTTGCGTCGTCTAAAAGACGTCGTAGAATCTCTTAGGCCGTCGCATAACACCA
>JANVCQ010000007.1:5678644-5692018 GCA_025531925.1 Erythroxylum plowmanianum
TGCCTTTCTTTATTTATTCATAAAGTCTGTACACAACTTTGTACAAAACGCGCTAAAGGCGATTGCCTTTAGGGCACTACTCTAACAATTACCACCTAGTTAAGTTAAGAGTAATGAGATTGATTTGCATAAGGATAAGCAAATGCTCAAGTGTCAAAAAATTTGAATAGTGCTAATTAGGTTGTTTTTAATATGATTAGGAGAGCATTTTTTCTTTTGTTTAAATAATTTCTATGAGACTTATATTTTATTTATAGTCCTTATTTTTCCCTTTAATGAAGAAAGAATAAATTTGAGCAAGTTGGAGCTAAATTAAAGAAGTTTTAGAGAATTTTAGATGAATAGGAGTTGAATATAATCCTATATTTAGCAACATAGCCTACATATGGGACCATGTTATGATAGTTGTAACCTATTTTGCATTATGCCTCTTTAAAATCTTAGAACATGACCAAAACATTATCCTATATTCCTCCCAGGTTCCATCCTTGTGCATTCTACTTCTTAGGGAAAATTTTCAAGTGAAGAATTTGAGTCAAATAGGCATTCATATTCTACAACATGACTTAAACAAAGATTTATGTTTATGAACTTTAAATCCATTTTCAAGAGGTGAATCTTCAAACGTGTGATAGAAGAGCTATTAAACTAACATGGGGCCAATATGGTACCATGTTGGTGACCCATATTTAAGATGATGTTTATAAAAATAAGTGTTATATGTAACTTCAGTAATATAGGACCAATATGGGCCCTTATTGATCTTATGTTGATCAAAATTTTAGAGTTTTCTTGGAAAGAGAGAGACATTGATAAAGCAAAGATCCCTACCTTATAGATCTCACAGACAAGTGCTCCTATGAAGCTATAGTATAATAATGGTAAATATCAAGTGTTAATCTCACAGGGACTATAAGTACTAGTAATTATCTCTTTTCTATTATCTAACTAGCAAAATAAGATGATTTAATTTAATAATAAAACTAAACTAAAGTTCAAAATAATTAAAGACCAAGAACACAAATCACTCAAAGATTAACCAAATCAAATAAGTAGGTAATAAATTCCCTTAAGATTTCTTAAGCTATTAGCCCTTTACCATGTAATTTAATAAGAGATCATTTACCTATGATAATTTCTATCTTATGTTAATATCTTTCTTAAGACTATCAACACCTAATCTCAGGTTGATTGACTGAAATCTCTTTCTAAATAAAATTTGTATCAATGCTTTAATATTTGGGAATTTTACTATTAGCTTTGACCATAATCTAGAGGATTTATGTTAACCTATCTCTAGGTTTGCAAGTAACTTCTTTCAATTATGTTAGATTTATTAATACAAATGATTTTCAATCTCAATTGCATGAAATCACATATGAAATAATATCCTAGAATATTAATTTAAGAAATAATCACATCACATAATTGAATCTAATGAATCAATAATCAAGTTGCATTAAATAAAGAATCAAATCATAAAGTTGATCTTAAAGTTCATCCCCTCTAAGTACTAAAAAAATTTAGTTTATAAAAATAGAAAACATAGCCAAAGATTAAAACTAAGAATAAGAGAATCCATTCCCCCTTTCTCTAATAAAATATACTAAAACTTTGATGGAGATATGCTCTCTATTAAGATCTCTAAGTCAATCCCTTCTTCTTTACTATAGGTTTTGAACTATATTTAAAACTTGAACTCCTTTAATTTCCCTTCTTAGTTGCCTTTTGTACTTCGAAATAAGGTTTTCTTCATTAAAGATAATCACTCACACGGCCATATATAGTGACCATGCCCTTCAATATAAGTTTAAATCTTTAATAGTCGTGCATAAACGCTATTATAGTAGCTTACATAGTTAGTGGACATCGTTGTGTCCATCACCACATAGGCTTGTCTAACCTTAATATGGGTGAAATAGTTTCTTTTAACCTATACACAATTACAAGGCCTTACACAATCTCTCACATGGTCATGTCCAAGTCATACACAAGTGAATCCTTTACTAGGACAAGCATGTCCTTCCAAAATAGCTTTAGTTCTTCAATTTTTTGCCTTGATTTTGCCTAACTTCCTCTCCTTTCAATATGTGAAGGCAATTAAGACTGAAAAACATCCTAGAAATGAATTAAGCACAAAAAAATAAACTTGAGTGAAAATTCCAAGCAAAAATTGCGAACAAATAATATTTTGGGCATGAACAGTAACTTTGAAGTAGATTTATGGGTATTTTTCTGCTTTATTCACATATTTTTTGCTCTAGGAAGCTTTATGGCTACCTATGAGGGAGGCTTTACTCCCTTAGAAGCAAGGTTGAACCATTTGCCCCATATTAAAGAATCATTAGCTACTACGAATGCAAGGAAGCTTTCCAAACAAGACGCAACATCTTCATATAAGGTTAAGAAAACTTGGAGTAAAGTTATGTTTGCTTAATCTTCCATTGCTAAGCCTAAACAATACTCTTCTACCATGATTGATGGTGTTGTTTATCCTCCAATTGAACTACTTCAAGAAGGAGCTAAAATATGGAAGAACAAACTCGTTTGTTTTTTCCTAAATAAATGTCTAGCCTATCCGTTCATGTAAATATGGGATCAAACTAGGTGGATTCATAAGAGGCTAGAGAGAATTCTGTTAACAAAGGAAGAAATATTTCTATTCAAGTTAGATGAAGATAGCATGAGTAAAGTGTTGAAAGCTGGCCCTCAACATATGGGTGGCCAACTAATGTTTATACAAAAATGGATTCTTGGTCTGGAATTTGATTAAAAAAACATTGAAACTATTCCATTGTGGATCAATTTCCACAATATACCTCTAGAATATTGGTCATTAGATGGCTTGAGTTTTTTAGCTAGTGCTATTAGGAAAAGTAGTGAAATTTGATTCAGCCACTGTTAAGGTGGAGAAGGTGTGTTATGCTTGAGTTTGTTGTTCAGCAAGTTTTAATTCTATAAAAATCCTCAAAGTTCTGCAAATGCACGGGTCATAAGTGTAGTAGTTGAGGTGTCGATCTCATAAGGAATTAGTGAACTAAATGAATCCTAACTTAGTCTAAGGTCCATAAATTGTAATTAAAATGAAATAAAAACTAAAATAGAAATTTAAGCAATTGAATATGGATCAATTTAAATTGAAATTCTATATTAACACAAGGAAATTAAAATTGAGCACAACTAATTAACAAATCGAAAATCACACAAGGAAGATTAACCAATTATGAGACAAGGGGATTTATCATATCATCAAATGCTAACTTATTTTTTAGTTGATCAATATTGATCCTAGAATTTTGAATAGTGGATGATTCTCTCTCGAGTTCTAATCATTGACTCCTAAATCACAAACCGAATTATTGAAATTGCAATCTCTTAATTAATAAAATCAGCTCACATTCCAATTAGATCTTAAGCACTCTGATAGATAATCAAGTTCTCACACGAGATCTCTCTTCATATAAATTACCTATTTAATTGTCAGTGTGATTTATTAGATTACTAACTCTCATTACCCAACCTAATTATATTGCTATCGGTTCATTATCTTGATTTGTTAATGAAGCTTGCAAATACGATAAACTGTCACAATACCCAATACATTAACATCAAAAGCAATCAAATTAACATTAATTCAAGAACAATGTTATGTTCTAAACAAAGATATAAAAATTAAATTCTATCTAGACTAACTAGAGGCAAGCATACCTCGTCGACAAGTAATATAAAATAGTAAGAATCGGATATTGTACCCAAGGGATTCCAACACATAAGATAATTAAATTAAACGATGCAAACTACTCAGACGATCAATAATTGATTGATTTGAAAAGAAAATAAAGTAAGTGAATCAAAGAAATATGCAAGATGCAAAGTATGAATTAAAAAGCCTAGACTTAATCAAATGACAGAAATTGGCTAAGGTATCTGATTTTAATTGGATTAGAAACTAAAACTTATAATAGTGGATTGATTTAGGATTTATTTCACTTAAGCAAGTTGAAACCAATGCTTACAGGAATTCTCTTCTCTTCTAAATTCGAGTTACGTACTTGGTTAATAGATAATTTAGAATAAAAGACATTCAATACAAGAAGCCTAAAATTAAGTTCGTTAATCCTAGGTATCCTCACACAAGATCCTATGGTTGATCTACACTTTAGTATCAAGTATGTTGCTTGATTAATTTTTCAACAAATTAAATCTCATTGGTTATGACATTCAATTATCTAAGGCCCTAATCAAGGTGATCAAGCTAAATCAGGACTAAATATGCATTCAGTCAAGCAAAAACTAATACAAAAAATTGTCCTAATCTAATATCAATCCTAACCTCAACAAAAAAACTTACTTACACATATTCATCAATGTAAATCAAATTATGTTCATAATATATATTTGCATTGATTAAATCCACAAAATTAAAATAAATAAGGAATAAAAATAAAGTAAATCTCAGCAAAAATGTGGCTGCCAGAATTGAAAAATGTTTTGGCCAACGCTGTCTTCTTTCTATACTTGCATGAATGGAGTTGAGTGTGTGTTGTTGGAGTGGGAGCTACTGCATGCTTAGCAGTGAATGGAGGTTGCATCTTGCGTTGCTATGAATGACTGGAGTGTGTCCGTGAGTCAATGAAGGCTGCTTCGTGTGTGAGTGGAGAGTATAAGTTTGCATGGGGGCTGCAACGTTGCTCTCTCTACTGCCACTAGTTGCCTCCTCCTCTATCCTATGTCTTGATGTGACAAATAATGCTTTTGGTTTGGTCCACCTTTATCAAATAAGCAAACTCACTTCATCGCCATCTGCTGTGTTCTCTTTTGCCGCCAGCTTCTTCCTTCCTTAGTTGTGCCTCCAACTGCTATCTTGTTTTGTTCTCCATATTGAATCTCTTAATAAGGTTTTTTTGGTCCACTTTATTAGAGAACACTCACGTCTCCTCCCCCTTCTCTGCATCGCCACTGTATTCTTTTTTTTTCTCTCCATTCAATGTCCATATAGCTGTCCTCCATGCGTAACCAGGTTTTTCGTTTTTTGCTCTCTTTGTTGCCAGCTTCTATTTTCTTTTCTCTCTATTTTGTCTCTTGTCTGTCCCTCTAGGTCTTTTTTGGTCTCAGTTTTTATGCAAGACATTATTATCGTTTTATTCTCTTGGCCAAAACGTTAACGTTTTTTTATCCTTGCTTCCTTTATAGCTTTTCTTGCTTTTGGCTTTTAAAGGTCACAATTCTAATATATGCCTATAATTAAAACAAATAACTCTTAATTAGTGCAACTTAAACATTAAATGGACAAGAGTTTAGCAAATTATGTATCTAAAATCAATATAAAATGTCCATTAACAAACACATCCCAAAAAGAGTTCAAAACATCCTTAAACACAAGTTCAACATCCTCATATCCATCTTATATATCAAATGAAAGAAATAACAAGATGTATTGAGAAAGTTAACTTGGAATGGACTACGAGTGGTAGCAGCAATAGTAGCTCCTTCTTCTTCTCTCCTCATCTCTCCTCATCCTTGGTTCTTTCCAAAAGTGGCAAATGGGGGCTTCCTTGATTAGGGTAATTTAATGATCTTATATAGTCTTGGGGCCATTTAAGGTAAAAACTAGGTGTTACCCAAGCTAAGAAGTTCAAAAAGACCCATAAAAATGAAAAAGAAAGAGATTTCAGCATCTGCTGCCCTATCATGATCGTGATCCTTGAAATTTGGCTTTTGCCATGATTGTGACAAGGGTGTTACGATCATGACCTAGTGTGATCGTGATCCTGGGGAGACCTTCTGTCATAACCATGACAGGAATGTCATGATCGTGACTTTGTTCCTTTTATCTAAGCTATCTCCTATTTCCTTCAATTTTCTTAATTTGAGTTCATGCACCAAAAAATACATTAAAACACCTCAAGTGCACAAAATTAAAGTTCAATATCACACTCTAAACCACAAAATACTCAAAAACATAAACACACAATCATTATTAGCATAATTCTTATCCTAAACATTCACAAATTATCTAATCAACACCTAAAAATATGCAAAAATACCTATCAAAACATAATGTAAACTACAACTATCGACATCTTCACACTTAAAATTTTACTTGTCCTTAAGGAAAAACAAAATAAAGCACAAACTCAAACAAACCAAACAATAAATATACATTAATGCAACATGCTCTAATGATACAATGGAATTTAACTTGACGAAGCCAATTTAACCTCAAATAACAATCATTCAAGTTGTTCCAACATATTAACCTATGCAATTTATGGTTAAGCACTTTGGATTGAATATACATACTAATTAAGATATTAACATCATATTCATTCAACTAAAGCACTTGTATACATACATTGATAATTAGTAATCAACCAAATTTTAACTATCACTAAATATCCCTTTATGAAAATTTTTGCTATTTTCAAAGATCAGTTGGATTTATTTATTAAAACACCACTTTTTTCCTTTAACGTTAACCTAGTCTTTTGACATAAAGGCAAACATTTTATCATGAATGTCTCCCAGTTACTCAACTAGACCATGTTTTTATTAATTAGCTTGGTTGGAATATCATTCTAGCCTTTTGACGTGAAAACAAACATTTTGTCGTGAATATCCCCGATTACTCAGTTATATCACATTCTCAACTATCTATTAGCTCTATTAATAACCTAATATTTATTTCAAAAGGGCCAGTAGAATAGTTATTCATTTGATACGCATACATTCTTTTTTTTAAATTTCGTATAACCTTCCTCATTTCGTTTAGTCAATCATCCTCGTTCGTTTTCTATCATTAATAACAATTCAAGTTAACATTAGAATGCTTATCTAAAACCATTCAATAAAGGTAAACATGCGATGTTGAATCAAACTTTCGGTGTTGTAGAACTTTAAGGAACAAAGAGAACAGCGTTAATGGGGACATTGGGCATAGGTTTCCTATTCCTAATATAATCCAAGCATTCATCTTATAAAAATCATAATGTTTTTGACTTGATCGCGTGTATGGCAATGAGCAGCAACTTGCAAACAATATTGCTAGTCTACCATTACAGTGTTTTAAAAGTCTTTACAGACTGTAGAACATGGTTCTACTACAAGGAAGTTTCCCTTCAAGTTCTGGGGTGGTTCTTGTAAGCAAGCGTTTTGATTTAATTTCGCAGAAGAAGATTCAAAACTCCGTAAGCATGAAAGCATTCAACTGGCAGAGCACTTCCAGAAACTCATTATTGGATCATCAAGTTCTTTAATTCTACACAGACAAATGCCAAGTTCTGGGAATTTTCACAGAAAATGCATAAACTTTGGTTCGGGCCGGATATGGAGCAGACAGACAGAAAGACCTTGAAGTGCTTCACCGACAATTGACTGATCTTGAGCATTGCTTGCCCCGCAAACTACTGAACCGAACAAGTGGCTCACAACGCTTTCTAATTCTTTCGATCTGAAGACAATTAAAAGCCTGCCCAGTCATTGATAGTGACATCCGCTCCTTGGTGGAACCTGCGGCCTCTGGTCATGTTTAAGCACGAGCTCCTTTCCTTTTTCTTTTTTTGTGCATTTCTTCCTAATATAAATTCTTTACAGATACCAAATAAGAAGCTCATCTAACTTATTATTAGAACACTAATGCTAAAGTAGCTTGTGGCACCATTCCTCTTGTACACTCATTTTTCACTCACCTCTCACTTTCTAATTAATAGGACGGCTTATTGATGGAGCAGATTAAATAAAGGTCAAAGCTCACTCTTATTTAAACCTCAAGGCATAGGTGAGATGATAAGGAATTTTTCTGGCTTAAGTAAGGTCGTAGATTCGAACCTCCCTAATATATACAGCTGTTTAAAACTTGGGGTTAAAGCTTTGTCTTCCATAAGGGACCTACTCGACTCGAACGGGATTAGTCTGAGTGTGAATAACTTAAAAGTGTTTTCCTATAGTTGGAACTCTCCTAAGATACCTTTTGGGTAATAAAGAAAAAAGGCACTCTTATTTAAAGAAGTTTCCTAGGAAATACCTATCGTACTATTTGACATCTGTATGTGTGTTTGATTAAGTGCTAAGTTGGGATCAGACTTTGACATCATAATTTTTTAGCCTATTTAACAAGTTCTAATCCTATTTTTACCTTAAAATGACACCATTTTATGTATAAATAAATTTAAAATGGTGTCGTTTTGGAGAAAAAAAAATGATTAGAACAGAGAAGATATGAATCCGGAATAACAAACTTTAGAATCTTTAATATTTTCAATGCTTTTGCAACTCATCTCATAAAAATAGAGTTCTGTTTTTGCGGGAAAAAGAAAGAAAATCAACTGAGGAACAGGGATTGACGTAAACCTGCGTACTGAACCTGATTAAAAAAAGACTTTTTGCGAATATAGTCTTTGTATATGCAATTAGCGTATTGAGATATTCAACAACTTTTGAGAGGAATTCGCCTCAAATGCAGATTTCGTTCAAATGCATACTGCATTATATATTTATATGTATGTATACACCAACTGTGGAGTTACGTGTCCCTGTTTTCAAAACCGCGTTTTCGTGGAAACCTGCCAAATTTTAATGGCCAACGCGTCAGGCAGATCAACGCGATCTCTCTCATTCGTACATAGGCTCGTAATATTTTTTTTTTTCAAGTTCTGTCCGTTGCAAGTCAATCACACCACTTCACAACGTCTTTAGCAAATGATGTTTTACTACAAAATATTGCAGACGGCAGAAACTTTTTCTTGGCTTCAGATGTATATATTACACAAAATTTTGATAAATAAGATTGGAAGTGTATTCTTTGTTGATCACTCTTGAACTCCAAATAATAACATTCACAGGTGAAGTTAACATGATACAAGTAAATACACCTTCCAACTCTCTTTTATCTCCCTGCAAAATCTTTCAAAGATTTAGTACAAAATTTATATAGATATATGTATATATATATACCAATAGTTAGAAATCAGTTGAACAATGTTATTTAGACTCTAAAATTCTTCTTTCGTCAAGTGCTTCAAACTTATATTTTAATCTATAAAAGGTAAAATTTTACACCGCAGACAGTTGCCTGCACAATTGCCCACACAGCCGTACGGACGTACACCAGCCCACTTACTTACATGATTGACGGACATGGCTGTATTCACCACACAAGCGTCATCATTTAACTCGTAACCTTCATCTAAATACCCTGTGCGTGTGCAACTTAGACAGAGTGTGTGCTGCAAAAATAATTACACAATTCCTTTATCATAATTGTTTTCCGAGAAAGACAAAAATGCTGAAGGCTTTAGGAATGTGTGCTTGTTTAACATAGTATCTGCGGTTGGGAAGGTTCAAGCATAAATGTCTATAAACTGAACTACAGTTGATAATTAATATGCCCTTTTGATACTTTTGGGATATCCCAACTGAAGTGCAAGTGTTTTCAGAAAATTGGTTCACCCAGTAGTTTTAACTTTTTTGAGCAATAGAGAATATACACTTTTGACTTTTGTGATTGCAGCGCGTAGTTTTTGTCGTCAGAAACTTCGGTGCAGGTTCTTCGTACGTTCTGCCTCCTGGGGCTATAAAATGACCTCTTTGGACTTCCCATTTTCGTAAGAGTTTACAATGGTGAGGAAAAGGGATATTTTTGATGATGGTGATGATAGGATGCCAGGTGAAGACGCTAAGAGGTTCAAGAAGTAGGTGCTCGGTACCATTAGTGTTGTTGTTTTGGTGTTTTGAGATGTCCGAGTATGCTTACATGGCTTCTTCTCGATCTTGTGCAGTGTTGTAAGAGATGTGATGGGACTGCTTTCTCTTAACGAATTGATTTCCAGGATGGAGCCTATGATTCGGAGAATAGTAAGTCCTACCCCAATGCGTTTCACTGTTAGATAGGCTACTTGATAATTAAAAAATGAATTGAAGTAAGTAGGGATTTTAAACACGCTCAAGATTACTTTTCCTTTGTTCTTATTGGTTTGTCTGAAGAAAACATGAGTTTCCTGTTCCTGTTCCTGTTCCTGTTTCTATCCTATTTCCAGAGCCTTAAGTTTTACAGATTCTTTGATCAACGTCTACAAAAAGTAGTGATTTAGTTGTCCCTTAATAACCAATGTTTGGGAATACCGCTGCGCTGCCTGATTCTCTTACACATCCACTTCGTATCTAAATGCCCGTGGTGCTTCATTTTTGTTCAGATTAGAGAAGAGGTGGAAAAGGCTATTGAGCGCATTCTTGAACCGTCTTCAAGGTTTGTGCTCTTGCTGAAAATTGATTGCTATCTGTCAACAGGGTCACAATTCATTCTGGTCCCCACCAATTAAGCCATACTGATTTTCAAGTTTTGATCTAGTTGCAGACCCTCGTTTCAACCGGGAGAGACATCTGGAGCAACAGGCCTGCTGTTGTACTTTGATAATAAACCACCGTCCACAATCTTTACTGGTAGTAGGATTGAGGCTGAAGATGGTCGGCCGATCAAAATCTTGCTGATGGATGCCGGAACTAAGAACATCATCACATCTGGTCCTCTATCTTCGATGAAGATAGAGCTCCATGTGCTTGATGGTGACTTTGGTTCTGACGCGCGAGAAGATTGGACTGAAAATGAATTCAATGCCAGCATCATCCGCGAAAGAGATGGTAGAAGACCGCTGGTTACCGGAGAACGCACAATTTCCTTGAAAAATGGAGTTGCTCAAGTCAGTGACCTGATTTTTACTGACAACTCTAGTTGGCAAAGAAGTAGAAAATTTCGGTTGGGGGCTAAACCAGGTCAAAAGATTTCACAAGAAGTAAAAGTTAGGGGGGCGAGAAGTGAAGCTTTTATGGTGAAGGACCACAGAGGAGCTCGTACGTTCTTATATACCTTTATCTTTGTCTACTTATTAATTGGACAATCAGAGTCTAAAAGTCACAAAATCATGATCGATAGTAATTGTGGTACTATCAACTTCTTTTACTGATTATTTGTTGACTTTTTGATCTTTCAGTGTATCAGAAACACTATCCCCCTCGACTGGATGATGAGATATGGCGATTGGAAAAGATAGCGAAGGATGGACCAAATCATGAACGATTGGCTTCCAATGGAATTCGCACAGTGAAGGACTTTCTACAGTTACACGCTACCGATCCATTAAAATTACGGAACGTAAGAGCTTCTCTGCTTTTTTCTAATGAATGATGTCGTTCGTTTCATGTAACAAATCTAACGAAATTGCGGTAACTTGGGTGCTGCAGATGCTTACGAATGGAGTTTCAAACAGGACATGGAACGCAATCGTCGAGCATGCTAGTTCCTGTGTTCTAGATGATGACCAATTCTATGCCTACTTTGAAAGTAGCCAAAGCATTTCTCTTTTCTTCAATTCCGTGTACAAGGTTGTAGGAGCATCGTTTGATGATCAGAACTTTGAGCCTCTGGATAAGCTAACCCCTTTTCAAAAGGTAATCCTTAGGCTATTTTTCCCTAGATTCTGAGGTTTCTTACATGTCAGTATTACTCATTAGTTCCCGTCGAGTGCATCACATCTAAATTCAACTACCCTTTTTTGTGTATAATCAAATAGGTTTTGGTGGAGAACTCCAAGAGGCAAGCTTATAAGAATGTGACTAACTTCACCCCCATAAATTCCCATTCGATTTTTGGCCCTTCAAGGCCCCTACCAAGCCCACCTGCCGAACCACTGGAGGTCCTGAATGTAGATCTGCAGCAACTTGAGCTCCCAATGGTACGCCGAGGTAAACAAACTTGCCATAATGCAAACTCAGCTCTTATTCCTTGCATTGGCTGACTATATGTGTTAATTTAATTCCCATTTGTGCAGATCCACCAGAAATGCATTTTGACTTCATTCCTCAACCAAGTACGAAAACATATTCGTATGACGTAGGTAGTAGTAGTAGTAGTCAGCTCCAATTTCCTTTGCAGAGTAGTCCAGCAATGCAAATGTTTCCTCCAATGCTGAAGAACAGCTTCAAATTTGGAGATGTTTTCTCTATTCCCTACTCTGGAGATAACAACTTTTCTTCCAACGATTCATCATGGCAGCTCCTGACAAGTGATCAAATGGACACTGAGGATGTTTCCCAGGTTCATGCACCAACCTCTGCAGGAATATCTTCAATCTGGGGTCAAGGTTCTACTAATACTTTTCTTCTGACTCCAAGGAATGATGGTGAAATAGGCCTCTTTTCTTCCTCCCCAAACCTGGATATACATATGTCAAGGATCAGAACACCAAAGACAAGATGGTGTCAGCTTCGGGCTGTCATGAAATGGGGCTCGGTAAGGCGAAATGTGGCTCACAGAAGAATGATGAACGAAGTTTTTGTGTAAATTATTAAGACTTGTAGGAATTTAAGCATCTCAGGCTTTCGGAGTCAACTCTCCTAGGCGCATGAGAGGTAGGATTGAAGTTTTTTCCTTCTTTAAGATTGCAACTTTGTTTCCCTTTTTGTAAAAACTGCAACTTGGGTCCTTCATCATTGACGTTCCGGCGCAAGCAGAAGGTCCTGTAGATTATCACTTTCCACCTCAGATTGTTTCTCGTTTCTTGTTGCAAGATGAAGATCCCAGAGTGTATTTAGTAGCTAAGTCTCACAGTTGTAAGCTTCCTTTATTGTTTGATTTCTTTTTCTTATAACAGCTTCAAGGAAGTTTTATGTGAATAACGAGTCCACATGATTACATAAATTGTCACAACTAGAAACAGACGCGTGACCGGCATGTAAGACCCGAGGTTCGAAACCTCAATTTACACGTAAGCCTACCATTAGCGACAAAATAAATTCAAACTTCAAGAATGCAGCAAGTCCATACAATACAATAATAATAGTGCTCGTCAGAGAGAAGTTTTATAGCTCATGAAATCCTGTTACTACAGACGCTACAATACAAGATAAATAAAAATAAAGAAAGAGCATACACAAACGTAGGTAGGCCGCAGCAGACACGTCACAAGAGTCAATGCTATGAAGTTGATAGTAACTAACCTGAAACAAATAAAGTTGAGGAGAGTCAGACCTCACTGAATAAGCTCACACTGTCCTACAATACCCAATGCTATGCAGTCATGCATGAATATTAAAATACATACATATTATATTGTACACCCAATCACATTAACAAAAAATAAATTGTGGGAAAGAATATATGTAGGATCTTAATCTCCAAAGGTAAGCCTTCACAATCTAAACCCCAAATGCCTTCACAATCTAAACCCCAAATGGCTGCAGGGAGCTATGCATCACCAACGGCCTAGCCATCTCCTATACTCATATAGTTGTAAAGCTCTCTTATTCCAAAGGGGCTGCGGGGAGTCAAGCATCACCAACAGACCAGCCCTCGCTCAAAGCATCCAAAGTCATAAACATCAC
>JANVCQ010000007.1:5692118-5706668 GCA_025531925.1 Erythroxylum plowmanianum
TCCAAAGGGGCTGCGGGGAGTCAAGCATCACCAACAGACCAGCCCTCGCTCAAAGCATCCAAAGTCATAAACATCACAAATAAAAGTCTGATTGAGAGCTAAGCATCAACTAAGATCGGCCCATAACATATCTCAATATCATAAACAAAACAACTATCATAATCATAATCAATGCACATCTGGTTCTGATACGTACCCATCAGGTGGCACGTCATGTAGATCTTTTATTCCCTACAATCGAACATAGCAATACATATCAAATTATTAAGCATGCAGTTTATCAAGTAAACATTCAATTATGCAATGACCAATGCATGTATGCAATACCCAACCCAACGTATCCACTCAGTTAATTTGCTATAAAGGCTTATGCTAAAGCGGGTACACATTACTGTATATATGCATTCGCATATATATATATATCGATCGATATTTATATATTTATATAGTATATATATGGATACACATGCATATGAATGTGGTTATGCATTGCTACATGCTGTCATCTATACTAGCATTGAATAGTATCCATTTGCTGGTATAACTACGGTAACAGTAAATCGGTATGAACTTACCTGGTAACAAAACTCGTCCGTTTGAACCTTCCGATAGGAGTCCTGCTCTTATAATACCTAGTAAATAGAAAGAAAAATTATCTCAATTAGTGCTAATTAGGATTTATTGGACTCAAATAACAATTTGGGTATCATCCAAATTACCTAAGCAGTCCATTTATGAAATTCGAAAATTTATCCTATTCTCACCTAAACGTTTCGAGATTGTTAATTTGCAAACCATTAAAAATCTCACTATGGTTCTTTAGAGAAAAAATTATCAATATAATTTTTAGAAATTTTTCACAAAAGTGACCAAAATGGTGGTTGGAGCAGTACCTCTAGCAATCGAAATATTCCTTCCAGTTACCAGAAAGTCTTTAGTCTCATAATTCACCAAATGAAAGCTCTTGATGAGTAGAAAAACTTTCTTCAAAGCAACATACTCAGATTCTCAACATATTTGAACGAATTGAAGAAAAACAAGCTAAAACTCTAATCTCTTTTTTGTCAATCGGTTGCAGTATGGGCCACGACAGGCGATGAGATCATAGGACTTTTGTTCCTGACATTGATATGAGTCAAATGGTGGTGGTGGTGGTTGGTAACAACCACTGGAAGAGACGAATTGACAATTGACATTTTTTGTCAATTTTTCTCCTAGGTTTTCGTGATAGGCTCGTCGAGTGAAAGAGAGGAGTTAAATTTGGAAACAAAATGAAGGTCATGGGTGAGTGAACCTTCAGTCACTCATCCCACGATTGTGCGAGTTATATGGCACCTTCCTACGGCCATAGGAAATTCTTTGGAACGGAAAAAGGTTGGTTTTGTACATTTATTGGACTATATAAGGTTAAGGCATTTGTTAATGGTGTAATTAGACTTGATTGAGGTGTAAAATGAAACTGATTTGATGTGGAATTAGTTAATTGAAGGTTGAATAAGGTTCGGATTATTAATTGAAGTAATAACTTAAGGAATGTGTTATTTGATAACAAAGTATCTAATTTTAGAACTTATAAGTTATTAAAGGAATGAAGTTTACTTATGAATGCTAATGTGATTTAAAGGACAAGAGTAATGTGTTAGCTGTGAATGTTTGTGAATTGGGAACTTGTGTAAATACATATAATGTGTAATTACTTATTGTATTCATTAATGTGTTATTGAAAATGTTTATGTTCATAAGGTATGCTAAGTTTGATCAAATGCGACTAAATATGTTAAATTTGACCAAATTGGAATAAAGTCATATATTATGCACTACATCACTTACGTGTGATTCTGAAATCCAAAATGTTTTGTTTTTAAAACTGTCAAGTCCTAGTCGTGGGTAAATAGGCATGTTTAAAAGGGTCTGCAATCGCTTCTATAACTAGACACTAAGATGTCTTCTGTACTTCACATTGCGGTGTCTTTTGATCTTAGACACTTCAGTGTCCTCTGTTTCAGATACTTAAGTCTCTTCTGTTTCTGAGATATCAATCAAAGGTATCTTTTGTTCTGGTCCCATTACCCACTTCTATAAAAAGGACTAGCATACTAATTTGTTTTGTGTTTTGACATATGTTCTTATCTGATACAAGATAAGTTCTGATCTAATACAAGATAAGTTTTGATTTGATACAACATATATTCTGATTTGATACAAGTTCTGTTCTGGTCTAACACAATTATATCCTATTTTGAGACTTGTACATTATGTTCTGAAGTAATAATATTCTGTTATGATACTTATATGTTTTGTTTTGATGCAAGAATGTTTTATATTGATGAATTACATTTTTTCTAAGAAAAATAATATTTGGATTGCTCTTTAATATGAACAATTAAGGATTGCTTATAATATGACCTGAATTAGTACATGTGAATGTTAGTCGACTGTTAGAAGTAGTCACTATTATGTATCTTTGTTTAGTTATTCCACACCAAGCTATATGCTTAACATGGTGGTTTTGCCTCTGTGTAAGGTTTTGATAAGAAGACTTAAGGATGGGATAACCGTAGTAGCTAATGAAGGATTTGATATGATTTTGGAAAATGTTATGTTTAAGTTTTAAGTTGTATTTCAATGTGTTGAGACATATTGTATTTTGTATAAATGGTTTGTAATAACTGTAATATAGGATGGATTTGTATATAAGGCATGTATATGATAAGTACAATATGAACATGATGTTCTGTATATAACTCAGTAAAGTATGAATGTGAAGTATGTTATCTTATTTTCAATGAATTTCTCGAATGTCTTGGTATGTTTTAGGATTGTTTTGTATGGCATCTGTATTTTGGGTGTTACATCTCTCTTATGGATTGATTATGTTATCATATGTTTATTGTTTGAGTGTTGTGTAAGAATGATTGAGTGCTCTATTTGGTTATTTTATGTAAACTCATTGCTAGAATCTTAAATACAATATGTAATCGTCATGTTTAGATTTCTTAGTAGCTACTAATGTTGATGAATCATTAGGGATAACCTAACCTAGGTTAAATGACCTAAGCTTATGTTGTTGTTAGCTTGATTAATCTGTTTTCCTAAATCATAATGCAACTACTAAATTTAGAGAGCTTATTCTAGGTTGTTCGACCGTAAGTTTAGTTAAAGAGTTTGTTTAAACTAAACACGACCTAAGGGAAAACTGGGCTTAGCAACTTATTGTTAACTTACGATTAATAGTTATTAGGAGAGGTATGAAAATAACGATTCAAAGAAGTATGTTTAATTGTGTATAGGCTCAGATTGAGTCGATGACTATATCCCTAACACATTCATCACTTTTCTTATTTTTATGATGTTTGATTTAATTTGCTTTCGTTAGTTTAATTTCATTTTTATTTTGTTATTCTAAAACCAACAACATGTTCTCTTTTTCTATTGCTTCTAGGATTATATAGTCATGATTAGAAAGTGAACTGACTAGAAAAATCTATGGCAATTTGAGCATGTATTTTATTCTTTTGATTGGTCAATATACATTATCTTTAAAAGAGTAGTGACTAGTCGTAGACACAAGCCGGTGAGATTTTGAGCCTTTATAAACCGACACATCCATATCAGTTTCATTGTCTTCTGTTTATGTATGACCTTCATGATATGTAAATCTTGACTTTACTTTGATTTTCTATTCAAGATCACATTTTTATCACAAGTGTTAACATGAAAATGATATAAGCATTCTTTGTTTTACAAGTTACATTAGCCAAATAGCTTACCTTTTTTATATGATTTTTCCCTTTCTTAAGCCCCCTTGAGCTTTATTAGCCTTTCTTTTATTGTGCTAACCACTTTACATGCTTTAAACCTAACTAAACATCCTACCCAAGTCTTAAAGCTAGTGGAGCATTTTTTAATTATTGATGATTGTGGATGCATAAAAATATAAGTGTGGAGTGTGTATACTATGGGTTGGTTTTAATGATTGGAATGTCATTTTATCTACTGTCAATGAATTCTAAACGTTGATGTAGTTTCTTTCAATTTTTATCGACAAAAAAAGAAAAAAAAAAAGAGAAAGAAAAAGAAAAGAAAAAATGTTTAAATAAAAGTAGCAAGAAGGAAATGCGTATGTTTTGCAACGTTATTCATTATTAGTTTTTCCTACTAAAGTTGTGTGGAATTAGTGATTTGAGTATGATGCATATGAAATAGATGTTGTTTTGAAGAATCACTCCTTATAGTTTTAATGTATTGTTATCATCGGATTTTTATGAGTGATCCCTTTTAATTGGTTATGCTTCATGTGGTTTATGGTGTGAGGGCTTGAATCTAAGATGTAGAACATAGTTTTTGCATTTATCATAGTTGATGTATACAGTTGTGAGTGAATGTTGGTTTTTGCGTTTGATGTTATATTGAGTGTTTTCTTGTTTCATTAGCTTTGATGGCTTTTACACTACACTATCCAAATACATTAACCCTTTCCCACATTTCAACAATGAAAATTCCTTTGATTCATGATTATGCATGTGAATCTTAGTGGTAGAGAAAAGAAATGATATGCAGAGTTCTGGAATATCCTAATCATAAATGGTGTTTGAGTGTACCTATGGATCAATGTTATTTACACACACTTTGCCTAATCTACCATTAGATTGTCAGTTTCTGAACGGAATGATGGTTGATTGGTCATGAGTAGAAGCATTGAATAATGAGTTCTTGCTATGGTTTTGAAATTTATTTTGCTTTTCTTATGACTATCTATTCTTGGAAAATATGGAAAATGAATAAGTATTTTGGTTTGTGACTTTGATTTTGTTGTTTTGCCCGAGGACGATCAAAAGCTAAGTGTGAGGGAACTTGATATGTGCTTAACTGATTGTACATTTATTCCATAGCACCTAGTGATTAATGTTATGAAATGTTTAAGAAATTCATTTTGGTTCATGTTTAGTTTTAGGTACAATATGAAAGCATAAGAGACAAAGTGTGTTGAAAGCATATTTTTTTAGCCATCTTGTCAAGATTCATACTCAATTGGCTTCATGGAATAGAAGGAGAAGGATTAGAGCGAAGAGGAAACAAGAAAATGCCATAACATGAAGAGTATAAGATGCAATGTAAGAGTCGCAACCATGACTTAAGATGCATGACCATGACTCAAGATTCACGGCTGTTAACTTTCACAATCTGGGCCAGAACCTAATTTTTAGTAAAAATAGGACATTTTGATGATAAAAAAGAAGAAGAATCATTTATGAATCATGTCGGGAGGAAAATAAGGGGCAGAGCATGCAGATTTTGGCAACCAATGGAGGGCTAAGGTTGGTTAAGCTTCCCCAACCCAGCTTGAAGGTGAAATTGAAGTTGAAGACAAATTTTGAGCATATCTACATTGTGTCTGTTGTTATTTCTCTCTTAGGGATTAATTATGTTATCCTACGTTTATTATTTGGGTGTCCTGTAAGGATAATTGAATGCTCTATTTGATTGTTTTTATGTAAACCCATTGCTAGAAATAAAAGTCAAAAACATAACATGCTACCCATTTCCAACTTTTTTCATTTAATGGATTAAGAAATGTATCATATCTCATTCATATAGCATTCTTGTAAATGGCCAACCTGGCAAGTTTTTCAAAAATTACAAGGAAATTTGCCAAGGTGATCCTATATCTTCTTACTCTTTGCATTTGTCATGGAAGTTTTCAACAGATTACTTAAAAGAATTGTTAAAAGAACCAAGGGATTAAAATATCACTCTAAATGAAGAAAACTTCATATCATCAATATCTGTTTTGCTAATGACCTTATGTTGCTCCCCAAAGCAGATGCCACATCTGTTTCAACCTTATGAAAGCTTTTAAGGTCTTCAACATAATGTTTGTCTATAGGTGAAATGCTCAAAGAGTGGTTTTTTCCCATCCAAAGAGTATTGTAAACCAAAATTCAAATTTGACTACCATAACAGGTTTTAAACAACAAACTTTTCTAATAAGGTACCTCGGCATTCCAATCACTTTGTATAAAGTAAAAAAATAGATATTTCAACAACCTATTTGCTAAAATCACACCAGAATTTCTACTTGGACCTCTACACACCTTTCTATAGCTGGTAGAGCTCAACTTATTGTCTCCATACTAAATTTTATCAAAGTTTATTGGGTTGCTCTTATAGCTTTACCAATCAACATTATTATATCTATTAATAAGATCATCAATAGTTTTCTATGGTATGGAAGTAATGGAAGTCCTAATAGGATCAAAATAAAATGGGGTGAAGTTTGCATCCCAAAAATCAAAGGGGTCTAGGTATATTTTCTCTTAAAACCATGAACACCATCATACTCATTAAAAAATTATGGAGACTCATTTTTAACAAGCAATCCCTCTCGTGCAAATGGAAATACAATTATTTCATAAAAAATAGGAGTATATGGAGATGTGAAGCACTATCACTCTTCCACTTGAATGCAATATTTAAGATGAGATAAAGATTCAGACCTAACTTCATTGTAATAATAGGAAATGGAGAATCCATCAGTTTTTGGCAATATAATTGGTTATTTATAGGCCCTTTAGATAATTTGGTTGAAGCCTTGCCTTTTAGGCTTATGATTCTCTATAAAGCAATTGTAACAGCAGCTCTAATGAATAAGGAGATCTTTAAACAAGTTCCCATTACTAGCTCTATGAAAAATGAGATTATTTAATCCACTGTTAACACAAATGAAGACAGATTCATTTGGAAACATATCTCTAATGGCATTTTTACCAACCAATTATGCAAAAAGGTTCTATTATGTGATATAGTATATAAACCTTGGGCTAAGGTGGCAAGGTTCAGTCATCTTCATCCACAAGCTTCTATCACTCTATAGCTTGCTGTGAAGAACAAGTTGTCAACTATTGATAAACTTGTCAAATTTCTGCGTCTCACCAAATAATGTACACTCTCTAGAAGTGCTGAAAAAAGTATAGACCACTTATTCTTTAAATGCAATTTTACCGATGAAATTTGGAAAGCACTATTGATCAAATGCTTGATTATTGATGCACCAAATGATTTGAGCAGCATCAAGACCTGGTGCTCAACAATCAGCCATCAAATCAGAACTATAAAATGGTGGTTTTGTATATTCTTATCTTGCATGATCATAGCCACATCGAATGATATAAATAATCTCATCTCATTTTCCAAGATAAATGCCTCCCCAAAAAGCAATTCTATAACTAACTTCTGCAGTTCATCAGATATTAAATAAGCATTCAAAAGCATAGAGTCCAAGAAGTGCAATATATTCCATCCAATTTGAATGTTTAGAACTTTCTTGTTTAAATTTAAAGAGAGCCCTCAAGGGGTGTGGCTAGATGGTTGAAAGCGGGGCTTGACTTCAGTTAGGTCCCAGGTTTGATTCTCTGCTAGCCCCTCTTGTAAGAGCTTGGGGCAACTGGGGTTTTAACTGTAGGTGGAGCGCCAATTGGGCCCTCGATGATGAGATGCGTCCGCTTGGCCCACCTGTGGGGTGGTGCGTCAGTTGGGCCCTCAAAAAGTTTGCCCGCTTGGTCTGTCTACGAGATTTCCTCGAATCCAAAAATTTTTTTTTAAAGAGATGTAATCCTCTCTAATTGCTAGTGCTCTTAAATGTATTTTATACAAATACATTAAATTTAAAATATCATCTTAAATGTCTTTTATACAAATTTAAAATTAAATTTACCATTTTTATCATATTAATTTTTAATTAATTTATCTTCCATTCTTTTAAATGTTCGTGGTGTCGTTACTAACTTTTTCCAATACTAAAATTGTTTGACAACACTGCATTAATTAAGGTCGACACTAAAATAAATGAAGAATCTAAATCATCTGAATCATCTTAATAATAATTAATACGCTATGAAAAGTAATCTTATATGAGAACAAAGTAAAGGAAAGCCGAACTATGCATAAATGTGATCATTTATCAAAGTGGGATGGGTATTGTTTTTCCTTCCACAGTTTATGTTGTAAGGATACCCATCAAAAGTTGAGCCTTTGGTCTCACTCACTCCCTCGTGCACAGTTCTAAGTAGAGAAAAGCTGCCAACTTGGTCATGGAAAACATGAAACGATGTCAAAAATGGTTCATTTCTTCAAACGACATTTTCATGTCCGATGGAATGATTGTTAGTAACCTCTCAACTCTAATTACCCACTTTTCTTAACAATAAATTTCTATGTAATACAAGATTTCTGGATAACAAGCCAATCAGTGTACACAGTACAACCCTTCCTTACAGGCAAAGAATACCAAAACCGAAAATACAATGCAACCAACCGCTTACACTGACAATATCAAAAGTTACACTCATTATTCCTCATGACTATGGGATTTTGTGAGAACCAAAATCAACATATGTTGGAAGAGCAATGTCAGGACACAACTAGTATATATAGACATTAAAGACTCCACGTGTTTCTAAGAGATCCCAATCTCCAGGGATGTGCACCCCTGAACTGAAAGGTGAACTCGGGTTTCTCAACTTATTGTGTTAATGATCGCTTTGGTCACTGAAAGACCCTCGAGAATCCAGCATGCTTTCAACTGCACCCACAACTGGACCCGATAGCAATCGTAACACAAGAATACCAGACCTCTTCACAAACCCCAAAAGGACTCACTCAAACGGCAGACCCAGTTGACACTCCTCCATGAAAATTCAATGAAGGAAAAATTCTCGCCTGCTTTATGTTCAATTTTTATAGTATAGACGATCCAGACAATTATATCACAATACTTACATTTAGCTGAAATTGAATCCACCAGAAGGAACAGCAGGAACCTCATTCCCAAACCGGAACTCAGATTGGGGCGCATCCCCTGGTGGCATTGTCTCATCCTCTTCCTCCAACCAATATGTCTCAAGAATCTTCACTGCCTTCTCATAAATCTCTGTATTGTCATGAGACTGTAGATTTTCGATTTTCTCCAAGCCCTCAGCATCGACAATCATTTGAGCATAAAGGTTTATACCCCCATTGTTGCCCAAATTCTTGTCAGCCTCCCCTACCTTCAAGATGTTTTCTAACCCTTCTAAGCACACAGTCACAATTCTTGGATCGGGGCAGATGAGGAGATCACATAACGGTTTAATACAGCCTTGACTAAAAAGAAACCTGAAACATTTTTGCACTCAGATTAAATTATGAAGTATCTAGTTATACCTTAATTTATCAGATATTCTCAAGCAAGAAAATAAAAGAAATTAGATTGACTTTCTTACTTGATCTGCTCATGAGTACCACCAGATGTAGCATTTGAGATGGCCCACGCAGCCTCCTTTTTAATGTCAAACTCAGCATTTTGAAGCAGTTGAACCAGTGGGCCAATAAGATTAGCCTCAATTACTGCCTGCAAATTTTCATAGAAGGGTGTTCAGTTACTAATGTCACAGTTCAACCCAAAATTGAGTAAAAATGGAACGAGCCAACATGAAAATTAGTACCTGGATTTGTTCCTTATTGCCAGCTGTTATATTAGATATAGTCCAACAAGCTTCTTTTTTGATGCTCTTTTTATAGTTATTTGTCAACAAGTTCAGAAGGCATGGCAGTGCTTGATGATTGATAATACACTAGTTTGAGGAGAATAAATCAACACACAGGTCAGGTGAACATAAAAAATAAGCTAGCTTCTGGGATGGATATATAGATAACAAAATCAGAAGCAGATAACATAAATAATTATTGCTACACCAATAGATCAGAAACAACGCCCCAGTTTCAGGCTTATATCCACTGCTCAGGATAAATCATTTACATTTCTGTCTATGCAAGTTAGTAATGCTCAAGCACTGAAACCCAGATAATTTTTTTGCTTAGACCTAATAGAACAATACTAGGTTTTACATGTGCAATGTTCTCAAAACATTAACAGATATGAAAACCTAAAACTGAAACTTCAGGCCCAATCTTTCCCAATAAATATTGTTCAGCAACAAGCAGTACAAAATAATTTCATTGTGTATGGGTTCCTAGATTCCGATAAAATAGAACCGAAAAGAATTTCAACGTCATGGAACAGCATTTCAACTAGACCCAAATACATGTGCAAGTAAAAAATGCCTATAACATGCAGTACCTGAGTCTGCATATCATCACCAGTGACAATATTCCCAACAGTACGAAGTGCAGGAATGAGAACTGATGGAGACGGATGCCTGTCATATGTTAAAAAATATCAGGCTTGAGAGCAGCAAGCCAGTAACCAATTCCAAAAGCTCAGTGTGAAGGAATCATCAACTTACTGTAAAAGCTCGATTAACCGTGCGCATACACGTGCTTCAATTACAGCTTGAATTTTGTCATTTGTACCATCAGAAAGATAAGAAAGTGCCCAACATGCATCAGTCAAGACTTCTTCATCATTAGAATGAATAAGATGTGCAAGAGCTGGAAGTGCAGGCTTAACCTATTTATATGGTGCAACATAATTCAGCTTTCAAAAACAAGTAGCTTAATTACAACAATATACCAAGGACATGACCAGTAAATTGCAATAAGTCCCTTGCAAAGGAAAAAAATTCTTCCAAGTCTTATCACTATCAACATTTAAAATCCAAAAGCATTATAAACAAAACAATTTACATGATACCTTTCAGACATGTTTTACATTGTAAGTCAAACAGAAAATGGAGAAAGTTGTATCATTAATGAACCTGATCAAAAGGAGGTTGTGGCTTGCCTCGACAAAAGTTTGATAGAGTCCACGTAGAATTTCTGAGCATAGAGAGTTTGGCATGGTCATTCAATTGTGCCAATAAAGGAAGTAAAGCTCCATGGCCAAGGACCAGATCACGGCATCTAGGAGAATCACCAGCAACATTTCCCAAAGCCCACACAGCCTGCAGATTGGAGAACAAAGAAATTGTGATAGGTCAGACAGCAATTAAAAGTAGCATAGCACTGCAACAGTAGTTCAATAGAGAGTGCAACCACTCACATTTCGTAATTAGAACTACAACAATGAAAATGCAGCAATAATCGGAGTGTGTCATCTGTTTTTATACCTGCTCACGAACATCATCACTTGGTGAACGAAGAAGCATCACAAAAATGGGAACTGCACCATGATCTATGACCACCTTAGTGTGCTCAGATGTTCCGGAAGCAATATTTGTTAGAGCCCAGGCTGCTTCAAACTACAAGGATTTGGAAAAATCAGAAGTCCATGAAGTAAATAATGGCAATGTAAGAACAAAAGCAACTATTCATTTACAAAACCTGGAGCTGGGGGAAGTCCTCTCTCATCAGGAATTCAACAAACCGAGGAACAACACCTGTTCGTATCACTTCCTCGATTGGAGGACTCCGTTCTAATTGAGGGCAAGGTGGATGTGGTAAATACTTTATGCAAAACAGCGTATACACTAGACACCATGAATTGTAATAAAGAAGTAAATGCAATTCTCACCTATTGAAAGCAGCTTCCTGAATTGAGTAGTTGCCTCAAGCTGCAAATTACTATCATCAGACCAAATACCAGCAACCATTGATGGCAGGTGCTCCAACTGCAATCAAGGAATCAACTCATATGTAAATTGCTACATAAAAACGCATTCCCCAAAACCTGCCAACTGTTTTAAGGCAATTAATTTTGATACAAAAAAGAAAATCACATGTATGGGAACAACGAGAGAACAATGGAAGCAAAAAAAGGGGAAAATTTGAGTCAATGGCAGCAACATAAATAACTTTGAAAAAAACAAGGATATCAAAGCAGTTATGTAAAGAGAAGTAGCAGCTCGTTAAAGTGTAACAACTATGCTCTAAGATTGTTCCAAAACCATCCCACTAGCTTATTTATTGACATCTAGCACCACCACAAAAAGATATATGACACCCAATTTTATAGACAATCCAATATCAACAAAAACCTAAGAAGCACATACACGGACACGGGCACGTGACACAGCACGAACACGGGGACACACCAATTTCTAAAATTTGGTGAACACGAACACGACATATATATATATATATATATAAAATTCAAAAATTCATAACATGATATATATTGATTGATGTGTTTCAAAACTTTCAACATCTTGATAGTTCATACATATTTGGTACTTTATAAGCCCCTCTCAAAAAACATGGATCATATATTCCATGGAGCATATATTTTATTAAGTCGTGTCCGAGTGGTCTCCAGCCGTGTCCGAGCAGAAAAAATTATTTTTTAATTCCGACATGTACGGACACGTGTCCGACACATGGACACGGCTCTATTTTGCCGTGTCCCTGCTACATAGACAAAAACAATTTGAATGAACAGTGCTCAATTTAATAATTAAATGGAGAAAAAATGAAAAATGAAAAAGAAGCTAATTGGCATCACACATTTTATTGGGGTAAAGGAAAAAGGTATTCCCACGTTTAAAAAGGCATAATTCCACTCTTACTGTGTTCCTTCTCTTTCCATGGCTCAGGACAGCCGACTCTTTGCAACCCAAAATAGGAAAGAAAAATATGAGTAATTCCAACTGAAAAGCTACAGAAACAAAAATTAACCGCAATTCCAAGTCCAAACTCAGTAATTCACTAGGTATAGCACCACTGTTAAATTTGGCGGAGGCACGGCTCCTACTACTCAAAAAACAATAACTAGAATAATTTAGCCGTCATCCTGAATTCAAAAACAAATTGAAACTAACGACCAATAACATGAACCGGTTGAATCAACTAAATCATAAAATTGGAGAACCCCAATAATTAAACAACCAATTCATCAACGAAGACCAACAATAACACACCACTAATCGTTATCCCTATTAATCAATCACGTATTTACCTAAAAAAAAACCTAATAAAACTAAAGAACTAATGCAATCAATCAACTTTAATTCAAAAATTCCAAAGAAAAGAAAAAGAAAGAAAACCTTCTTTTCGACGGCAGACGAGTGAAGAGAAGCAGGCAAGGTCTGGGCTTGAAGGCCTTCACGGCGCTTCTTCTGGAGGCTCTCCTCCCTACGATTCTTCCGGATCTCCACCATGTTATCCTCTCTTCTTCGACGACCCTCCTCCGCGTCCACCGCTACCTTGTATCTGTTCCGACGGACTTCTGTCCTCGAGCTTGGCCTCAACGACATCGTTTCAGCTAATTTACCACTGTACCAAACGATCTATATATGTATGTATGAGAGATGAAATGAGAAGATATGGAGACTTTTGAGGGCCTCGATTTGAGAGAGAGAGAAGGATGCGAAGGAAGATGGTGAGAGTTTATGGGGGAAGGAGACGCGGCATGGAAGAGTGGAGTTGGGTTGAGGAATGGACACGGATCGGCGCTTAATTACTGGCTATGCCAGTTCATTTGAATTTGAATGAAAATGATTTTTGTTTTTATCAAAATATCTATTATCATAACTCTATTAATTTAACAATCTTTTTATTTTGGACAATCACAAAATATTTAGTAATATTATAAAAATTAAAAATAAACATTTTTTAAAACCTTGTGAATGACGCTACACTAGAGAGGAATAGCGAAATTGTGCGGATATTGGCGAGTCTTGACTAGTGTTCGACACGCGGAACAATGAAAAAAGACAAAGACTTGTGAGGAGGCAAAGAGGAAAAGAAGCAATATCAAGCGTTGACATGCATTGGTGCATTATGAGATACAAAATTCAAATGTAAAACCATAAGAAGGCTTAAGATAGACATTGAGTAGAAGGTTAGCTGGATCGCATGCATGACGGGATTGTGCAAGAGTTCTACGGTGACTTAGCAAGTAGATCAAGCATGGTGTGAGTTTTAAGATAGTTTTGAACCTTGTACAAGTTGATTTGGCTAAGGTTGAGTTCTTAATGGATTAAGGACTTAATATGTACTCAAATGAACAGACCATAGCTAATGGAGTTGGCATGGGAAAGCATTGGACGGATCATTGTGCTATTGGCTTGGATGACTCATCATCAACAGACAGAGATGAGGAAATCTTGGATGATGTGACATATAAGATCACAATGGAGGAACACAGCTCTAAGAGATAAAGATCATATGAAAGGATCATCTAAAATAGAGGAGATCTTCGTGGATATAGATAATCATTCCTAAATAATGTAATCTTTTATCTTATTATTGTGATGTCTCTTAATCCTATTAGATAAAGTCCTCATTGGACTGGGATGTCATCTATTGGTTAATATGATATAATCTGATAAGTATAAGATATGATAAGATTGTTATCTTCTTCTTTCTTCTTCTTACACCACCGAAACTCTCTCACCCTTAAATCCTTGTATTTTTTCTATGTTTGTGTCTAATTTCTACATCAATAATCCATACTTTTGCCCTTCATAAGATGGTTAAAGAATTAGATTATTGTTGTCCTTTGTTTTAGCTGAAAACCATCCTGTTGTTACTTTGAATTCGTGATGATTTTTTGCATGCATGGAGAACTGAATTAGTCTGATCTTTGAGCTGGAATGTAAGCTAGACAAGTAAGTAAAAGATTGGTATTTATGGCATGTTATAATAGAGAATTTATGATGATGAAATTGGGATGAA
>JANVCQ010000007.1:5720991-5731532 GCA_025531925.1 Erythroxylum plowmanianum
GTTGTATTTGTGGCTTGAAAATGCCACTATTATTTACTAATGCATTTAGTTTGGAATGATGTAAATGATTTATGAATGTGTATAAGGACTTGAATTATGAAATTGTGTATGGTGAATTATGGTTTGTGTATGATTATGATTTGATTGCTTTTGGATTCCGGACAGGAGGTCCGATGATTTTGATTGATTGAGAATTATTGAAGTGCTATGGGAATATGAATGTGTTTGATTGCATTGGGATTCCGAACAGGAGGTCTGATGATTGTGTTGATGGATTGGAAATATAGAAGTGCTAATTATTTGAGAATTGATGGTATTTATTTTTGTATGTGCGAGATTTTTATGGAAAATGACTGAAAAAGAAGAATGAAATGAATTGAGGTTGTGGAATTGATAAATTCCATTTAGAATTTTGTATTGTTTTGAAACGTGGGCACGTCATTGAACAAATTGTGAAAAAAAAAATTTACACCGTTTTGTATTGGTTTAGACCGGTTTGTCTTTATGGTTTCCAACGCGATGTTTTTCTAAAATATTTGTTTTCAGATGTCGGAGCTAAGTTTTTGTTCTTAAGCGATTTGTTTTCGTTGGTTCCGAACCATTCGATTCGCTTTCGATTCGTTTCATTTTGTAATCCGTTCTTTCGTTTTGTCCGCCTTTTGCTTCTGCTTTTGTTTCGCTTTCTTTGACTTTCGCTCACTTGACTTTCACCTTATGTTTTCACTTCCGATTCTTTCATTTAGGATCCGTTCTTTTGTTTCGTTTTTCGCCACTTTGTTTTTTGATTTACAATTCCGAGGTTGTGCTCCGGAAACGGGATCCAACAATCACACCCAACAAGAATAACAATTCAATATTCAGTTATGGACAAGGAACAAAGACAAAGTGATCTGCTGAATGCTTTCGGTGAATATCAAAAGCTACAGTAATTCTTTACTCATAACCAACTTCGTGGTTATTTGCATGAATTACATCTATCACTAAATCAAAAAGCTATAGTAATTCTTTACTCAGAACCAACTTCGTGGGTATTTGCATGTATTACATCTGTCACTAAATCCAACCATCCACTTATCACCATAGATACAAACCATTTGTCACAATACAAACCAGCCATTTGTCACATATATATTTTTGCCACGTGTCACTATATAATTGGCCCATAAATCAATGTTTTTCTTAAAATTGACCCAAATTTCCAAAATACCCTAAACGTACCAAAATTGTCAACTTACATTTTAATCTCATTTAATAACTCATTTATACTTAAAAAATATCAATGAATGCATGTGCAATCTTATGAATGTTATATTTACCTTATGCATGACGGGCATTTTCCTAATTTCCCAATACTTTCTAATAATTCACAATTCTAGCCTTAACATGGGTAATGGGATGTTACAGTGACAAATGGTCTAGCTTAATGGTGACATTTGGCATCAAATTTGCAAGACAAATTGAGAACATGCTTAGGGACATATGTTATGGTAATATGGAGGCACCTAGCATCTAAGGTGTTAAGTTTCTACAAAAGTAAAATTAGTTTTGTTCATTTCTTCTTCTTTCTTCTTATCATATCACCGAAACACTCTCACTTGTACATCCCTATATCTTGCCTATGTTTGTGACCAATTGCTACACCAATAATCCATGCTTTCACCCTCAAAAAGGTAGTTAAAGAATCAGAACATAGTTGTTCTTGCTATAGCCTTTGATCCTAGTCGAAATCCATTTAATTCCCACCTTGAATTCGTGATGATTTTTTTCAAGCATGGAGAGCTAAATTAGCTCGATCTTTCAGTTGTAATTTGAGCTAGACAATTAAGTAAAATATTGGTATTTATGGCATGTTATAATATAGAATTTATGATGACGAAATTGGGATGGATTTTATATGATGTAGATGTTGACTATATGCTGGAAAATGGAGAATGAATGGGTGCTTTTCTATTTTATTTTTTCATGTACGAAAACAATAGTTTAAGAGTTGTTGTATGGATGATTTTAGTTGGGATTTGAATTATAATTGACGAGGAATTCATGTTAAAGATAGGTATTATTAAGGTGTTTTCGAATTTAGAAAATTAGAGCTATAGGTGTGTTTGTAAGAATGTGACTGTTAGTGATATAAGTTGGTAGAATTTCGTAAGCCTTAGTGTAACCAATATAGAAGTTAAATTAACCTAAAATGAAGTAAACATAAAGAACATCAAATTTGGAAATTTTCAGGTATTAATGATCTTGTAAAATTTGTGAAGTATTCAAGGTAGTAAAGTTACACATATTAGTGACATTGATGACAAATTATGGAATTTTAATTTCATCCTTGTGTACCTGTCGAGCCAGCTCAGAAATTTCACTCTTAATTGGTACATTTGGACTTGATTAAAGCTATGAAAGAGCCTAGATTGTTTTTTGATTAATCATTTAAGAGCTTGATAAGTTATGTAGTTAATTGATGTCATAACCTAAAGAATAGAATATTTTGAAGTGGTTGAGTTCAAATCTAGAAATTATGATTTGTTAAAGGAACAAATGAGTTCTTTTAAAACAAACATGATCTTAAGGACATGAGTAATGTGTATAAGATATGGATGAATGAGCATTGAAGAACATGGGGTAATTATGAACGAGAGTTGGGCAAATGTATGAATATATATTGCTGGAAAAATTTTGGTGAATGTATAGATCTAGCTTGTTGAAATTCCAGATTTAAAGTGACAATTGTGTGTGTGTTATAAGAGGCTTTTGATTATGAAAATGTTCAAGGATAAACTTGATTGCAAAATGGTAGTATACAAAATATAATGTTTGAATGGTCTTAGGGTGTATAAGCACAAATTGAATACTTAAGATCTATGTATAAGAATACATACCAGGGAAAGTAAATTGAACATGCATTGAACATAACACATATACATGTGTATGACTGAGTACTTATTTGACTAAACAAGTTAGTAATGTGTACATATATGTGTATTGCATGATTTAGAAGCACAAATTGATGGACAACTTTTAGACATTGTCAGCTCGTCAAGGCAATGGCTATCTAGAGCATATTGTCAATTAACCTAGATGTTTACTCACTATATTTGAATTGTTCTTAATTAACTGTTAGATATTGAATTGTTACTAATATGATTGTGTTAATTATGGACATTGATGGTTCGAAGAGTTTGATATTTTCAACTATATTAGAAGATTTTGTAAATTGAATGTGAATATAGAAATTGTATTCTCATTTATATGTTGAATGCCAGACTTAGATTCAATGAATGTGTTATATGAATGTGCTCTTTGAATGGGAGTTATTGATAGCATATGATTTGATGCATTTTTATTACATTGATATGCATTATCAGATAAAGGAGTTATGACCAGAGTGACCCAACATGAAAAATCGCTTAAAGCTCAAAAATGTGCACACAGAGCCACAAGCTCAGCAATTAATAAGCCTGGTATCCACAATGGGTCCAAGAAAGTATCTGAAATGAGCCTGGTATCCACAATGAATATGGGATCATTAAATAGGTGGTAGTTCATAACAAAAGAAAAATGAAAGTGTAGTCTCATGTGCATTACATATATATCTTTACATATATCATGTGAATCATTGTAACAAATGAGTAAGTTGAGTTGATATAATGTTATGCTATGTTTGTGTACATGTGAATGATAGTGAAGAAAAGTACTAAATTATCTAGATATAGTGATCTACAATACTTATATACATGTTAATGATATGAATGATTGAAGTGAAATATTAGATTATTCTGAAAATATTATATAACATGTTTATATTTTAATGTGCTTATTGAAATATGATGTATGGTGTGATTTGGTATGCAAACTGTATGGGAATTGATTCAAGATAATATGATATACTTATAGATTTGGTTGTATACTTGTGACGTGTTTTGACTCGAGTGAGCACATTGATGATGGTTCACTCACTAAGTTCACAAAACTCATCAAAATTGCAACATTATTTTTTAGGTACTGACGAGACCTAACTTCTAAGGCAATCTAGTATTGTCAAATTTGGAATCAAGAATGGCTCATGTTCATGGAGTTCAGATAGATTGTTTCTGTTAGCATCTCATTTCATGTTAGATATTTTATACAAAACAATAAACTCTTAGATGTTTTTGTAATGTAAATATATGGATTATGAGATGCAATGGCAATGTAAATGATATTTGCAAAATGAAATGAGAAATGTTGAACTTATGATCACTTATGTTCTGTATGATGCCATAATAGTGAATATGATTACTCTAACATGCCATTCTTATAGGGTATGTTCTTGAATGTCCTTTGGATGTTCGAGTATATGCTCTATGGTAGTGGTGTGTTACAATTTTTAGTATCAGAGCATGATTTGGCATCCTTAGGGACATATAAGAGCATTTAGACATGATATATTGTGAGAGATTCGTATAGTGATTACAACTATTGTTTATTATAGGTCATCTGCTATAGGAGATCGAGTTGTAGAGTAAGCTGACCTTGAGTCCATAGGAGCCAATAGAGAATCTCCAGTAGCACAGTCTGAACAAATGCATCTGAGAATTCCTGAGAGGAGAGAGAGGAGGTATGATAAGCTTAGAAATTAGGGAGTGGGTATTTGATCAGATGGATTATGAGTCTGATGAAAGGTTTGACTACATAGCCTTGCTATAGGTTTGACTACACAGCCTTGCTACTACAAGGTCCAGCTTATCAGTGGTGGAAGACTATTCCTGGCAATTCCACCTGACCTTGTAGACTAAAGTGGGAAGATTTTCTGAAAGTTTTCAAAAAGAACTTTATGCCCAAGATTTACCTAGATAGGAAGATGAACAAATTTTTGGATCTGAAATAGGGGAATCTTATAGTAGTTAAGTATGAAGTGAGGTTTAATGAATTAATGGGGTATGCTACTACATTAATTTTGATTGAGGAAGACAAGTGTACGTGGTTTAAAGAAATATGGAGATCATAACATGACTGGCCATTATTAATTTGAGTAGCTTTACTGAGCTGAGAGTAGCCTAAATATGAATTGAACAGTTACTAAAAGATGGGTAAGGAGAGTAGAGGTAGGAGTTCAAAATGAAGAGGAAGGGTAAGTCCCAAGTTGATGGTGGCAGGAGATTTAGTAAATGCCAAAATATAACATTATGATCACATACTAGAACGAGACAGTTAAGATTTATAGCAAGAGGTGGTTTTGTTCGGGCTAGTAGTGATAGAGGTCAAGAATCTGGTGTGCAAACACAACTGATGCCCAGTTGTGAGCACTGTAGAAAGAAATATGGTGGAGAATGTTGGAGGTTAACAAGAGCTTCTTTACATTGTGGCTCTTATGAACATCAGCTTAGAGACTATACAGCAAACTTTGAAGTATAGTCTGCAATGAGAGGGGGTCAGTGACTGAGATTACTATCCAGCAAAGTAGAGCTAGTGGAGCGGGAAAGAGAGGCATAGGTAGTGGTAGAACTAGTTCAGTAGGTCCTAGTGTTAGGACTAAGGTGTGGAGCAACCAACCGTAGTCTCGGGCTAGGATCTTTGCCATCACCAGACAAGAGGCACAGAACTCCCTAGATGTTATTGCAGGTATGTTAAATGTCTTTCAATTTAAGGTATTTGTATTATTAGATCTAAGATCTACACATTCATTCATTACACCACATATGTCATCTAAAATGCATTATAAGAGAGAAGTGATGAAATGTGTCTTAGAAGTGAGTACTCCAGTAGGAAGTACTACAATGAGTGGGAAAGTCTGTAAAGGGTGTATCATTCAGATTGATCAGGCAAAGTTGAAGGCCAACTTGATGGTATTGTAATTGAAGGAGATAGATCTCATATTAGGTATGGACTAGCTTATTACACATAAGGCAGTAATGAATTGTCATATTACGGAAGTGATTGTTGAATCCCCTAATCAATCAAGGGTGATATTTCACGGTGTTAGTCAAGCAATGCTAGCTAGGTTGATTTCGCGGTGCATGTGAGGCTTACTTAGTTTATGTAACTGATAGCCGAACTGAGCAGACTATACAAAATATTCCTATTGTTATGGATTTCCTGGATGTGTTCCCTACTGAATTACTAGGTTTACCCTTAGAAAGGGAGATGGAGTTTATGTTTAACTTAGTTCCAGGTACTACTCCTATATCGATTCCTCCGTATAGGATGGCACCTATAGAACTTAAGGAACTTAAGACTCAATTGCAATAGTTCTTAGATAAGGGTTTCATCAGACCTAGTGTGTCACATTGGAGAGTTCCAATGCTATTTGTGAAGAAGAAGGATGGGACTTTGAGATTATGTATTGACTATAGATAGTTGAATCAGGTTACAGTGAAGAATAAGTATCCTTTACCAAGGATTGATGATTTACTTGATCAATTACAAGGAGCTCAGATGTTTACTAAGTTGGATTTAAGATCAGGGTATTATCAATTGAACGTAGCAGAAGCTAATGTACCAAAGAGTGTATTTAGGACTAGATATTGGCACTTTGAGTTTCTGTTTATGCTTTTTGGATTAACAAATGCTTTAGTAGCTTTTATGGCATTTATGAATAAGGTACCTCAGCCTTACTTAGATCATTTTGTGATTGTGTTCATAGATGATATTTTTGGTGTACTCAAGAAGCAGAGAGGAACAATCTGAGCATTTGAGGTTAGTCCTACAAATAATAAGAGAGAAGCAATTGTATGCCAAGTTCTGCAAGTGTGAATTCTAGCTTGATCAAGTAGTATTCTTAGGTCACACAGTGTTTGGACAAGGCATACGCGTGGATCAAAAAAAAATTAAAGCAGTGATGAAGTGGGAAGCCTCGAGAAAAGTGATTGAAATTCAGAGTTTTCTTAGATTAGAAAGATATTATTAAAGGTTCGTCGAGGGGTTTTCATTGATCTCAACCCCTTTCACAAAACTTATGAGGAAGAATGTACCTTTTAGATAGACTGATGAATGCCAAAGGAGTTTTGAGCAGTTAAAACACTAGTTGACTACAGCATCGATGTTAGTTATTCCATCTAGATCTGGAGGATATACAGTATATAGTGATGCTTCACACCAGGGGTTAGGATGTGTTTTGATGCAGTATAGCAGAATGATTGCATATGCATGGAGACAATTGAGGTCTCATGAATTTAATTATCCAGTTCATGATTTAGAACTTACTACAGTGGTGTTTGCATTGAAGATTTGGAGACATTATCTTTATGGTGAGACATTTCAGATGTATACAAACCATAGAAGTTTGAAATATTTGCTGAGTCAGGAGGGGTTGAATATGAGACGAAGGAGGTGAATTGAAATACTTAAAGATTAGGATTGTATAATTGAGTATCACCTTAGTAAAGCTAATGTTGTGTCTTATGCATTAAGTAGGAAATCCAATAGCAGTATGGCACAGATATAAACATCGAGGTTACCAAACCTAGTACAATTGAGAGCATTGAATGTTGAATTGAATTTGGGGCAAAATGAAGCATTATTAGCTAAATTGAAGCTTAGGTCAGTATGGTATGAAAGGGTCAGAAAAGCTTAGAGTAAAGATCCAGAATTAGGGAAGCTTATTTAAAAGTTGAAACAGGATTCGAGTTATGAGTTTAAGTTGACAGATGAGACATTATGGTTAAAACAAAAATTTTATGTACCTGATGTTAATGATCTAAGAATAGAGATTTTGGAGGAAGCTCATATAGCAACTTATGCTATGTGTCCTAATACTACCAAGATGTACAAGTCTGTGAAACAACATTTCTGGTGGCCAGGGATGAAGAAGCAAGTGGCGGAGTATGTTGCTAAGTGTTTGACTTATCAGTAGATTAAGGTTGAGCATCAAGCTCCGGTTGGCAAGTTATAGTCATTTCCAATTCTAAAGTGGAAATAGGAGAGGATTACTATGGATTTCAATATAGGCTTTCCTAAGACTCTGAGGCAATATAATGTTATATGGGTCATTGTTGACAGATTGACAAAATCGGTACATTTCTTACCTGTGACAAAGAAGAATAGATTAGATCAGTTAGCCCAGAGGTATGTAAATGAAACAGTGAGAATATATGGAGTTCCATTATCTATTATATCAGATCGGGACCCTAGAGTTACTTCAAGATCTTAGGGTAGTTTACAATTAGCCATAGGCACAAAATTAAAATTTAGTATAACATTTCATCCTCAGGCAAACGGACCAAGTGAGAAAACTATTAGGACTGTTAAGGATATGCTTAGAGCTTGTGTTTTAGAGTTCCAACGAGCATGGGATCAATATGTAACTCTTATTGAATTTGCATAAAATAATCATTATCATAGTAGTATTGGTATGGCTCCACACGAGGCATTGCATGGTAGGAAGTGTCGAATGCCTTTGTGTTGGGATGAAGAGGGCTTAAGGATTGTTAAAGGCCCAGAAATGATTCAAGATACTATTGATAAGGTGAAATTAATCCATAGTAGAATTAAAGCAGCCCAAGATAGACAGAAAAGTTATGCAGATCAGCACTGGAGAGATGTGAAGTACCAAGTGGGAGATAAAGTGTTTCTGAGAGTATCACCTTGGCGAGGAGTGCTGAGGTTTGGTAAAAAGGGTAAGTTAAACCTTATATACATTGGTCCATATGAAAATACTGAGAGAGTTGGACCGTTGTCATATAGGTTAGCATTACCAACTGAGATAACTCATATTCATAACATGTTTCATGTTAGTATGCTTAAGGGATGTCGGTTAGATCCGACACATATGTTACCAACATAGGAGGCTGAAATTGTAAGTAATTTGAGTTATGTGGAGGAACCGATTAAGATAGTGGGTCATCAAACTAAACAATTGAGAAACCAAGTCATCCCATTAGTTAAAGTCCTTTTGAGGAATCATTCGAGAGAAGAAGCTATATGGGAGACTGAAGAGAACATGAGGAAATAGTATCCGCATCTATTTGATCAATTAGGTAAGAATTTCGATGACGAAATTTCTTAAAGGGGGAGAATTGTAATAATTGGTTTTTCAAATTGAGGAATTAGAACCTTAGACTATTGCAAGGAAGCTATATCATTGAAAAATAATGAATTGCATTTCACTCACATGTAGATCAATAGCATACACACATGAATTATGAATTAGTATACATTGCAAAGAATGTATATGCACTCAATTGACTCATTTCGGGTATGAAAGGTTTAAAATAATCATGATGTGAATTATGTATTGTTTATGCCTTGCATTTTGGTTTGATTTATTACAAGTAGTAAATTTAGAATTAATCGGTACAATTGGAAAATTGATAAATTAAAATGTACATTTGGTCTAGGAAAAATACCAAGTGGTAAGAAAAATTGATACATGGAAAATTAAGATGACTAGGCCTATGAATCAGTGACATTTGGCATGAAAAATTAAGTGACAAATGGCATAGCTAATTAATTGAAAAATGGTAGCAATGAGTGGGTGACAAATGACCTAGCTTAATAGTGACATTTGGCAACAAATATGCAGGACAAATGGAGAACATGCTTAGGGACATATGTCATGGTAAGATGGACACATATAGCATCTAAGGTGTTAAGTTTTTGCAGGAATAAAATTAGTTTTATTCATTTCTTCTTCTTTTAGTTTTGTTCATTTCTTCTTCTTTCTTCTTCTCACATCACCGAAACACTCTCACCTGTACATCCCTATATATTGTCGATGTTTTTGTCCAATTGCTATACCAATAATCCTTGCTTTCACCCTCACAAAGTTAGGTAAAGAATCAGAACATAGTTTTTCTTGTTATAGACTTTGATCCTAGTCGAAATCTATTGAATTCCCATCTTAAATTTGTGATGATTTTTTTTGCATCCATGGAGAGTTGAATTAGTTTGATCATTGAGTTAGAATTTGAGCTAGACAAGTAAGTAAAATATTGGTATTTATTGCATGTTATAATAGAGAATTTATGATGATGAAATTGGGATGGTGTATATGATGTTGATGTTGAAGATGTATTAGAAAATATAGAATGAATGGGTACTTTTCTATTATGTTTTTGCATGTACTAAAGTATTATCTTTTGGGTTGTTGTATGGATCATTTAAGTTGGGATTTTAAGTATAATTGATGAGGAATTCAAGCTAAACATAGGTCTTAGTAAGGTGGTTTCAAATATAGAAAAATTAGAGTTATAGGTGTGTTTGTAAAACGGTGACTGTTAATGATATAAGTGAGCAGAATTTTGTAAGCCTTAGTGTAACCAATATAGAATTTAAATTAACCTGAAATGAAGTAACCTTAAACAACAGGAAATCTTGAAATTTTCAGGTATTAGTGATGCCTTTAAGCATGTAAATTCGTGAACTGTTGAAGGTAGTAAAGTTACACACATTAGCGATGTCTATGACAAATTCTAGAATTTTAATTGCAGCCTTGTGTACATGTTGAACCAACTGAGAAATTTCTCTCTTAATTGGTGTATTTGGACTTTATTAAGGCTAGCAATGAGCCTAGATTTTTGTTTGATTAATTGGTATACATACATATATATACATATATATATACATAC
>JANVCQ010000007.1:5731632-5744279 GCA_025531925.1 Erythroxylum plowmanianum
CCTTTATCGTGGGATACGTGTCGGAGCGACCCTCGGGCGTCCCGATATGTACCCTACGGTGAGGGGGCGCTACAATAGGGGTAATTATGAATGAGAATTGGGTAAATGTATGAATATATAGTGCTGGAAAAAGTTTCGTGAATGTATAGATCTAGTTATTAAAATTTCATATTTAAAGTAACAATTGTGTGTGGATTATGAGATGCTTTTTGATCATGAAAATGTTCAAGGATAAGTGTAAAGTACGGTTGATGAATTTGGAGTAAATCAAGCTAACTTAAAGATACAAACCTGATTGCAAAATGATAGTATACAAAATATGATGTTTGAATGGTCTTAAGGTGTATAGGCACAAATTGAATAGTTAAGATCTATATATAAGAATACATACTTAGGAAAGTCAATTGAGCATGCATTGAACATAACACATATACATGTGTATGACTAAGTACTTATTTGATTAAACAAGTTAGTAATGTGTACATATGTGTGTATTGCATGATTTAGAAGCACAATTTGACCGACAGCTTCCAAACATTACCGGTTAGTCAAGGCAATAGTTATCTGGAGTATATTATGAGTTAACCTAAATGTTTACAAACTATTTTTGAATTGTTCTTAATTAATTGTTAGATATTGAACTGTTACTGATATGATTGTGTTAATTCTAGACATTGATGGTCTAAGGAGTTTGATATTCAGGATTGTATTGGAAGTGTTTACAAATTGAATATGAATACGGAAATTATGTTGAATGTTGACTTAGATCTGATGAATGTGCTATATGACTATGCACACTGAATGAGAGTTATTAATAGCATAGTATGTGATTTGATGCATTTTCATTACATTGATATGCATGATCAGATAAAGAAGTTGAAACCAGAGTGATCAACATGAAAAAGAGCTTAAAGTTTATAAACGTGCATACAAAGCCATAGGCTCAATGATTAATAAACTTGATATCCACAATGGGTATGCAACACTATCTGAAATGAGCCTAGTATCTAGAATAAATATAGAATAGTTAAATAGGCACTCAGTCACAACAAAATAAAACTGAAAGTAGAGTCTCATATGCATTGCATATATATCTTTTTATGTATCATGTGAATCATTGTAAAGAATGACTAAATTGAGTTGATATATACTTGTGAATTTGGTTGAATACTTGTGATGCTATGTTTTGACTCGAGTGAGCACATTGATGATGGTTCAGTTACTGAGTTCACAAAACTCATCAAAATTCTAATGTTATTTTCTCATGTATTGAGGAGACCTAGCTTCTAAGGCAATCTAGTAGCAGTCTAGTATTATCAATTTTGGAATCAGTAATAGCTCAAAGGTCTAGTCAACTGATGTTTGAGGATTTTAGATAGATTATTTCTGTTAGCATCTCATTTCATTTTAGATATTTTGTAAAGAACAATAAACTCTTAGATGTTTTTGTAATGTACCTCTATGGATTATGAGATGTAATGACAATGCAAATGATCTTTGTGAAATGAAACGAGAAATGTTGAACTTATGATCACTTATGTCTTGTATGATGCCATAATAATGAATTTGATTGCTCTAACATTCCATTCTTATAGGGTATGCTCTTGAATGTCCTCTGAATGTTCGAATATATGCTCTATGGTAGTGGTGTGTTACAATTTTTGGTATCAAAGTATGGTTTGGCATCCTTAAGGACATATAAGAGCATTTAGACATGATATATAATAAGGGATTTGTATAGTGATCACAACTATTGTTTGTTATAGGTCATCTATTATAGGAGATCGAGTCGCAGAGTCAGTAGACCTTGAGTCCATAGAAGCCAATAAAGAGTCTCCAGTATCTCAGTCTGAACCAATGCCTCCGAGAATTCCTGACAGGAGAGAGAGGAGGTATGATAAGCTTATAAAGCAGGGGATTGTAGACTTCTATGGAAGTATAGCCCCTGCAGAGGCAGAAGGTTGGTTGGAAAGAACTGAACGGGTGTTTGATCAGATGGACTATGAATCCGATGAAAGGTTTAACTATGCAGTCTCGCTACTACTAGGTACAACTTATCAGTGGTGGAAGATTGTTCCTCGTAGCTCTGCCCGACCTTGTAGACTAACATGGGAAGACTTCTTTAGGGTCTTTAAGGAGAACTATATGCCCAAGATCTATCGGGATAGGAGGATGAAGAAGTTTCTAGATCTGAAATAGGGAAGCCTTACTGTAGTTGAGTATGAGGTGAGTTTAATGAGTTAATGGGGTATGCTACTACTTTGATTCTAACTGAGGAAGATAAATGTAGGTGATTTGAGGATGGACTAAATATAGAGATCAGAACAAGGTTGGCCATTACTAATTTGAGCAGTTTTGTTAAGCAGAGAATTGCATCAATTTGAATTGAACAGTTAATGAAAAATGGGCAAGGAGAGTACAGGCGAGAGTTCAGAATGAAGAGGTAGGGAAAGTCTTAAGCTGATTCTGGCAAGAGATTTAATAAATGCTAGAATAGATCATTCCGATTACAGGCTAGATTGAGATAGTCAAGATTTAGATCAAGAGGTAGTTTTGTTCAGGCTGGGTGGCAGAGGTCAAGTATCTGGTGGCAAACACAACAGATGCCCAGTTGTGAACACTATGGAAAGAAACATGGTGGAGAATGTTGGAGGTTAATGGGAGCTTGTTTACATTGTGGCTCTTATGAGCATCAGCTTAGAGACTGTCTCGCAACCTTTAAAGCACAGTCTGGAGTGAGAGGGGGATCAGTGAATAAGACCACTGTCTAACAAAGTAGAGCTAGTGGAGCGAGACAGAGAGGCAAGGTTAGAGGCAAAACTAGTTTAGCAAGTCTTAGTGTTAGGACTAAGGTGTGGGTTAAACAATCGTAGTCTCATGTTAGGATCTTTTCTATCACTAGACATGAGGCACGGAACTCCCCAGATATTGTTGTTGGTATGTTAAATGTCTTTTAATTTGAGGCATTTGCATTATTAGATCCATGATCCACACATTTATTCATTGCTCTACATCTGGCATCTAAATTGCATTGTGAGAGAGAGGTGATGAAATGTGGCTTAGAATTGAGTGCTCCAGTAGGAAGTACTACATTGAGTGGGGAAGTCTGTAAAGGGTGTATCATTCAAATTGATCAGGCAGAGTTGAAGTCGACTTGATATCATTGCAGTTGAAGGAGATGGATCTCATATTAGGTATGGACTGACTTATTGCACATAGGGCAATAATGAATTGTTATACTAAGGAAGTGACTATTGAATCCCCTAATCAACCAAAGGTGATATTTCGAGGTGTTAGTCAAACAGTGCCAGCTAGGTTGATTTCCTCAATGAATGCTCTCAGACTGATTCGAGGTGGATGTGAGGCTTACTTAGCCTATGTAACTGATACCCAAATTGAGTAGACTGTACGGGATATTCCTGTTGTTAGTGATTTCCCGGATGTGTTCCTTATTGAATTACCAAGTTCACCCCCAGAAAGGGAGATGAAATTTATGATTCACGTAGTTCCAAGTACTACTCCTATATCGATTCCTCCGTATAGGATGGCACCTGTGGAACTTAAGGAACTTAAGACTCAATTATAGCAGTTATTGGATAAGGGTTTTATCAGGCCTAGTGTGCCATCTTGGGGAGCTCCAGTTTTGTTTGTGAAGAAGAAGGATGGGACTTTGAGATTGTGTATTGATTATAGGTAGTTGAATCGGGTGACAGTGAAGAATAAGTATCCTTTAACGAGGATAGATGATTTACTTGACCAGTTACAGGGAGCTCAAGTGTTTACTAAACTAGATTTGAGATCAGGGTACTATCAGTTAAAGATAACAGAAGATGATATACTTAAGAGTGCATTCAGGACCAAATATAGGCACTTTAAGTTTTTGGTGAGGCCTTTTGGGTTGACAAATGCTCCGGCAACTTTTATGGCTTAGTTGGATCACTTTGTGATTGTCTTCATAGATGATATTTTAGTGTACTCCAAGAGTAGAGAGGAACATTATGAGCATTTGAGGCTAGTCCTATAGATAATAAAGGAGGAACAATTGTATGCTAAGTTTAATAAGTGTATATTCTGGCTTGATCAAGTAGTATTCTTGGGTCATATAGTGCCTGGACAAGGCATATAGGTAGACCCAAAGAAAGTTGAAGCAGTAATGAAGTGGGAAGCCCCAAAAAATATATCTGAGATTTGGAGTTTTCTTGTGTTGGTAGGTTATTATAAAAGGTTTGTCGAGGGGTTTTCATTTATCTTAGCCCCTTTGATCAAGCTTTTGAGGAAGAATGTATCTTTCAGATGGACCGATGAATGCCAAAGGAGTTTTGAGGAGTTAAAACACCGGTTGACTATAGCGCCGGTGTTAGTTATTCTATCTGGATCTAGAGGATATATAGAGTATAGTATGCTTCACACCAGGGATTAGGATGTGTTTTGATGCAGTATGGCAGAGTGATTGCATACACATCGAGACAGTTGAGGTCTCATAAGATCAATTATCTGGTTTATGATTTATATCTTGCTATAGTGGTGTTTGCTTTGAAGATTTGGAGACATTATTTGTATGGTGAGACATTTAAGATATTTACAAATCATAGAAGTTTGAAATATTTGTTGAGTTAGAAGGAGTTGAATATGAGACAATGGCGGTGGATTGAATTCCTTAAAGATTATGGTTATACAATTAAATACCATCTTGGTAAAACTAATGTTGCGACTGATGCATTAAACAGGAAATCCAATAGCAGTGTGGCATAAATTCAGGCATCGAGGTTACCAAACTTAGTTCAATTGAGAAAATTGAATGTTGAGTTGAATTTGGGGCAGAATAAAGTATTGATAGCTACATTAAAGCTTAGGTCAGTATTGCATGAAAGGATTAGAAAATCGCAAAGTAGGGATCCATACTTTGTGAAGCTTATTGAGAAGTTGAAATAGGATCTGAGTTCTGAGTTTAAGTTGAGTGACACTACATTGTGGTTGAAGCAGAGATTATGTGTACCTGATGTTGATGATTTGAGAAAAGAGATTTTGGAGGAAGCACTCATAGCATCCTATGCTATGCGTATTGGTACTACCAAGATGTATAATACGTTGAAACAACATTTTTGGTGGCCAGGGATGAAGAAGCAAGTGGCGAAATATATTGCTAAATGTTTGACTTGTCAACAGATTAAGGCAGAGCATCAGGCTTCGGTTGGGAAGTTATAGTCATTGCCAATTCTGGAGTGGAAATGAGAGAGGATTACTATAGATTTCATTATAAGTTTGCCTAAGACTCCAAGGCAACATGATGCTATATGGGTCATTATTGACAGATTGTCGAAATCAACCCATTTTTTACCTCCGAGGGAGAATAATACACTGGATCAGTTTGCCCAGAGGTATGTAAATGAAATAGTGAGATTACATGGAGTTCCATTATCTATTATATCATATCGGGACCCAGATTTACTTCAAGATTTTGGGGTAGTTTACAGGTTGCCATGGGTACAAAGTTGAATTTCAGTACAACATTTCATTCTCAAATAGACGGGTAGAGTGAGAGAACCATTAGGCTTGTATTTTGGAGTTCCAAGGAGTATGAGATCAATAAATTGCTGTTATCAAATTTGCGTACAATAATCATTATCATAGTAGATTTGGTATGGCCCTATATGAAGCATTATATGGCAGAAAGTGTCCTTTTCCATTATATTGGGATGAAAAGGGCCTAAAGATTGTAGAAGGCCTAGAACTGATTCAAGATACTGTTGATAAGGTAAATTGATCTATAATAGAATTAAGGTGGCTTAAGATAGGTAGAAAAGTTATGTAGATCAGCACCATAGAGATATGGAGTACCAAGTGGGAGATAAGGTGTTTTTTAGAGTATCACCTTAGCGAGGAGCGCTGAGGTTTGATAAAAAGTGTAAGTTAAGCCATGGAGATATTGGTCCATATGAGATTACTGAAAGAGTTGGACCATTGGCATACAGGTTAGCATTACCAACACAGATGGCTTAGATTCATAACATGTTTCATATTAGTATGCTAATATCGACCAGATCCGACACATATATTACCAGCTTAGGAGGATGAAGTTGCAAGTAATTTAAGTTATGTGGAGGAACCGGTTAAGATAGTGGATTATCAGACTAAACAATTGAGAAACCAAGTGATCCCATTGGTTAAAGTCCTTTGAAGAAATCATTCGAGAGAAGAAGCCACATAGGAGACTGAGGAAAACATGAGGAAACAATACCCCCATCTGTTTGATCAAACAAGTAAGAATTTCGAGAACAAAATTTCTTAAGGGGAATAATTGTAATAGCCCGTTTTCCATACTAACGATTAGAACCCTAGAATATTGCACATGGTCATATCATTGAGAATTCATGAATTAAATTTCATTCACATTAATATCATTAGCATACACACATGAAATATTAATTAGTACACATTGCAAAGATAATATATGCACTTAATTGATATATTCCGAGGTATGAAAGGTTTAAAATGATCATGATGTGAATTGTGTATTGTTTATGTCTTGAATTTTGGTTTAGGGGACTATAATTAGTAAACTTGGAATTTATTGTTACAATTGGAAAATTAATGAATTAAAATGTACATCTGGTTTAGGAAAAATGCCAAGTGGTAAGACAAATTGACATATGAAAAATTAAGATGACTAAGCCTATGAATTAGTGACATTTGGCATAGAAAATTAAGTGACAAATGGCAGCAATGAGTGGTTGACAAATGGCCTAGCTTAATGGTGACATTTGGCAACAAATATGCAGGACAAATGGAGAACATGTTTAGGGACTTATGTCATAGTAATATGTAGACACCTTGCATCCAAGGTGTTAAGTTTCTATTGGAGTGATTTTAGTTCTGCTCATTTCTTCTTCTTTCTTCTATTTACACCACTGAAACTCTCTCACCCTTAATCCCTATATTTTACACCAATAATCCATTCTTTTACCCTTTATAAGATGGTTAAAGAATCAGATTATTGTTGGCCTTTGTTCTAGCTGAAAACCAACCTATTGTTAATTTAAATTTGGGATGATTTTTGCAAGCACGAAAACTAAATTAGCTTGATCTTTGAGCTAGAATTTGAGCTATACAAGTAAGTAAAAGATTGGTATTTATGGCATGTTATAATAGAGAATTTATGATGATTAAATTGGGATGAATTGTATATGATATTGATGATGAATTGTGCTGGAAATTTCAACATGAGCTTGAGTACTTTTCTGTTATGTTTTTGAAATGTACAAAAATAGTAGCTTTTGGGTTGTTGCATGGATGATTTAAGATAGGATTTGAAGTATAATTGATGAGAAATTCATGCTAAAGATAGGTGTTATTAAGGTGTTTTCAAATATGGAAAATTAAAGCTGTAGGTGTGTTTGTAAAAAGTGACTGTTAATGATATAAGTGAGCAGAATTTTGTAAGCCTTAGTGTAACCAATATATAAGTTAAATTAACCTAAGATGAAGCAACCTTAAAGGATATGAAATCTGGAAAATTTCAGGTGTTAGCGATGTCTTTAAGCTTGTAAAATTCGTGAAGTATTGAAGGTAGTAAAGTTACACACATTAGTGATATTGATGATGAAAAATTCTAGAATTGAACCTTATGTACATGTCAAACCAATTGAGAAATTTCGCTCTAAATTATTACATTTGGACTTGGTTAAGGCTAGGAATGAGCCTAGATTGTTTCCTGATTAATTGGTTAATAGTTTGATAAGTTTATGTGGTTAATTGATGTCATAACCTAAAGAATGGACTGTTTTGATGTGTTTGAGTTCAAATATGGAAATTATGACTTGTTTAATGAATAAATGAGTTCTTTTAATTCAAACAAGATCTTAAGGAAATGAATAATGTGTATAAGGTATGGATGAATGAGCATTAAAGAACAGGGGGTAATTATGAATGAGAATTTGGTAAACATATGAATATATATTGCTGGGAAAAGTTTGGTGAATATATAAATCTAGTTACTGAAATTCTGGATTTAAAGTAAGAATTGTGTGTAGATTATGAGAGGCTTTTTGATCATGAAAATGTTCAAGAATAAGCGTAAAGTATGGTTGATGAATTTGGAGTAAATCAAGCTAACTTAAAGGTACAAATCTGATTGCAAAATGATAGTATACAAAATATGATGTTTGAATGGTCTTAGGATGTATAAGCATAAATTAAATAGTTAAGATCTATGTATAAGAATACATACCTGGGAAAGTCAGTTGAGCATGCATTGAACATAACACATATACATGTGTATGATTGAGTACTTATTTGATTAAACAAGTTAGTAATGTGTACATATGTGTGTATTACATGATTTAGAAGCACAATTTGACCGATAGCTTCCAATCATTGCTGGCTCGTTAAGGCAATAATTATCTGAAGCATACTGTGAGTTAACCTAGATGTTTATACACTATTTTTGAATTGTTCTTAATTAACTGTTAGATATTGAACTGTTACTGATATGATTGTGTTAATTCCGGACATTGATGGTCTAAGGAGTTTGATGTTCGGGACTGTATTGGAAGTGTTTGCAAATTGAATATGAATATGGAAATTTTGTTCTCAACTATATGTTGAATGTTGGACTTAGATATGATGAATATGCTATATGACTATGCACACTGAATAAGAGTTATTAATAGCATAATATGTGATTTGATGCATTTTCATTACATTGATATACATGATTAGATAAAGGAGTTGTAACCAGAGTGATCAACATGAAAAGAGCTTAAAGCTTATAAACATGCACACATAACCATAGGCTCAACGATTAATAAGCCCGATAACAATTGTTATAAGACAATATCTGAAATAAGCCCAGTATCTACAATAGATATGAGACAGTTAAATAGGCGCTCGGTCATAACAAAATAAAAATGAAATTGGATTCTTTTATGCATTGCATATATATCTTTACATGTATCTTGTGAATCACTGTAAAGAATGACTAAATTGAGTTGATATAATGTTATGCTATGTTTCTGTGCATGCTAATGATTGTGAAAAAAATTACTGAATTGTGTTGATATAGTGATCTACAATACTTGTATACACGTTGATTATATCAATGATTGAGGTGACAGATTGGATTATTCTGAAAAGATTATATGACATGTTTGAATTATAATGTGCTTATTGAGATATGATATATAGTGTGATTTGGCATACAAAATTGTATAGGAATTGAATCAAGCTAATGTAATATACTTGTGAATTTGGTTGTATACTTGTGATTTTGTGTTTTGACTCGAGTGAGCACATTGATGATGGTTCACTTACTGAGTTCACAAAACTCATCAAAATTACAACGTTATTTTTCGGGTACTTAGGAGACCTAGCTTTTAAGGCAATCTAGTAACAGTATAGTATTGTCAATTTTGGAATTAGGAATGGCTTTAAGGTCTAGTCAGTTAATGTCTGAAGAGTTTAGATAGATTATTTATGTTAGCATCTCATTTCATATTAGATATTTTATAAAGAACAGTAAACTCTTAGATGTTTTTGTAATGCACATATATGGATTATGAGATGTAATGACAATGTAAATGATGTTTGTGAAATGAAATAAGAAATGTTGAACTTATGATCACTTATGTTTTGTATGATGCCATCATAGTGAATTTGATTGCTCTAACATGCCATTCTCATAGAGTATGTTCTTGAATGTCCTCTAGATGTTTAGGTATATGCTCTATGGTAGTGGTGTGTTACAAAAGGTTTCTAGAGATTAAGGATAAAATGAAGCAGACAACTCCCTATGGAATGATTTTATTGAAGTCGGTTCCTCCTCCTCTAAAAAAAATCAAGAACAAAGGCAGGCAAGGCTAGATCTTGAAGGTAATTAATCTTCAAGCTCAATATTTATTTTTGTATGGAACGTAAAAAGGTTAAATTATCCTCTTAAATAGTAAGTTGTTAAAGATATAATCCTGAAGAAAAATCATATTATTCTAGGACTTCTAGAAGAAAAAAATAAAAACTGACAAATTGTTTAATAGTATGATTTTTTGGGTGCTCAATTGTTGGACCTCAAACTTTTCTTAGAAGACTAGAACTAATAAATGCGAAATGTGGATATGTCCATGTTCTGCTTTGGTGTTTCTGGTGGATAAGAGATTTTGAAATGAGAAGAATTAAGGTGAAGGTTAGAAGTAGAATGAAAGCAAAAATGAAGATGAATTTGTGTAGTAAGTTGATGAAGAATATGTACATATGTGTATGTTCTGTTGTTGGTATTCATGATTAATCATGGACTATATATTTTATTTGGATGATATTGATTTGATATGGAGTTGAGAATGAGGAGTAAATGAAGTAGAAAAGGTGATCTTGGTATCAGTTGTGTTAAGGAAAGATTGTGAAACAAAATGGGTGGTTGATCTGGAAAATATTCACGGCGTATGTTTCAGTCTTTTAACTACAACTTTTTCTTTAGTTATCCAAACAAGATGATTCTTAATTTGGATTAAACTAGAAATATAGGGCTACATTTCTTATAAGGACATTGAATTTAAATTCTATATTTAAGAATCTCAAAATTTGTCATGAAGTTGAGAACTGGGTGCAGTACATTGGTGGATGAATGTAAAGTTCGTATTCTGAATTTGAGGGAAATTCTAGATTGTTATAGGCTAAATTAGAGAAAGTTATCTTCTAGGAAGCTGTAGATCTTGAAGTCCTGTTTTGAACCATATAAAGAACACCTTAATCCAATATCTTTAAGGAAAGTTATAGCAAATTTTCCACTTCTTCTGGCTTTTTCCACTTCTTCTGTCTTTTTCATTAGTTTGCTTTGTACTTATCTTCTGTTTCATTTTAGACCCTTTAGAAGATAGAATCTGTCTTCGAGGTCTTCATAAAAGTTGTAGATCTTGAAGTCCTATTTCGAACTATATAAAGAACACCTTAATCCGATATCCATAGGGAAAGTTATATCAATTTTTCCACTTCTTCTATCTTTTTCCACTTCTTCTGTCTTTTTCATTAGTCTACTTTGTACCTATCTTCTGTTCCATTTTATACCCTTCATAAGATAGAATCTGTCTTCGAGATCTCCATGAAAGTTATAGATCTTTCTTTCATCTTTCCAACGGTATATAGTACGTGAATTTTGGACATTGGAGTCGAAAGTTATAGTCCTTATAAGGGAAGATGTTCAAGAGTAAAGATGTATCTTCTGCTTTTTTCCTTCTTCTGTGATGACGTCATCTTCTTCTATCTTCTGCTTCTTCTGCCTTTTTGTTTCTTTTGTGATGACGTCATCTTCTTCTATGTTTTGCTTCTTCTGTATTTTCGCCTAGCCTATCTTCTATTCCATTTTTGACCCTTCAGACGATAAAATCTATCTTTGTGGTCTTCATGAAAGTTTTAGATCTTGAAGTCCTCTTTCGAGCCATCTAAAGAACACCTTCATCAGAAATTTCTAGAGAAAGTTATGGTTGTTTCCCCGAAATGGGTTCAGTATGATTGAGGACAAAAACAGGTTTAATTCTTTTGTCCATAACTTCTTCTCTAGACACTCAAATGACTTGATTCTTAAACCATTGGATTCATAAGACATTTCTCTACATCACCAAAAAAATCATAGCCATCTAAAATGATGTGAGAAAGATTGAGTGAAAAATGTGGGGTTGGTACAATGAGTGTGCTCTTAAATAATAGGAATTGGTGTTATTCCACTGAATATACCTCAGTATTTTGATAATTTCTAGATTGGTGGAGCTCCAAATGAGATGATTTCTGATTTGTGGTAAACTCGAGACATGGAGCTACAAATGGTATGAGAAATTGGAATCTAATCCAGTCTCTATGATGTTTAAATTCTGGATAGAAGTTGTGCCTAGTATATTGAATTGGACAAGAGTAGTCCAAAAATGTTTGAAGTGTATCTTTCGAATCATTGACCCGAATTGAATGATTTTGGTGTCATTAGAAACTTAAGACGATAGGGCACATTTTTCTGGAAGAAAGTGATATGTTAGAATGTTCAAGGGTACTGTTGGCAAGACACTTAAGTATAAAAGACATAAGGTATAAATGAAAGGGCAAATGGGACAATTCTCAATCATTAAAGGCATAATTGGAAGAAGAAGTGTTGTCTTACTTATAAGGATAAACAGAAGAGAATAACAAAAATGAGTAAGAAAGAGAAAGAGAGTTTAGTGGTTTGAGAGAAAAGAAGAGAGTTGAGCTAGGGTTTAATTCTTCTTAGTCTTCAAGAAAGACTTTAGAGCTGTTCAAGAAGAGAAAAAGGAAGAGTAAGAAAAGAGCTTCCATTTGAACTAAAGATCTCTTCATTTGGTGAATAGTCAAGGGAACCAAGAGGATCCTACCTAAGAGTAAGGGGAAAGACAACCTTGACTTGGATCTTAACAAGTAAATGAGGTGAGTAATGTATTTACAGTTATTGTGTGATTGGGCAATTTCTTTCCTATGTGTGAATATGTGTTAAATTGTTTGAATTTGACTTGTTGAAAATACATGATATCTTTATAAAATTAAATTATGATTTTTTATCAATGTTATGCTATTGAATTGTAGCATGGCATTTTGATTTGAATGGAAAGAAGAAAGAGCATGAAAAGTATGAAAGCATTTCATTTTTGATAAAATGATTT
>JANVCQ010000007.1:5759784-5780865 GCA_025531925.1 Erythroxylum plowmanianum
GGATTAGGGTGTGTGTTGATGCAAGGAGATAAAGTGATTGCCTATGCTTCCAGGCAATTAAAGCCTTATGAGATGAATTATCCTACACACGATTTGGAGTTGGTTGCCATAATTTTTGCATTGAAGATATGGAGACATTATCTATATGGAGCCACTACTAGGGTGTCTACAGACCGTAAAAGTCTTAAGTATCTGATGAGTCAGAAAGAGTTGAATTTGAGACAAAGATGGTTAGAGCTATGATTTAATGATTGATTATCACCCAGGTAAAGCTAATGTAGTAGCGAATGCACTGAGTAGAAAATCGACTATGGCACATGTGGAGATAGTGTATCTTCCTCTGTTGAAGGAATTAGCCAAACTCAGAGTGACATTAAGACAAGTCGAATCTAATTGTATATTGGCTAACTTTAGAGTAAGGCCAGTGTTGAACAAAAAGATTAAAGAGTTGCAGGAGCAAGATGAGTATTTGACCAGGCTTAGAGAAGATATTAAAAGTGGTAAACCTTCTGAAATAGAGGTAAGGGAAGATGGATTGATGGTGGTAGGAAATAGATTATGTATTCCTGATATGCAAGAGTTAAAAGACAAGATTCTTGATGAGACACACAATGCTCCTTATGCAATGCACCCAAGAAGTACAAGAATGTATAGAGATTTGAAGGAGCATTTCTGGTGGAAAGGAATGAAGAAAGAAGTTGCAGAATATGCTAAAAGATGTCTAGTGTGTTAGTAAGTCAAAGCTGAACACCAAGCACCTTCAGGCAAGCTTAATCTTTTGTCGATCCTTGAATGGAAATGGGAGAAGATTACAATGGATTTCTTAATGGGATTACCGAGACTAGCAGGAAGCATGATGAAATATGGGTGATTGTTGATAGACTGACTAAGTTAACACATTTCTTGCCAATTAGACAGACAGATTTTTTGAATGCTTTGGCCAAGAAATACATAGATGAGATAATCAGACTTCATGGGATTCCAAGTTTGATAGTCTCAGATAGAGATCACAGGTTCACCTCCAAGTTCTGGGAAAGCTTACAAGAGGCTTTGGGAATAAAGTTACATCTTAGCACAGCTTTCCATCCACAGACTGATGGACAATCAGAGAGAACAATCCAAACTTTGGAGGCAATGTTAAGAGCTTATGTTATGGATTTCAAAGGCTCATGGGATGATCATTTGCCTTTAATTGAATTTGTTTATAATAATTCGTACCACTCAGGAATTCAGATGGTACCTTATGAAGATTTGTATGGTCGGAGGTGTAGAACTCCTATTTGTTGGATGAGGAAGGTGAAAGGATGCTTTTAGGGCTTGAGTTGTTGCAAGTTACTGTTGACAAGATTAAATTGGTGCAACAAAGACCTAAAGCAGCTCAAGATAGGATGAAGAGCTACACGGATGCACATTAAAAAGAGATGGAATTTAAATTTGGAGACAAAGTGTTTCTTAGAGCTTCTCCATGGAAAGGATGTTGAGGTTTGGTAAAAAAGACAAGCTTAGTTCGAGATACATAGGCCCTTATGAGATCATTAAGAAGATTGGGCCTTTAGCCTATAAGTTATCTTTGCCATCGGAATTATCTAAGATTCATAATGTTTTCCACGTGTCGATGTTGAGGAAGTACCGATTAGATCCTTCACACATAGTTCAACCTTCAGAGGTTTAGTTAAGGGAGGATTTGACATATGAGGAGCAACCAGTGGAGATCCTAGATTCGAAAGAAAAGATATTAAGGAATAAGACAGTGAAACTAGTTAAAGTCTTATGGAGGAACCATTCGACAGAGGAGGCAACATGGGAACCTTTGGAAGCAATGAAGGAGAAATATCCGAACCTCTTCAATGACTCAGGTAAGAATTTCGAGGATGAAATTCTTTTAGGGGAGGATAGTTGTTGGATCCTAAATTTTTCTAAATTTCTTATTAATTGTTTAATGATTTATTCATGCTTGTTTGTTTGTTTAATTATTATTATTATTTTTGAATTGGGTCATTAACTAGAAATTTGAGGGAAGGATTAGAAATTGAAATTAGAAGGAAGTGTTAGAAATTAAGTTAGCTTAAGTAGTTAGTAGGCTTGTGTTAAATGAAAGAAGGGAAAAATTGGGAGAACAAGAATAAGGAGGGGCATAATTGGAAGGAAGAAGCTAAGTAGTCTCTTAAAATTAGAAGAAGGGAGGAAGAATCGTGAAAAGGCATAGAGAGAAGAAAAAAAACGTGAAAAGAGAGAAGAGAAGAGAAGAAAATCAAGGAAGAAGGGAAAGGAAGGAAAAATCGTGGGAAGAAGAAGGAATCAAGCTTCTTAAGGTAAGTTCATCATCTTCTTCTTTCTTTAGTAAAGAAATGGGTTGTTGTGTTGTGAATGAAGAAGTTTTAGAGAGAGAAAGGGGTTTGGTGTTGGGAATGCTTGGAGGAAGAAGATGATTGAGAGACCTATTTGATTTTTGGGTTTCTAAACTAGGTTTTGGATTTTCTAACCTAGATGGACTATGGGTAGGTTAAGTTTGAACTTGATTTGTGTTAATTCCATTTTGTTGTGATTATGGAAATTTGGGGGATTTCCATTTGAATTGGAATTGAATGAGAATTTTGGTTTTGATAGGAAATCAAGAACAACCTACCCAAGAGCAAGAGGAAGGGAACAAATTGATTTCGGATTTTCAAGAATTATAAGATGGGTAATTTATTTATAGTTATTGTGTAATGAGCAAAATGCCTTGTGTGTGTATTGTATGTTAAAATGACTTGCTTGAAATGTAGTGATGTGAAAATTTCATTATGATGTATGACATTGTGATAAAACAATTGAATAGTGTGTATGACCATGTTATGCCATTGAATTGAGTCATGGCATTTTGTATAAAGAAAAAAGCATGAGAATATGAGATTGTGAATGATTGAATTAAGCATCAGATTGATTGTTTTTGGGTGAGAGAGGAACCGTTTCGTAGTCACGTGCACATCGACATAAAACCTTCTACCAGCTACTCGCTTATGGCCCACGAGATATGAAAAGTGAACTTGTTTCGTTCACGGTGTAAACTTCGATTTCTCCGTTTTGTTCCACGGAACCCTAGAACTATTTGCTTGTGCATTTGCATTTTGACATGTTAAGTTATGATGCGAATTGTGTGTTATGCTTGGATGACAAAATTTCATCAAATATGTTTAATGTGATGATGTATTGAACTATAAGTTGTGAATGTTGAACTTACATCATTGGATCTAGATAAGATGAATATGCTTATATGAATAGATGCATATATGTTTGATTGTGTGGCTCATCGCCAATGGCTATAAATATATTAGCCAGTGAGCTGTGTAGCTCAACCCACAATTTCTCCCTCCTCAAGTGCAGATCTTGAAGATCAATGATCCTTGCAAGGCATTCGGATACTCCAAGATAGTTAGAAATCTTTTGTACTAAGTTAGTGACTAATTTAGCTAGCTTTATAGGCATATCAAACATGAGCATTCTTTTGTATTTTGTATTAAGTTGATGGGTATGTTGATACGTAAGTAAAGCTTGTCAAACGTTCATTTTGTTTAGAAATGAGAATGAGAACTTGTAAAGTTCCTTTTGTGTATGATTATATTATTTTAAAGCTTGAGTATGATGGATGTGCATGTTCTGTTGTTGACATTGCCAATTGTTGCTAGTGTTAGAATAGCATGATGGAGATTGGAAAGATTGTTTGTGATGAATCTTTTGGAGTTGAGATTCAAGTGTTAATGGGATGTATGTAGTAGTGAAATGGATATGAAGTGATTTTACACTAGAAGGGTTGAATTTGGGGAGATTATGAGTGATTATGGTGTTAGAAAGGATGTTGGAAGCATTGGAGAGGAATTGGAGGAGTTTGGGGAACCCCAATGTCCCTTTAATGGACATTAGGTCCGTTAAACGAACCTTATCGGGTGAAAAAAGACCCCCTGCCTCGCCAATGTCCGTTTAACAGACATTAGGTCCGTTAAATTAACCTTCTCGGGTGAAAAATGACTCTCAAGCTAGTCTATGTCCTTTAAACGGACATTCAGATAGCTACAGTAAATCACGATTTTTGCTATTTTATAGGTAGAATCTTGCTTTAAGTTTTGCAAAAAAGTTTTAGATCTCAAAGTTCTCTTTCAAACCGTCTAAAAATGGCATCAATCTGACATCAGTAGTGAAAGTTATGGTAATTGCGCCGAGACAGGTACAAAATGATTAAAGACATAAACATGTTGGATTCTTTTGGCCATAACTTCATCATCCGACCTCCAAATTAAGTGATTCTTGAAGCAATGGATTCCTAACACTTTTTTCTATCTTTCCAAAAAAATGGATAGCTTTTGGTATTGAATCCAAAAAAAGTGATGAAAAGGAATTGAGGGTTCATTGAAATAACCCTACGAGGTATTGTACTCACGCTTATGACTTCGGAACGATTGTTGGACTCCGAAGACGGGGCCCAACAATGGTAGTGTAGTTTTCTATTGGGAGTTTGAGTGAAACTCTTACCATCAAACACTTGAGAGAAATGAGTGAAACTGTGAGGAATATTCATTGTGCGTTTATACTTATCTTTGAGTGATAGTGCCATAAATTGAGTTTGCTTATGTATACTAATGAAAAGTAGTCATAATATGTGTAATAGCTTGACATTTGAGTTGGCCAAACTTTGAGGGATCGCATGCTTTGATCTTTGTGAAAATGAAGTGATGGAATTGATTGGTTGTATTTGATTTTGATTAAGGATAAGCAAAGATTTAAGTGTGGGTAAGTTGATAGTTATGTATTAGTGTGTATTTTTCTAAGTATTTGGCTTGTGTTTCTTGCATAATAAGTTAGTATTATTGTGTTTTAAGACTTATTTTGTGTGTTTTTGTTTAGTTTGATCTTCTTGGTTGTTCTTTTGTGTCTGATGTTGGTTTAGGGTAAGAATTGATCATTTTGGTGTAGAAATCGAGGGTGGACACCTTTGTGATTGAGCTAAGGACCAAGAGAAGAGAAGAGAAGTGGAGATGTTGAAGAATAAGAACCCACAACTATGGGAAAGGGCATGTTTCCCACGATTGTGGGATACTTAGCCAAAGGAGTCACGCGGGTTTCACTTATTTTTTTAAGGGTTTTATGATATATAATGTCACAAATTCGTAAGGCTGAAGAGGGTGGTGGAAACTTGCCTCTAGGAGCTAAAAGAAAGATTGAGAACCTAGAGATAGGTGGAGAATCAAGGTTTTCATTCCCAATTGAGCAAAGAGCATCTCGTCATCTATATTTTCCAAATTTGGGCAAAGAAGAGGAGGAACTCGCCCCGTCTAGTTCTTATTTCGGTTTTTTCTCTTCTAGCATGTTTATCATGGATTGTTTGGTTTTTGGGGATGTTAATGACATTATGATTGGATAAAATATTTTTTAGGGTTTGTTGTTTGAACTATTTGTGAACCTTTAGTTGTTGATTCAATAATACAAATATTTGTGTTATTTATTGAGCTCAAACCTTGCAACAAATCGAGAGAGTAAGCTTAGTAATCTGTGTTAAATGTACAACGAGAGTTAACATTTATAGACTTATAAATAACAAGTTATTGATTTATAGGAAGAGATTTCAATAAATTAATACACTGCCTATAGAATAGTTTCATATCTAGTTGAATGTTTAGGAAAAGCTTTGCAATGTCCCAAAGTTAATCCTAATTTATTTAACTAGTAATATTTAGTTGCACCTTGAGAGTGGTAGTTAAAATTTTAGGAATCTTGGGCTAAGCATAAATTGAATCAATCAACTAGAGGGGAGCAAATAGGGATAATGACAAGTCTTAATTCTTAATCTTGATTTTCTCCAAGTTTTAGTTTACGATTTTGGTTTAGGATATGTTGTTTCCTTTTATCCTTATTTTGTCTTTATTTACTTATCTATTTAAATTTGATTGAATCGGTTTCTTAAACAAAGACAACCTGAATTAAGTAGTGCTTAAACACAATCCTTATGGTATTCGTATATGCTCTTACTACTAATTATGACCCATATTTTTATGGTTTTGAGCATAAAACTGGTAGTTTGGTTTGCATTCAACAATAAGCTTATGTTGTAGATAACTTGACGTCTTACAATCCAAATCTCTTAGATGATGATAAGATTATTTGGCTGAGTGAATCGTCACACTAATTCTCCATTCAATCTTGTTTTCAGCTTCTCGGGCCATAATTACAAAAAATGTTTTGGTTTGATTTTTTTGGGCTAAATCTCTTATTCCTAAGGCTTCCTTCATTAATTAGTTGGTTACTAGACAAAGATTGAAAACCAAGGATAAATGCTTTAGTAGCCAAGACACCTTATGTCTTAATTGTAAAACTTCCTTAGAATCTATTGCTTTTTTGTTTTTTCAGTGTACTTACTTACAAGGCCTGTGGTCAAGAGTTCAACACCTCTTGCAGATATATTATGGGGTAACATATTGGATTAATATTCTTAAATGGGCAAATGATATCTATGCACTTTAGCATGAAAGAAGCGATAGGTTGCATTGAGATTCTTTTATGGATAAGCATGCATTATCTAATAGAACTATTTGTTAGATTAGGGAAATCATATTAGGTTATAAAGCTTATGAAGAAGATAGTAAATAGATGATGAGCAACTGGAACTTAATGTGAAACATTTCATTTGTTTCTTAGTTAACTTTAGCTATGTTGGAACTTAATGTTATATAATGTACCAATTTTGACCTCTCATTATGGTGTTGAATAAACTTTAAACTTAATTTAATAAAAATTTTCAATTAAAAAAGTTTTTATTAAAATAATATGAAGAATTTTTTTTCTTTTAAGTTATGCACCATTAATTTTATCAATTTCCAACTTTAAAATATTTGGAATCATTTAGTTCTACTTCTCTTTTTCTATTGTAGTTTTTTATTTTGTTTCTTATTTTTATTTTTTGGTTAAAATACAAATTTGTATTCAATTGATAATTTTAAAAAACTAAAATAAAAACCTATTTAGTTGAGATTTTTAATAAAAAACTTTGAAAACTAAACATGGTGAAAAACCTATTTAGTTGAGATTTTTAATAAAACTTTGAAAACAAAAACATGATTATCTTAGTTTGATAAGTTTAGTTCATTTATGAAACATGGAATTAGAAGCAATATGTAGGACAACTTGATTATCACACCACAATTTTTATAATAAGGAGACTTTAAAACCAATTTTTGTTAAGAGCTGATATATCTACATTATCTCACACAATGATTATGTTATAGCTCTATATTCAAACTCTATAGTAGATATAGATATGACATGTTACTTTTTACTTTTGACGATACTAAGTTTCCTATAATAATGGCACAATAGTCAGTAACGGATTTTTTTAATCAATCTTATAACCTTCCAAATCAACATTTGAAAAAAACTTAATATGAATATGTCCATAATTTTTATATGGTATCCTTATACCATGAGCTCCCTTTAGGTAACATAATATTTATTGTAGCAATCCAAAAATTAATGGTTGGAGAAGACATAAATTAACTTACAACATTGATAAAATATATAATATCAAGCGAGTTGCTATGAAATAATTTAATTTTCCAACCAATCTCTTATATTTCTAAGTTTTCAAATAATTCTCCATTTATGGTGATTTGTAAATGGATCATTGGGGCACTACATAAAAGAGCCCTTATCTTTCCACTCTTAGTTAATAGATTAAGTATATACTTTCTTTATGATAAGAGAATACCTTTCTTATTACTCGTTAATTCCCTCATAAAGTAATTCAAAGCCCCTAAATCTTTTGTATGAAAATGATTGAGAAAGGAGTTCAAAGGTGAAATGCTTATAGTATCACTTCCAATAATGATAGTACATCTACGTACACAATAGATAGTGATCAAATTTTCTCTTAGTCATGTCAAAATTTTGTATAACTCAAATTTTTTAAACCAAGCATGGGGACTTTATTTTAAACTCTATAAGTACTCTAAAGATGGAAAACTTTATCGTTCTCCTCTTGAGCTATAAACCTAGGTGATTACTCCATATACATTTTCTCTCAAAGATCATCATAAAGAAGGCATTCTTGATGCCTAATTGATCAAATGGAATTTGTAAAAAGAGTACAATTTCAAGGCAAACTTATAAGGAAATGAGAAAAAATTCATCATAGAACTCTGTACGAAGATATTATGCCAGGGAAGAAATTTCATTTTAAGCTTCATTATCTTTAGTAGTAGAATAGTGGTTGCATGTAAGCTTTCTATAATCTCATAAACTTTAGATTTTATAAATCCAATAAAATTTCTGTAAGCTTGAAAGATTAAGTGAGGTGAGGTTTGATAAGAGTTGACATAACTTTTTTTTTCTTTCTTATCAACATAACTTATTTTTCTTTCTTATTAAACATGATCTCCATTGTGCCATACGAATCATGATGGACAACTCTCTACAAAGATTACCAATGGTACTTCCATAATAATATTATTAAGGATTACGAAGGAGAAAGAAAGAGAGGAATTCAGAGCAAATGAAGTGAATCACATGGGAAGTGTAGAAAGTGGAAACTAAAGTCTAAATTGATGAATACAATTAGACAAAAAGGAATGTGCTCCTAATGTTTTGCAAGGAAAGATTAATTAAAGACCTCATACAAGTGTAAAGAATCAAACAATTTTTCAAAACATTTATGGAAAAAGAAGATTCAAGGAACAAAAATACATTTTAATAAGGGATCTAAAACAATCCATTTAATAAAAAATAACTTGTTAAATATATGCTCCAGTTTAAATATAGTAAAAGATAAAAAGAAAGATGTAAAAAGGTTTTATTTCATAGCCAATCATTAAAAAACATTAAAGAAAAATGAATTGAATGATAAAAGTAACAAGCCACGTTAAAAAATAAAATATAAGGCTAGTATAACATTATTTATTTTATATTCATTCATACATTCAAAATTATAGGTATGGCAATGATCGTCGCAACTCAAAATGGGTGAGACAAGATCTCCATCATGACATTTTCTAAGTATTTTATGATAATAAAAGTATAAGGGACAAATTGAAACAATAAATGCAAATTTCAACACATGAAAAACTGATATAAAACAAAAAAATTCAAAATTCAAACTATACAAATGCAGGCTTATTATATAGGTCATAAATGATGGTGGTGTGGGTAAGCTAGAAAACACAGTAAGTAAAAAAAAATAGTTCTCTAAAACTTAATGACATTTGAAGACATTACAAACAAACAATACAATAATAAGAATCAATGCAATCAAGATGCCTGAAACTATTAGCTTTAATTTCATGTTTTATAGCCATATATTTCTCTATAGATGTTTGATTTATATTTTAAAGGAAAACCTTCGGTGGTCCTTCAATATGAAATAGATTAACCATATAATGGATTTAATTACAGGCAAAAGGCATTTGAGTTGCTTTTGCCACTCTTATTAACAAAAGATTTCGGTACTAGCCTAAGCTTTTATATCTTGTAATTTATTCCCCTTACAACCTTAATTTACCTATAACAAGAATGTAGATCTGTTCACCATCCCATCTCAATCATTTATTCACATACTACCTTACCTTTAAAGTGCCAAATTAGAAACCTTAAGTATACAAGAAATACGCAAGTCATATCCTTCATTATATAGGCAATGGAACAGTTTCATCTATTATCTGGCAAAATTATGACAAAAATTTAAAGTTTTTTTGCATGAACCTGATGTTCATAATAGGAGAAGCTTTGATTCTCTTTCAATCAATAAGATTCTAGTATCATAAATGAAAAAATTAGACAGAAATAATGGTAAGCAATGTTGATCAAACTACACCTAATAAATGATAAATGTGAACAATCTGAAGATTAAATAAAAAAATACATGAAAAAGAAAAACCCATTAGGATAATCACCAAAAGAAAATTAATGAATATATATGTCTTAGGTTCATTCATATACCAAAATTAGAGTGCGAAACCTAGAAACTCAAATCTTAAAATTTTTATCAAAAAAATCAATCCGAAGAGATTAATTAAAGGAAGATTTTATGGAAGAAGTGAGGAATTCTTATTCATCAAAAAATTGAATATTGCATCAATCAAGAAACTAAGGCTAGTCTTTAAACAAATGGTAGATGAAGAGAACCAACTGAATTAGTTAAGCTAAGTTAGTTAAAAAATTGATGAACAAATATAACTAACTAACTTAACAAACTTACCAAACAAAAAAAAATGCCCCTAAACTTCACAATCTGAAGATTAAATCAAAACACAAATGAAAAAGGAAAACCCATTACGCTAATCACCAAAAGAAAATTAATGAATATATATGCTTAGGTTCATTCATATACCAAAATTAGAGTGAGAAACCTAGAAACTCAAATCTCAAAATTTTTATCAAAAAAATCAATCCGAAGAGATTGATGAAAAGAAGATTTTATGAAAGAAGTGAGCAATTCTTATTCATCTAAAAATTGAATATTACATCAATCAAGAAACTAAGGCTGGTCTTTATAAAAATGGCAAATGAAGCTGAGTTAGTTAAAAAATTGACGAACAAATATAACTAACTAACTCAACAAACTCGTCAACAAAAATTCAAAAATGCCCCTAAACTTCACAATCTAGAACATATAATAGACACTAGAAATTATTTATGTTAATACGCCCCTTCAAGTTGAAGAGTGGATGTTGAGAACTCCCATCTTACGAAGAAGAATTTGAAATTGAAAGACGGATAAGGCTTTAGTAAACAAGTCAGACAGTTGGAGTTTAGAAGAAACATAAATTAACTTGTTGATTCCAACTTATGCCTTCTCTCTACTAACAGGACAATCAATTTCTATATGCTTGGTATGCTTATAGAAAATAGGATTAGCAGCAATATGCAATGCAACTTAATTACTGCAGAAGAGTAAAGCTGGCTATGAAAACTGAATGAGCAAATCAGTAATTAAAGTCATCAACCACACTATCTTGTAAGTAACATTGGCTAAGGAATGATATTCAGCTTCTGAAGATGAACAAAAATAGTGTGTTGCTTCTCAGATTTCCAGGAAATTAAGGAGTCACAAATAAACATAGGAAAACCACTGATACTTCATCACGTGTCAGAACACGCAGTCCAATCAACATCTGCAAAGCTTTTAAGCTTTAATTATAAAATAGTGGGATAAAAATGTTCCTACCTAATAATGCTTTTGATATATTGTAGAACTTTGTGAGCTGCCTTCATATGTGTACCTTTAGGTGAAGCCAAGAATTGACTTAACTTGTTGAAAACAAAAGTCAAATATAGTTGAGTGATGGTAAGATAAAGCAACCTGCAACCAATCATTTATAGCTAGATGGGTCATCTAAAGTTTCACCTTTTTCAGCAGGTAATTTGATATCGGGTCTCATTGGTACTGTTCTTAGTTTACATATAAGCATACCTGCATTAGATAAAAGCTGAAGTGCATAATGCCTTTGATTAAGGAAAATCCCTTTATGTGATCTGGCTATCTCCAAGCTGAGAAAGTATTTTAATGCCCCTAAATCCTTGAGCTTAAATTTGATGTTAAAAAACCTCTTGAGCTCATTAACTACTTACTGATCATTGCTTGCTACAATGATATCATGCACATAAACTAATAAGACTATAAACAATGAACCATATGCTTTAACAAATAAGGAATTATCAGCAGCTAACTGATGAAACCCTTAATCAAGGAGCACATTAGAAAATTTAGAAAACCACTACCTCGAAGCCTGCTTCAATTCATACAAGGCTTTATGAAGCTTACACACTGCATTTTGAGGCAACTTTTGATTATCTTTGCAAGTAAGACCAAGTGATAAATGCATATATACCTCCTTAGTAAGCTCTTTATGAAGAAATGCATTGTTGACGTCTAGCTGAACTAAAATCCAACCATAAATTGAAGCTAAAGCCATTAATGCTTTAGCTATAACAAGCTTAGCCCCATGAGAGAAAGTATTAAAGTATTCAAGCCCTTCTTGTTGTATATAACCCTTAGCAACTAATCTTGCTCTATGCCTTTCAATTGACCCATTAACTTTATCTTTAATTCTATAAACCCATTTACACCCTATTGTATTTTGACCAGGAGGAAAAGAAGTAATTGTCCATGTACCATTATCTTCCAATGCTTTCAACTCCAGTCTCATTAATTCCTGCCAATGTGATATTTGACTAGCTTATGAAAAGCTTGAGGGTTTAATGTTAGTTGAGATTGCTGCAACAAAACTTTTATAAGTTAGACTTAACTTTGAATAATCTAAGACTTTGGATAGAGGATGAACTATAGAGCAACTAATGTTTGCAGCAATTGTAGTATAACAATGATAGTGAGACAAGTAACATGGCCTTTTAATTACTCTAGATGCCTTTGATGAACAACCACCACCAGCCTCTGACAGAACAACTACCACCAACCTTTGACGAGCAATCATTACTAGTAGGAACAAAACATCAAAGCCAAAATAGTTGTCATGAACATCAACACTTAGCATAACTAACTCATTTGGTTCTTTTTATCTACCGTTTGTATAAAGACTAATGTTACTTTCTTGATTGATGTAATATTCAGTTTTCTGATGAATAAGAGTTCCTCACTTCTTCCATAAAATCTTCTTTTCATCAATCTCTTCATATTGATTTTTCTGATATGATATCAAAGCAGGTCTTGTCCGGATTCTTAATTTTCTAGTTGTTTATCTGGATGTCTAGCCCCAGTGGCTTGGTTTGGTTACCGCTTCATTTATTTCAAGTGACAACTGGATGTCCAATCTCAATTGCACTTAAGGGGGAGTGTTAAAGTATCTCACATTGATTAAAAATAAAAATGTTTAAAAAGTTAATAAATAATAAAGGCCAATTAACCAAATAGCTACTTTTAGTCATTTTGGCAATGGTTGAACCTAAGATCAATTCTTATTAATGGACTTCACGCTTTATTCATATTAAAAATTCTAATAATTTTTAAAAATCATAAATAGCATACAAAATAGTTAAATCCATGTCATCATTTTTCCATAGCTTAATAAGTATAGGTATGTAGTAACAACAAAAAAGAAAGTGACAAAGACCTAGTTAGTGGAGAGACGAAGAGACAGAGAAAAGCATAAGAAGAGGTCTTTGGATAAGTAGAAACAATGATGCGAAGAACAAAGGGTTGTTAATTGAGGAGTGCAAAACAATAACAGAAAAACAAAGGAAAAGAAAACTTACAGCCTGTTTGGTTCACGGAATAGAATAGATAAGGAATAGAATAGTTATTCTTTGGAATAAAAAAAATGAGGAATAAAATAGAATGAGTATTACTTTGTTTGGTTCAAGGAATGGAATAGATAAAGAATTTTTATTCCATTGTTTGGTTTGAAAATATAAACTTGAAATATGAAAGGAATAACTAACAAAAAGACCAAAACATCCTGTTTCTTCTTATTATTATAATTAGTATTATTATTGTTATTATTATTATTATTATAACTATTAGTATTAACTTTATTATTGTTATTATTATTAATTATTAATTATTATTATAAATTTTCTACTTATTATTATTCTTTTTATTATTAATTTTATCAATTATTTTTATTCTTATTTTTATTATTAAAATCTTTATTATGATTAATTTTCTTCTTCTTCTATTTATTATTATTATTATATGAAATTGATTTTATTATTATTATTATACGAAATTGATTTTTTTTTTTATTATTATTATACAAAATTAAATTTCTTATTCTTATTATTACTATTATTATTATTATTATTATTAACCCTATTATTATTATTATTATTATAAATTTTCTACTTATTATTATTCTTATTATTATTATTAACTTTATTTTTTTATTTTTATTATATGAAATTAATTATATTATTATTATTATTATGAACTTTATTATTCTTATTCTTATTCTTATTAATTATGGTTATTTATTTATTATTATTATTATTAAAATTATTATAAGTCTTGGTTTTCCCCTTAGGTGGCTCAATTTCATCAAACTCAGGGCCTTCCTCTATCAAATGTTGAGCAGCCACATCTTTTAAATAAACGGCTTTCTTTCCCTTCTCATTTTTCTTATTCTTGTTTTTCTCCCCATCTTTTTCTTCATCTTCGCTGGAATCGGAATGAAAAAGAGAGGCATTTTGATAAATAGAAGGGTCGCGGTTCCTTACCTTGAGTAAATTCTTAAAGAACTCCATAGCCTTTGTTTTGCTAGGATTAGTAACATCAATATCTTCTTCAATCAAACCTTTATTACGTCAATCAAACATTTCCCTCGTATCTCTAGGGATCCTCGTGCTTCTTGTTGTGCTTATACCTGCGAGCAAATTCCTTGCCCACTTGTATCTTCGATATGTCGGAGGCAGTAGCATCACCGTCATCGAAGAGCTTCAATCCCATTCTCTTACTCTTCAATCGCACGCACTGTTCAACATCAAAGGAGGACAAGAAGTTTCGGAGGCTGGAACATGAGAGGATAAAGTTGTCTTCAACAAGAGGAGCTATTCTTTGAATAGCTAAAGATGGTTTGGGGACGGGTTTACCTATTCTCCAAATTTGAAGAATAATTGTTACTGATGCTACTTATTCCTGTCTCCATTTTTAATCAAACACAGGTTTAGGAATATGTGAGGAATGTGTTAGGAATAGAATGGCTATGCCATTCTACCAAACAATCCGTTAGGGTCATTAAATTTTAAATGACCCTAGGTTTTCTATTATTTGCTTCTTTTTTAAAAGGAAAAACCTATTATACTTTTAAATTTTAAAATAAAACCCTTACAGATAAGGAAAAACCCTTCTAGCAATTATCACACTTAAATTAGTTAATAGAGAGTCCACGTAAAAATTACACTTTATATTAGTAAAAGATAAGAGAAACATGCATCAAATAAATTAATTTATTAATTTTATATACCAGTAATTATATTAATATTAACTAAAAATCAAAACTTATTATACCTATTAACTATTAATATTATATTTATTATTTTAATATAATAGAAGTTTTTCACTAAATGTTTTTTATGTAATAAATAAGATATTTTATTATGTAGTAATGTTAACAAAAAGATCATCAATTTCTTATATTTTATTATATTTTCCATTTTAAATATATAAAATTAACTTATTAATTTTTACTAGTAATCAATAATTATTGATTAAGTTTTTCTATATAAGTCATTATTGATTAACTTTTTTCTATCATTAACTTTTTAAACTTAGTATTAACGTTAATTAATTTTTTATCTTATATATCGTGCTAAATGCTAATGATTAACCTTTATCATCATATTGGCCAGTAAACTTAGTGCATGTAATGTTTTGGGTGTCATTAGTCTACTAGACTAGTATTGAATAATCGTATAATATATAAAACATATTTCAAAATTATTTATAAATGAAAAGTATAAATAAATTATGTACAAAAAATATAGTATTAATTTTCACATGATTATTATTATTATAAATAAAATAAATATTATTACACATTGTTACAAATTAATATAACATACTAATCATTTTGTTTATTAGTATTACTATTATGTAACAAAATATAAAAATTCAATGAGAGACAAACATTATTATTATTCTAAATTAATTAATACATTTAATAAAATATAAAATATAAAAGATTATTAATTATTAATAGAAATGAATAACCATTTGTATATCAAATAGTTGTGTATTTTTGAAATAAGTCACATTAAAATAATATTATTAGCAATAATTTTAAAATATTATTGTATTCTAAATATAAGTAACAATACTTAAATATAATAAATTTATTTATTTACTTATTTGACATATACTATTAATGTTCTACTCATTCTCAAATATTCATTTTAATTTAGGTTCAATAATGCCACGTACATTGTATAATTTCCGCATGATCTGTGACATGAGTTATTTGTTAACAACTTTAATAATGATAATTAATAGAATAAACCAAACAAAAAGTAAATGTAAAATCTATTTTTCGAGTTGCAACTAAAACCTCCCTCTTCTAAAATCTAAAATCTATTTTTTGAGTTATCCCCCTCTTCCACCAGCGTGTGTGTGTGTGTTTTTTCAAGTTGCACGTGATAGAGCTTTGATTTGTTTTTACGGTAGCTTGTATTTCTTCTTCCGGTGGATTGCAAACCACGAACATCACGCAGGTAAAACTAAAACCTAGTAACTCGAGCCCCAAGAGACTTCTCTCTGGGTTTACGCCTAGCCCTTTCAAGATGACCAATGAGAACGTTCACGTTATGGATTGGGGTGCCCCTAAAAAAGGGCAAGTTTTTATAAGTTGGTCGTCAAAGTGGAGTTGGGTATACTTTAAGTTTCCGCTTTCTGAGGTGGAACTGCCTTTTTCTAAGATCAAATCTATTAAATAGCACTTTTGTTTCTAGTTTCTTGGTTTGATTTCACGGGTGGGATTAACCATTCTACTGATGGTGACAGTGTGATGCTGGACTTGCACGATCAAAGTAAATATCTAATTATCTACCATGTGAACTTTCAGATTTAGACTACTAAGGTCATGTATTTCTCTAGTGAATAATTTATTCCTGTGACTCATTCTAACAAAACACATCTTCTCTGTAACAATATCTAAAACACCATATCATATGTCAAAGACTGAAAGACAGAAGTTGTAAATTACTTGATTCTTTTCTATATGGTATCTGCCTAAAAAAATTAATTGAAGTGTGCGACAAAGGTTTTGGGATTATCTCCCACCGATGGTCTAAAAAGGGTGACAACGTCACGTACTATGTACTTAGCACGTGATAGACAAATAAAAAAAGATAGATTTTAGAATAAATAATTTTGATTGTAATATTTTAATTTAATAATCTGACACAAATTTTAGTTTTCACTTGTCTATCATGTGCTAGGTCTACTGACATACCTTATTATTTTTTTATTATTGCTATTTTAATTTATTAAATTAAATAAAATCATTTTTTTTTCTATAATTTACCCTATACAAAATAAATAATACAAGCATAACCATCTAAGATAAATTACGGCCCCAACTTAAAAACATAATAGGTGTATGAACAACCAGAAGCATCCTCTTATAACCCAATCAATAACACTTCTTTTGGCACCCCACTTAGCCAACCTATCCAAATCCACTAGTTCTTGCTTTTCTTTGTTAAATTAGCTTAAGAAATATCCTTTATCATTGGTGATATCCGGTACTTTCGATTAGAATGCTTAGGGAAGGAGTATGTTATTGGTGGTATGTGTTATCTTTGAGTCACTTGGGACTTGCCAACATCTAAACTCAGTTACAAATAAAAAGAGAACACAAGCATGTAAAACGTATATATACATAGACGCAAACAACATGAGCTTTTAAATCTTATGCTTGCAGACACCCATGTTCAATTTGTTGAGAGAGGAAAAAAAAAAGGACGAAGAAAGAATAGAGCACATTGCCTAAGAATCAACCTGTCAATTATGATCTCCTAGTAACATGTGGTCCCAAGTCAGTATCAACAATTGTCAATCACCCATGCGATTGGATCTAAACTTCGAAACCATTTCCATAATAAACCAACAAACGGAAGACCAATACCGTCCATTTGCATGTTGCGTAAGAAGATTGGATTCTACTAGACAACAGATTAGAAGAACCAACATCAACAGTACTTTTTTTTTTTGGTCACATCAACAGTACTTGAAACAAATAATCCGAACTTGGGTACAGGATCCAGTACAATTTCATGTGCGTCACCAGATTGACGTGCCGTGTCTCACCGCACTACCTTGCGTTGAGTTGACACGTGGCCTCTTAGAATCCGCAGGATCGTCATGGAGGTCAAAGATGTCCCGCCCATCTCCGCCAACCATTTCCACAAACATCCTCTGAAGATCTTCAAAACTATCTCCCTATGAAAATCAGATGAGACCCGTCGGTGGGTCCCAGATTATTACCATTACACCCTCCGCATCATTCGAAAAGGGCAAATTTTCAGGGGTACAAAGGGAATTAGAAAGAAGATGGAGTTAGATACCTCGTCTTTCACGTTATTCATCATGGAAATCATCTCTTGCATAAAGTCGCAAAAGTCCTGATTTGAGAAAATTCATAATTTCCAGAGTCACATACGCAAGATTAATCATTAAAAAAAAACCCCACACAGTCGGTTAATCAATTGAGAAAGGAACCAACTAGTCCAATGGGTAAGACTAAAGCTAGATAAATATCAACTTTTGGAAAAAAATAATTAATAAGTTAAGATATTTATTTGGAACAAACTTGGTCGTCTTCTTCTAGTGGATCGTAGACACCTGCATCGTACAATGCCCTCTTAGATTGATCGGAGAGAACTGTAAAAATCAACGGACGTTCACGGTGTTAAGAGTTCGAAAATCAAAAAGACTAAAGAGTAAAAAAGCTGTTGAGGAGGTAAGTCAATTATAAAAATACCCGAGTAAGCTTCTTGGATTTGCTGAAATCGCCGTTTTGCATCTCCGGCAACGCTCGGTTTCTTGGCCCACTTGTCAGGATGCCATTTCTCCATTAACGTAAAAACAAAAACAGAAACTCAAAACTTTTGATCCGAAAAGATAAAGAATTGAATGAAAAGTTTAAATAAGAGAATTACCATGGCGAGTTTGCGATAGGCAGTGCGAATATCGGAGAAGGAGGCGTCCTTGCGAATGCCGAGGACGGAGTAATAGCAAGATCCGGCGTTGGATCCTCCTTCCCGCTCCATCTCTAATTTACCCAGCACCACTCAAAACCTCAGAAGAGAGCACAAACTCTCTCTCTCTCTCTCTCTCTCTCTCTATATATATATATATATATATATAATTGTTGTAGCCTATGTTTATAGCAGGCAGCCGGTAGTTTTAGTAATATCTTAGAGGAAGAAAATTTCTGGCCGTCTTTCTGGCTGTTTATTAAGAATGAGAGAGAAAAATATCTTCTGGGACTATGAGAGGGAGAGCACGAAGGGGCTTTGCGGGTGCGTTGAAGGTAGAACCTTCGAGAGTATTCGGTCTTTTACTTTTGATGTCTTCCAAGGGAAAGGGTTAGATATTTTCTTGCTCTTCTGCGTAATTGCCACTCGACTTTGTCATTATCTACTGGTTTCGCCTTCGGGTTATTTCCGGGTTGTTACCCGATTTGCTTAAGCTCTCTACTTACCCGAGGATAAAGGACCACTCCAATTATTGAACTTTCTAAATATTTTTAATAAAAATGTTAATTTAAAAAGAATAAATTAAATTCCTAACCTTTTTAAAGTGCAATTTATCTTGTAAAACTTTAAATATGTATTTTTAATAAATAAGATAATATTTAAGTAATGTTTTCAAAATTAAATATAATTAGTCAATTTAGCTTGGTATTACAAAGAAGGTGTTAAAGACTAATATGTATATATCTTATGTTAATGAAATCTTTTGTATTCAAAAAACATATGTAAATTGACTTACAATGTGAAATGTTTGGATAAGTGACAATTAGGTACATAAGACTGCTCACTAATTATCGATAAATTGTACCACCATTAAGAAGATTTCTGACGGTAGCAAAAATGTTATCACTAAAGTCAAGTGGAGCACTAGTAGTCTCGACATGAACAAGGTCAATATGGGAGATAAGATCTATTAACTAGAGTCATTATATGATACTTCAAAGCCCAAAAAATAAGTCATCTTGCTTAAGTCTTTCATTTCAAATTATTGATGGAGAAAAGAATTTAGAATAGAGATACCCTGAATGTCATCCCTATTTATTATTAACATGGGGAAGAAGAAGTGTATCCTTGATTTGTTTTACAAAGAAACAAGACCTGATTATAAAAGTCAAATTTAAGGCCAAGACGATTAATGGTAGTGCTAAATTTAATAAATTTCAGGCTCGAGAAGCTTGCTTAAGTCCTTACAAGGTAACAAACTTTATTAGGTGTATGGTCATACATAGGTGGAGGTTGTATATAAACTTCTTTAATAAGATTATCATTGAAAAAAACATTCTTGACATCCATCTAGAATAGTTCCCAACGCTTACTGATAGTAGTTGTAATAAGGTTACGAACTGAAGTTAAATGAGCTATAGGAGAAAATGTCTCTTTATATTTAATTCCATATTCCCAAGTAAGCCCTTTAACAACCATTTTGACTTTGTATCTTTGAATTGAACCATTAGCTTGAGTCTTGATTTTATATGTTGGAACCTGAATTTTTTCAATTATTATTGATTGATTTATTTCATTATTTTTAGAATTGAGTCATTAATTTGATGGGCATAAATAAAGATTTGAAATTAGATAGAAAGATTTGAATTAAGTTAGAGTTAATATTGTGTTTAAGAAGATTAAAGGAGATAGAAGGGGCAAAATGGGAAGTCCAAAGAAGAGGAGGGATATTTTTGGAAGGACAAGACCAAAATGTGGTCTTGTTTAAGAAGAAGAAGAAAAAATGTGAATTGGAAGAGAGGAAGAGAAATAACAAATCAAAGAGAGAAAGAAGAGAAATTTTAGGGGTTGAGAGAAAAGAAGAGAGTTGAGCTAGGGTTTCTTCATTTCTTAACTTTTGAGAGAGATTTTGAAGTGGTTCAAGAAGAAAAAAAGTTAGAGGAAGGGAAGAGCTTCTGTTTGAGCCAAAGATCTCTTCATTTGGTGAAAAATCAAGATAAGATCACTTAAATCTTTTGAAATTTTTGGAAGGATTTTAGTTCATAGAGTTTAGAAAATTCATAGGTTTAAGTATTCTAGTACCAATTTTAGTGTGGAATTTTCAATTGAAATTGTTATTGTATAAAGGGGATCAAGGAGGCAAGAGGAACAAGAGAAAAGGCATTTTGAGCAAGTCTTTAAGCAAGGAAATCAAGGCGGGTTACATGTTTATAATAGAGTTATGAGGCATTAATGGTTTTCCAAATCAAGAAAATAAAATAATTTCAATTACTTCATAAATGTTGTTTTAACAGCCCGTTTGGAAAGGGCTGAATTGAATTCAATTCTGTAATTGAATTCAATTCAGTTGTTTGGAAACATAAAAATGGGATGAATTCAATTCATGCATGTAATTGAAACCCATCTTCTTTATAAATT
>JANVCQ010000007.1:5801987-5816812 GCA_025531925.1 Erythroxylum plowmanianum
GGAATCCTAGTTATTGAACTCTAAATGTTGTGAGACTTTCGTTCTTTATTTCAATCGATTTATTAGTTATTTATCAAGTATTTTTCTGGGTCATTATTTGATTATTTGATTTTACAGCTAGGTGCACAACTAGTTTGTGACTTTATTCAATCAATCACTAGATTAAACAGATTGGTGTTTAATTCTTTTAATCAAAAGTAGCGAATAGAATTTTTGTCTACTATGTTAGAGACATGATTCAAGGAAAAATAATGTTTAAGCTAAATATACATTGTATGTATGTTGTCTAGTTCGTCGATTTTCTTGATTTGTAAAGCTATTAATTAATTAAATTTAAGATTATATCCAGGCTATTGATTAATAAGGGTTAATTCAAATACATGTTTTGATTAACTAAACATAAGAGAAAATAGGTAAATAAATTTACCACAGCGAATGCTTAACTAATAAATTGGTTATTTTAGTATCAATGTAAGTTCAATAATGAAGAGACTGGAAACTAAGATTTGTTTCTATTGATTGTTAAATTCTCATTATTTTGTTATTAGTTATTTTTCAAATTCGTATTCCAATTAAATTTTGTTTAGTTCACAATTTAAAAACCCCTTTTTATTGCTTAGCTATAACATTTGAAATCCTTGTGGGAAGATCCCTATTTTTCACAACTACGTTAATTTATGTTATAGGAAGTTAATTTCTTTTTATATTTGGTTATAGGCGACAACAGTCACCAATATACATGAGCGTGAAACTCCACATAGGTAGGAATTGTGTTGTTAAAGCTCCACAAGTTTAAAAAGACTTATATGGTCACTATACACAGTCATGTAAGTCCAAAATTGCTTTAAATCTTCATTTCATTTCACGATTTCATCTGAACTCTTTTCCTTTTTGTTTATGAAGGCAATTATCAGAATGCGAGAATTGAATTCAACCAATTAAATCAGAAGTTAAACACGAAGGAATTGACAATTGAGCAATAAGCATACACAATGGAAATCAACCAAAGAATTTACCAAGTTATGAAAAAGGAGATTTTACCTATCATTAATACTAACCTAGCTGATTATGTGTTAATGGGGTGTCAGTTTTGGATGATCTTAAGTCTTATTACTCTCTCCCAAGTTATAACCATTAAACCCTATTTGAATTATGAAATTTGTAATCTCTCAATTTACAAAATATCCAAACCCTAATTAGATCTGAAGCACTCTAATAAACTATTAGAATATCACACGGGATCTCTTTTTGCATAATTACCGATATGATTTGTCACGATTTCTATTAAATTGCCTAACTCTCATTAATCTGATTTAATCATTTTTCATTCAGTTCTCCCTCTCAATTTATTACCGAATTATGCAATAATGCAATCAAATCATAACATTCATCCAATAAACACGATCGAATAAATTATCACTAAATCAAAATAAAATCTCGAAGAAGAGTTAGAACATCATCAACATTCTACCATCTATCATTATACAATCCATCCCAACTTTATACATGAATAAAATTGAAACGAAAGGAAATAAAAACTTAGAATGGATGATCTGGGAAGGTAGTAGCATCGAGAAACCTCCTAATCTGGGAAGCACCTAGAAATTGCTTCTTCTTCCTTTTTCTTTCTCTTCCTCCTCTCTTTTTCTTCCTCTTTCTCTCTTAGGGTTTCCATAAGTGGTTGCATGAAAAAGCTCCTCTTTTTTCTTCTCTTGTTGTTCTTTAAATAGTCTTTTACATTGGATAACCCTAAGGCTTTTGTGGGATCCAAAAGGTCCAAAAAGTCCCTTGAAACATGAAGTTCATAAGTGTCTGTGTGTCTGCCCGATGTCATGACCATGGCCCTGTAAACCACAATCGTGGCTCACATCTGAGCCTTATATCATGATCGTAGGCCATTGTTTCAACCTCAATGTCTTCCGAAACTCCTTCATTCTTCGATATTGATATTGAAACACTAGCAAACAAATCAAAATATCTTTAAAACATAATATTTAAGTTTAGAAACTTGTACTAACCCTTAAAACACTGAAAACACAAATAATTAACAAACTAACACAATTCTAACCTAAACACATACTAAATAATTGAATTAATGGCTAAACACATATCAAACTATGCCCTAAAAGACGATACAATTTATGGTTATCACTTGTTTCTACCTACTAGTCACTACTCTTCTAAAGATAATGTATATTGACCAATCACAAGAGTAAAAGTACATGTTCAAGTTGCCATGAATTGTTCTAGTTAATTCACTCTTTAATTATGACTATAAAGTCCTAAAAACAATAGAAAAAGAGAAAATGTTTGTTTGTTTGATTTGATTCTCTCTTTCAATATACTTAAAAGCACGTAAGAAACAAAAACAACTTAAAAAACAAATGATAATTGATCGAATTTTTCTAAGTTAGTCAATATTGTAATAACTGCAAGTGCATAGTGTAGGTGTAGCTGTAACTGTAGCTAAAACCAGCATATACGACTTGATCCTATAAAGAAAGTGATTATTATTAATTACCTTTTCCCTATTATCTAGCCTATCGATTTTGGATTTTAATAAAAAAAATAAAAATAAAGCAAGTAAAATAAAATGGGTAACGATATTGAACAAAGAATTAATAATTCACTTAGAAAATTACTAATATAAAAAATTAGTATCTAGGTTTCGAATCCCCCTAAACCCTTAACAAATTGATCTTTTATTATTCAATTGTTTTATTCATTTATTGGATCGTGAAGATTCCTATAGTATGCTAATAGTTGACCTTGAGTCTACTAACAATTAATCCTAAGGTTTTCAATCAAATTACTCAAGTTAATGTATGTTGGGTTGCTTTATTGAATTGTGAATCCCTCTATTAGTTTTGACCATAATTTGGAAGATTTGTGTCATTTTATCTCTAGAGTTGCAATTTACTCTTCCAATTATGATATATCTGTTCAAACCTATGATTTCTTAATCTCTATGTACGAAATCATATTATGATCTAATATTCTTGGGTCTATTAAAACATAACTAAAACATGTTATTAGATCATAATCTAAAAATCAAACCAATTGCAATAATAAAATAATCAAATCATATCAAAGTATTAACATAAGGTTTATCCAACCTAAATACTAACAATATGTTTATTTACACATTATCCAACACAAAATCAAAAGTGCACTGAAAGAAAAACAAATTGAAAAAAATGGGTTCATAATTCTAAATCTCCTTGATTGTCATCTATCGACTATTCTTACAATATAGAGGTTTGATCTTGTATTCTGATGGATTTTTCAATGAATTCCTCATGTTTTTTTTTTGCTTCTTTAAATCAAAATCGCCCCTCGAGAACAATCTCCACATCTAGAATTACCTCTTATATTCTCATCCCCTGGCTGCTTCCATTCACATCCTTAAATTCTAGGCTTTTGGCCAATACATGGTCTAATACACTACTGTGTACAAACAAATTCTTTAAAAATTAGTGAATCTGCATGGCCTAAGAGACATGCACGACCAGATGCACTGCCATGCTTCTCTTCTTTGCGTCAAATCTTCATTTTATTTCATGTTTTCGTTTGAATTCTTCTCCTTTAAATTCATGAAGGCAATTATACTCTGTAAACATACTTTGAAGGCATTAAGTGCCAAATATACAATAAAAGTATAAAATATTAAGCAAAAATGCATTAAATATAAGGTATAAATATGATCAATTATGCATTTATAAAACATCCTCACACTTAAGGTTTTACTTGTCCTCAAGCAAACCATAATCAAAATTATAAATCTACAACATCAATTCGTCATCAATCTTAATCTTTCCATTAATACTATATATTATTATATCATATTTATTCTTATTAACATACAATTAAAGTCAAGATATCATAAAATTAACTTCCTAAGCAATATTAATAATAATCATATCAACAATCTTATTGAAATCAAAAGCATATATCTTTACACCCTCACTAAGATGTCACTTAATGCACTCAAATGTTTAGGGTGAAAAGCATCAAACTCTCAATCAATGCATAATATAACTCTTACCATATGCTTGCAATAAGATAACATTTCCACCATTTAAGTATAAACTAGGAACAAAAATTCAAAGGTCATTGTGATTCAATTATGTGCTTTCTTTTTATTCTAATATATCCAATATACTAGAACAAAAATAAAGTGCATAATTGAATCTCAATAAAGACCTTTGGATTTTTGTTTCTAGTTTATACAGAATATTAGTGCATGATTTGATTTCATATTTTTTAGATTAATAAATCCTCTTGTTTGAATAGATCTACTATAATTAGAAGGAGCAACATACAAACCTAAAGATAAGCCGACATAAATCCTCTAGATATATTAAGGTCAAACTTAATAATGAAATTCACAAATCAATAATGCAATCCTAGGGGGTTTTAACTAGAAATATTTTTGTTAATCAACTGATGGATTAATTATTAATAGTCTTGAGAAAGATGTTAACATAAGATACGAATTTTTAAGTTCAATAATCAATAATATAATTGTATAATAAAGAGTTGATATTTAATGATTCTTACATGGATTCATTGCCTAAACAATATTATTTGATATTAATTTTTCTTAGTATTTTTGATAGTTGTAGGTTGCATGATACTTTAATAGGTATTTTAGTATGTTTTAGTTATTAATTAATTTATTCAGGCATATTTAGGTTTATAATTGTGTTAGGTGGTTAGATATTTGTGTTTTGACTGTTATGTGGATTAAAGCATGCTATTGAGCTTTATTTTGTGTATTTGAGGTATCTTGATGTATTTGTTAGTGTTTGAGAGCAGATATTGAAGAATAGAGGAGATGTAGAGGAAGCCTGACAGATAATCCAAGGCCATGATCGTGATAGAAACAAGGATGACAAGCCACGATTACCATAATCATGATAGAGCGCAAATTTAAGTGCCATGATTGTAGCCTACATAATAGCAGACGCAAACCGGCTTCTAAAACTCAACCTTGTGGGGTTATTTCGAACTTTTTGGGCCAGGTAAAACCTAGTTTTTACCCTAAATATAAAAGGCTACATTTAGGGAAAGAGACCCCTAATTTTTGTGCCTCCATTTTGCCACATTGGGATGATCCAAGGAAGTGGAAGTAGAAGAGAGAAGGAGGAGAAAGGAAGTGGGAAGAAGGGTTGTTGTGCTACTACCTTCCCGATCCATCTCGACCCATCCAAGTGACAATTCATTAAATCTTTTTTATTCTTTCTGTAGAATGTATAAGATGGATTTAATAGTGATGGATTTGGGTTTTAGGATGATGTTCTAAACTCCTTTAAGGATTTGTTCTTAAATCAAGGGTAATGTGATTTCTTTTGATGTTAAATACATTGGGTATTGAGATTATTTGTTGTATTTGCAAGCTTTGGTAACAAATCGAGAGAGTGAACTAATAATGTAACACCCCCTATATAAAACCTACAACCATCCATGCACATAGAAACCAATTTCCTATACACGCATTCAAGATATACAATTCTATTCAATGCTATACATATACACATTACAAAACTCCCCAATGCTTAATATTATCATTTAACATTAGTAATACGCCTTTATATTTATATGGTAATCCAAAAGAAAACATACAATTTCCTTTCTTCATTACATGTGTAATCATCTGTAACTAAAAACACATTCCTAAAGTACTTTTTCTTGTATTTATTGGTCTTGGTCCCTACAGATGTTCCCTATACCTCACTTCTATGACTTGGACCTATATGGATTAACACCCTTGCTAAGCTTGAAAGCTTAGTGGGGAAAACACTTAGTTTGGATAACCACTCACAGCAGTCATCCACCAAACACATATCTTAAAAAATATTACAACTCATATACCATAAATTCACACTCATAAACCAAACATTGATATTCAATGCTCATGTAAATAATGATGGCATACTTAAGCAAAGTCCATAATGCAAATATGCTTCAACATATTATCCATATACTAAAAATGCATATTTATAAGCCAAATATTGATATTCATCGCTCATTGATACACATTATCAATATAATTGCACATCATTACAATTCAACATTACAACCAATATAAATGCTCATCAATACCAATTATTAATATTGTCATATTATGTTTCTTATTTATGATTGTTAAGTTTCCTTTATGTGTTAAGCCTACACATTTTCTATGGGTGTGGATAATCGATGCTATGGATATTCGAAGATATCAAATTGTGGATACCTGAAGGTATCGAACTGTGGATACTTGAAGGTATCAAACTATACACACTAGTGGTGTCAAACTGCAGCAGCTGCACTGTAACCTAACCCTATAGACATACCTATCTATGCATCACCAAGACAATGAAGCAGGCACTATAACATTTTCTTTTAATAATTTACCAATTTCATGATTAATATATTGACAAGTCATATGATATACATTTTAGGCCATAACATCTTTATTCGTGCTCATGCATGCAAGTCATAATTCTCCACCATTTGAAGGGTATCAAAATCACACTTGCATAATCATACTATGTAATGAATATGCATACAAATCATTAATATACATGTAAATTTTCTTTTGAATGCATTATGTTCAATATTATATTCCAATATTCAGTCACCCAATTCACATATGGTAAGCCCTATATTTCTAGGTGTCTAAAAATTTTCATACACATTTATAAAAATTCGAATAACATGCAGTAGAAATTGGAAACAAAAAAAATGCCACAGTCGTGATAAACACTTTATGTATTTATACCACTACTTGTTCCTTAATATTCATACACAAAATGTCAGAATTGGGTTTCTAGGTCTTCTATACATTTCTTCCTCTGTGTCTCTCATTTCTATAGCACTAACAATCAGGTCATTTGGAATCCTAACTTATGAGATATAGACCAAATATTACAAGCTGCTTCAAAACAGGGCAGCATTAAGTCATCATTTTTTAATCTCAATTTTCAAGGTCATAAAGCCATAATTAAGTCAGAGTCCTTTCTAAAGATGTTTAACTCTATGTCTTATGTTTTATATGAAACTAAATTCACACAATGTAGAGGTTTGTAGGTTGAGTATGACTCAAACAATGTGACTGACTCAAGAAAACCCTAGATAGAATTCCACTACATGATACTCTCTTATCATATACAACTAAGTTCATGTAAAGTAACTTCAAAATAACACCAAATCATCCCATCAACCATTCCATATTCAAATAAATCTTTTTACACGTTCAAATGTACAAAAATATAGAAATTAACTAAGTGAAGTCCCAAACCTCAAAATTGGCAAAGTAGTTCTTCTAATGCCTTTTCTTCCCTTGTTCTTTGACTTTGCTTGGCTAACCAAATGAAAAATGATGGGATAAAGAAGGTGAAATAGAGAGGAGAGAAATATGAAGTTAAAACCCTCAAAGTGTCATTCATCTCCCCTCTCCATATGACTTTTCATGAATTTTCTGGTATTAGATACATGTTTCAATCCCATTGGACCTTATTTTACAATCCTATTGAACCAAGTGTTACATTGCTATTGGACCACATGTTACGATTCTATTGGACCATATGTTACAATTCTATTAGACCATGTGTGATAATTCTATTGGACACATACAAGCTTTAATCTTACTATTCGCACATGCTTTACTTCAATGGTCCATGTGTTAACTTTAGAAGAATCGCATATTGGTCTTTCTTCTTCCTTTAATTCCCACATTAACCTATAATATTATCAATTACCTTCATTTCCCTATGTATTAAGTTTGTAATGGCATAACTTTCATGCAATTTGGTTAATTATATTGTGAGTTATACCTTGAAAACTACAGGTTGATCGAAAACAAGGATAGTAGCTAGAACTCAATTTCAAAACAGAATTCAAAACTTTTAGAGGTAAAATCAGATTTTTGTTCCTTCATGAAAGTTTTAGATCTACGTCTCTAATTTAATCTCCATTTAAAATTATCCATTTGGAGGTCTACATGCCAGGATATGGCCAAATCACACAAATATATTCAGTGGAACCTATCCATTTAGTAAGGTACACATCCCAAATCAACTAATTTTGGTTTTATCATGTAAGAGCAACACAAAAATACATCCAATTTAACAAAAAACATCCCATTTACTTATGGAATACTTCTTTTATCAATTCCCCACACTTCACATTCATAAATCCAAGAAAATATATTAAAAAATTTTATACATATTTTACGTCTAAGTATATATGTCCATGCCAAAGCGAACCAATTATCTGTTTACCCTTGTCTTTTACATTAAATACTATTATATCTCTTACTATACGTAGATGTACTTAATTCATTATGTTCACTTCTTAATACACCCTAGACATGATATAATACTTCCAGGGTATATGTTAGGTTGTTATAGATAGCAAAACGATTAGATTGGGTAATAAGAGTTAAAAAATCTAATAGATCACACAAATAATCAAATCGGTAATTTATATGAAGAAAGATCTTGTGTGAGGACCCGATAGTCTATTAGAGGGCTTAAGATCTAATTGGATGTGTGTGTTTTTTGTTAATTAATAAATTGCAAATTCCATAATTCAATTAGGGGTTATGATTTAGAGTTTAATGATTATAACTTGAGAGAGAGTAATCCACCATTTGAAAGTCTAGAACCGATATTGTATTAACTCAAAAGTAATCATGTTAACATTTGATAATTAGATAAATCCCCCTTCTTATAATCGGCTAATCCTCCTTGTGTGAATTTTGATTATTCATTGGTGTTGCTCAATTGTGATTTCTTTGTGTTAATTTTACAATATCATTTTCAATCAATCCATATTCGCTTCTTTACTTTTCTATTTAGTTTTCCTTTTCATTTTAGTTATCCTTTAGGCCTTAAACAATTAGGATTCAATTAGTTCACTAATTCCTCATTGGATCGACAACTCATATTCTATGCTATGACCTATGTGCTTGCAAGAATATTGAGGATTTTATAAATTGTAAAACTTGCTCAACAGTTGTATTTTTGGTAGTAATTGAGATAGTTAATATGAATAACAATTGCATATTATTTACACACCTTAAGTCTAAATATAAGCTTTTGAGCCTCAAAGCAATATATCCTTATATTATGCTCTTTTACTTTTTGTTTGGGATATATCATGCATAGTTGGGTGATCCTAAAGCATGTTTTTAATTAATTTATTAAGAAATCCAAGCAATGTAACACTATAAAGCATGTTTTTATATGCAATTGTATCTTCCCTTATCAGCTTTTCTACTAAATGGTTGATCGGAGAAGACAAATCATAAATCACAAATCAAAGTAACACTAAGGTGTGGAAGATAGAACAAAAAGTTTTTCATTTCAGCTATATATAAAGAAAGGCAATAAAATTAACACTTGTGGCTACGTGAAATTAGAGGACTGAAACTTTAGGACACCAATTAAATGGAGAGATATAATTGACAGAGCAATTGCATACAGGTGATACTAAGAAACGTTATTCCAATGTTTTATAGGATTAATGTCAAGTAAAGAATCAATATGCTAGGACCCTAACATTATAGTCTAATTGCTAGTCAATCCCCTGTAATTTAGGTCAAAAAAATCATGGGAACGTAATTAGTTCTAATTCCTCAATCTATTGCAAAATTTCAACTACATCAAATATACATTTTCCCACAACAACAGGAACTCCTATGATTTAGTTGTGTTAGATAAATCACATGAATAGATTACAAGTGCTATGAAATTTGAGAAAAATAAGAACAAGGAAGAAAAAAAGAAAGAGGGTAACTGCAGAATAAAATTACAAGTAAAAGATTATGATCATAGAATTCTATCAATTAGAATATGCATTTACATAATTATTTTGCACACTAAGTAATTCAATTAATTATGACGTTCATTGGACAATAGGAACAAGAATCTGAATTTGCATTCCAAACAAAGAAAAAAAATCTACACTTATTGAATGAATTTGATATCTTATTACAAAAAAATTTGATACAACGAACTTAAACAAGGCCTCACTCCTCCAATGATCTATGGAGTTCAAAAGAATCAATGATAAGTACACGGGGAAGGGACAGCAGCACCAGCTCTATACAGTATCAAGGGCAACTCAATGCCTATTAATGACACCATGCCCTTAGCCACAAAAATAAAAGAAACGAGGTGAACGAGCTGGATTGATTCCTATACGTAATTGGTGTAATTCAGAACTTTCAATGTACTGCCAGTGACAGTGTAAATATCTATATGAACCATGTAAATGTTGAAGAAATGTCCGAGTGGTTCTACTCTGGCAAATGTCTATGTTCACTAAATCACAGGATTGACTTGAGTACTAAGAGAACCAACATGATGAAGCACATGATTACAAGCACTGTTGCACACATCACCATTCCCCCTTGCTTCTGTGTTCTCTCTGCCTGCAAATAGATCAATCAGCTTTCATAATATAGCCGTGAGATACAAAAATGAAACTGGCAGAAGTGAGCCATGACAGTATGAACTGAACTGCTAACAGGAAAAGTCACCTTCTGCAGTTGTTTAAGCCCCTCTTCAACTGTTGAGGAGACATTCTGAATGTTGTAGTCTATCCTATCAACAATAGTACCCTGTTTTAAGAAATTTCAGTTAGTGGCCTGGTTATAAGAGGAAAAGTTCGTGTGTAGGGAAACAGCTTCTAACCTGGTCTATTACAAGTACTGACAAATCCTTCATAATTTGAGCAAGTTCATTTACTGATTCCACAACCTATATTAAAAGGAAAAAGACATCATTAACCAAGACAACCATGTGGGATCAGTGACAATATCCAGATAACAAAGGGAGATGCACATCGCTCGCCTGTTGAATCTCTCTGTCCCTTTCAGCTGTGAATTCCTCGCTCTTCTTCAGCTTTGCCATTTGACGGTCATTAAACACCTATTTGCAGTTTTTTCACTATTAGATACTATTAATACTAGAAGAATACGAAGAATAAAGTGTTACTTTTACTCACAGAAGCAGGTGCTGTCAAAAAAAAAGAAGATAAAATACTGTTTCTTGACCTAAACAATGGATAACAACAAAACCAAGCTCGAGAGGATTGGAAAAAGCAGAACGTTTACCATATCGTCCAAACTATCATCATCCATTCTAGATCTACCATTTAGATTCATTTCTAAATCAACCCCATCTTGACCCTGCAATGAAATAAAATCTGTCAGCAAGTCTTGAAATATCATTTCCAGATTGGAGAAAAAATCAGACAAAAATAAGCAACTACTGATATCCTCAGTATGTTAAATGATCACCAAGGAAAATATTAATTTTTTGTTAACAACAAGAATGGTCTATTGAAGAGCCATAGTTGAAAACAGATTTTTTCAGACCTCTTTTTGTTGCCTAAGACGCTTTAAGTAAGTTGATTGTTTCTTTCTCAGCTCCATTGACAAGCTCTGCAGGTCAGTGGCAAGAGAGCGCTACAAAGTAAAATTATTAGAGTAAGCAAAATGCAAAAGACAAACCCCCGATATTGGATGTTACTTTACATATATGCTTAAATGCCGAAAAATGCCTGCTGACAAACTATGGAACAAACAATATGATAACATATCACCACATTCATGTATTCAGGGTTTCATTGAGCAAGAACAGTTAGAGGTTTTATTTAGAAGAGAAGTTACTTTAATTCCACCACATTCATGTATTCAGGGTTTCATTGAGCAAGAACAGTTAGAGGTTTTATTTAGAAGAGAAGTTACTTTAATTCTTCTAGTACTTGAACAAGTTAAGAAGTTAATGGAAATAACTAGCAAACAACTAGTAGATCAAGGTGCACAAAGTTGTAAATGAAAATGTATAGGGAAACTATTTTATTCGCCAAGGAAAACCTTAATAGTTATTCTTGGAGAAGCCATCAAGTGATACCTGAACATTTTTCCTAACATTCGAATCCTCAGAAGGCCCAGCTGCAGAAAGTCTCTGTAATTTTTTCTCAGATTTTCTTATTATATTGGTGATCTCTTGGGTTAGAGCCTCAATCATGCGTTGATCTTCTTTGCCATCACCAAAAGAAGGCATCAGTGCTTTAGCATGAGCTTTGGCTAACTCGGTCATTTTTGTGCGTGCAATTTGCACATTTGCTGCAATATCTTCAGATACATCCACCCAAGCAGGTGGCAGACCTACTGTAATTACACCTTTACTGCAGATAAAATGAAATGTGCTAAACCTTTTCAGAATCATAAGATTGACAAGGGCATTTAAATTATTCAGGAAACCAACTTTTCTCCTTTTGGAAATACATCATCCAGATCAGTCAATTCATTACTTCTTTAAAAATTTTAAACAATTTTTTTACGATTTAAAAGATCCATAATTTCAGATTTCAGGTTCGTGGTTATTTAGGTCTCAAGCTTCGTTATACAAAGATGAACTTTTACATCATCTTGTTAATGCCATGGTCAAAACAAGAGAAACATCACTCCAAAATCAGAAAAGATCATCAAAGTGCTAAAGCTACAAACATCCACTTTTGAGGAAATATAAAAGCAAGAAAACATGGTAAAACTTCTGATTTTGCGTTTCAATGATTCAATGCTACATCCTTTTGCAATACTTAGAGAATGCAATGCTATAAGCATAAACAGTTGTGAAAGCTACTAATTTTCCTTATCCAATAAAATTAGTCAAAAACTTAAAAGACCATCCTAGTCACAACATTCCAATTCATTTCCCTAAATAAAATAAACAGCATCAATTGAAATCCACCTCAGTTCACGGCTAGACTCTAATAGTTCAAAGAAACATTTCTTCAATTTTCTTGGAAACTCAAAAAAGACTTCAGAACTAACTACAATAATAATAATAATAATAACAACAATAAATGAACCAATTTAAAAGGATAATTGCTTAAAGATCTCAAACTATTATAGACTAGAGAGCATATACATACCACGAATTGCCGGGATCCTCCGTACTAAGAGGAGCATATGAGCGATTCGGATTAAGCAGGGACGTGCTCGCCAACTCGATAACCGGACCACCGTTGGCGCTTGTGGATGCCGAAGCATGCGCCGTGGAGGAGGTCATCGGAACCCTAACGCTCTTCAACGCATCTCTGTACTTTCTAAATATCAAAGTTCGATTCCGTGAAGCCATTACAGAGAGATATCTAGAAGAAAATGGAAAGATCAAAGCATATCGTATCTGAATTCTAGATTGTAAAGGAAGGGGGCTGATCGGAGAATGAAGACGTGGCGGTGCGCAAGGCGGAGGTGAGAAATTATACGGATGGACGCACCTACTGGTTTGTTTGTTGGTCCAACTGCTTAATTAATCGATATAGAGTTAAAACTTAATATTCTTTTAATGTCAGTAAAAACGACTTCAACTTTATTTTACTCTAAATCAAATTCCAAATTACTTGAACCCAGCTTTTTTTTTTTTTTGAATTTAAAAATTCGTTAAAGGATAGAGAAAATTATATCAAGAGAGAATCTTTCCCACATGAGATAGACCCATCTGGTACACTGAATGCATCTAGGTCAAGTAAAACGGCGACGTTCAGAAACAATGTTAAAGGGCAAATTCGTTTAACATTTAGGGTATAACAATCTACAACTTTCTCAAATCTTCAGCTATTACTCGATTTGGGAGGATGAGAGTCGACACTCTAACGACGATGCTAGCGGTGGCTCCACGGAGTTTCTACTACTCGGTTCTTCGCACAAGTAAGAACTCAACTCAGGTAGTAAACTTAACCTCAGAAGACTTTAGTGATTAAGGCATAACTATTTTGTGTTTCGACAGTTCAAACCTTGCTTTATTTTCAAAGGACGGAGTCAACTCTTCGGAGACAAACCGGTGAGGGAGATCTCGACTCAGGTAAATGTATTCAGGACAGTGTGATTCCATTCTTTATATCCTTTCTCAAATCTTCGCAGCAATTCTCGATTTAGGGAAGGTGATGGTTCCGGCTAGTCGATCGATAGTTCCGGCTACTCCCACTCAGATCTTCATACAAGAAGCTTGACACAGGTATCAAACTTAACCGAACTTTATGATCATTTAGGGCATGGCTAAGGTGAGTTTATCTCATCAAGATTTGATTTTCTTAAAGGACTTCGCAGGCTAGCCAGAGAGGGAGATCGGAGAGGAGATCTCATCCACGAAAAAAGTACACATTCAAAGATTTTGAAAACTTCCTTTTTTTTTTCCTTGAAACCTCCACTAATTAAACATTAATCTGTTGATGGCAAGGATATGGATAGATAGCATGGATCTTTAAGCGATGCTCAGCCCAGAAAGGAGAAGATCTTAGTAATTCCAAGTGAGTCTAGATCTGAACAAACCTCATTTGTTCCTTAGAGACTATGATAGAATAATCTACTTGTTTAAAACATGGGAACTGTTGTGAAGAACTATTTTTGGATTTCATTTATGCATGTGTGAACTGAGTAATTAGAACTTAGGAGAGATCTAATAGGGTTAGTGCTATGTTCTCCATACAAGGGCCATTCTCCTACTACAATGTAGGTTTAACTGATTGATGATCAGCTGTTCCCTTATGCTGGTAGTAGTGAGTTCTATAAGAGGTATTAGCGGAGTAGATTTGTCTTTAAACCTTCTAATATTCCTCTCATTCCATATTATTTGAAAACATTTAGCCACCGAGAGTAAAATAATAGCCCTATCATATTTAGAAATAAGCAAATTAGGTAATTCCTGTAGGGTATCAATGAGTCTGCCATAGATAAAACCAGGGGCACATAGAGTATAAATTTTTGCCCAAACTTCTTTGGAGAAGACACATTCAAAGAAGAGGTGATCTCTAGTTTCATC
>JANVCQ010000007.1:5850211-5864140 GCA_025531925.1 Erythroxylum plowmanianum
TTATTATTATGATTATTATGATTATTATTATTAAATTATTATTATTAAATTATTATTATTATTATTGTGATTATGATTATGATTATTATTGTTATTAATTTATTATTATTATTATTCATTTATTATTATTATTATTATTATTATTATTATTATTATTATTAATTTATTATTATTATTATTATTGTTGTTGTTGTTGTTCTTGTTGTTGCAAGGGACGTGTTATGTTTCGTATGTAATTCATAAGGTTGTTTTTGACATTTCAGTTCTTGTCCGTAGGACAAGAATTCTTGTACCTCAATTTTGGAAAGAACAAAAATTTCTATTCTTGTCCTCTTAGGACGGAACAAAAATGACTGAGGACAGTAAGCAAACAGTACGAAGGACATAACTTTTGTGTCTCTGTCCACTGTCCTTACCTACGAGGATGCTAACCAAACGCAGGGTTAAAGTGTCACTATTGTCTTTTACAGTAGGGTTAGATTAGGAGTGTCTCTAGGGTGTCTTTATCGCTTATGATTAGGAGTTTCGCTATTGCAATTTTTTGGGAGGTGAGTTCATCTAACCTTAAACTATTTGTTTGAGAATTAATTCAGTGTTGTTGAGTCTAGTTATTTAATCTTCTATAGATATCCTCATTCTTCTATTAAATTTCATGTTACTCCAATTCTTTTCAATAACCTGTTTTGCTTCCTTCCTATCGAAACATCAACAGTAAAGGTAGAGGCAGAAGATCAAATTCTTTCTAATAATTTAGTGTTCTATTGATGAATTTGGTTATTTGTTAGGCCTACTTCCAAGTCATTTTTCAAATCTTTTGTTCTTAAAGGCATGTCTTAAGGCATGTCGTCTTCTATCGATTCAATTTACTTAATTTTGTGTTCTGTTGTTGAATTTGGTTATTTGTGTTATGTTTTTCTTTTGTTCAGTTTTGTTGTTAAATTTTGTTAGTTAATTATGTCTTGATTTATTGTACTTGTTATTGTCCAGAAACATCTTTTTAGAATTCTTAAACCTCTCCATTATAACTCTCATTGTTTGCATAGAAAGGCATCATAAACCTCTAACTCGTCTTTTTGTTGATGGGTTATAAATTGTCGAATAGAGCTTTCAAATACACTTTTCATATGAAGATGATAAAATGGTCTTCTAAATATCCCTTCGTAATTTGGTTGTTAGAATGTGGAAAAAATGTAGCAACATAATATTCTCAAATTAGGATGTGGGTTTTTTATCTATATAATTAATCAAGGTTGCAATTTATTGTGAGTATATATTGGAGATTATCTTTCATATTTAGACAACTCTAGACCCTTTACATACAAGGTAATATGCGCAAACTTGAATATGCTATCTTATGAGGCAATGTTTACATTCAATTTTTTTTTAATTTCTTAGTACATCTTGTTTCCATTGTATATTACTCCATGTTTTACCATTTTAAAGGATATTTTATAACTTTTTTCAATGATGGTTGTTAATTCCTTTAAAAAAAACATAATGCTTCTATTATTCGCATTGCTCTAACCAGGCCTTCAATTTTCCTTATTAATGCTTCTAGTTGAGTTTCTATGAGTAGTTTATGTGCCTTTTCCCTACTTGATTTCCAATTATAGTTGCAAACTATAGTAAGTGAATAAATAAGTTAAGATGATAGGTATTTCAATTAATTATCTATTAAATTACATATTTTCTTATCTCTATATTAAATTATAGGATTTTGCTACTTTCTATATCAAATTCTATAACCTATTTTAGTTTAATTTTCTTTTTGTTTCACATATTGAGGACTTGTTTTATAAGTAAGTTGTGGCAATAAAACCCTTAGAAAGAGCATGTTATAGATTTGGTTTGATACGGTGCTTACAATTTTGGTTTGTTGGAAACTAATAGTAAAATTCTTTGTAGTATAGATGCTAGTAAATTTTAAGTTTCATTATGGTGGGGTATTGGAAAGAAATGGAAACAACAATTATGTTGGAGGTAAGATCAAATAGAAGAGGGATATTGGTGTTGATGAACCTAGTATGTTAGTACTAAAAGGAGTATTGTAAGATAAAGGGCATAAAGTTGTATCTATATTTTACAAATTTCTAGAAGAGTCAATAAGATACTCGAAAGAGTTGATTTTACAACCTGATAAGGTCATGTTGTCACTGCTTCAATGCATGGAAAAATTGAAAAACTATAATGTTGAAATCTATTATGAGCATGGTTATGATAATCTTACAGGTGATGGTGAAGAAATTGATTATGATATCAACAATGAAGAGGGTTTGTTCCAAGTTTAGGTAGAATGAGATGAAGAAGATTTTGTTTTGGAGATGTCTGAATATGAAAATGATATAGGTGATGATGAAATTTATGCAACTAATGATGAAGAATATGTTAATGCAAAAGCTAATAAGAAGAAATATGGGAAGAAGGTAGATAGTGGGTTTGAATATATTGGTGCTATCGATAAGGTGGGAAGTAGTGGAAAATGTAGTAATGAAGAGCAAAATTATTCAAACAATTCACAAAGAGAACTAGAAAGTTGACAGGGTTAGTGTAGTGAGTATGAGAAAAATGATGCTGAAGTTTAATCACCAAGATACAGTGATGATGGTGGGTGCGAGGCCTTTGACAGGAGGAAGAAATATGTTATTTTTAATCCAAAAGTGGACATGAAAGGTTTCCAATTTGAAGTTGACATGAAGTTTAAGGATGAGGTTTAGTTTAGGGACGCAATAAAAAGTTACACAATTATAAATAGAATTGATGTTTTAATGACGAGATCTGGTATGACAACATAAGTTATTTGCGATCCAAACTGTCCTTTTAGGGTTTATGCTAGTTGGATTGGAAATGAAAAAACCTTTGTAGTAAAGATATTAGAAAACAAGCATACTTGCTAGAAAGTGAAAAGAAACAAGCAAGCTAGTAATTAGTAGATAACAAATCAATTCTTACATAACTTTACGAAGAATTGGCCAATTAGCAAGATGATAGATGATTTTCATGCGCCAATGTCAACTAGATCCTAAACTTGTTAGGCTAAGCAAACTTGCTCCAACGCCTCCCAGTAGATGAATCTGCTCGTACTGAACTTTTTGTCCTTCAGCCATTGGTACTGTTCCTCCTAGGCTCCGATATTGAACAGTAACATCCGCAGTGGCTCTGGGGGCTAGGCTGTAGTGGAAGATCCTTCTCCTCGTTGTCTCTTTCTAGAGGTCTCCCTTTGACGTCATGATCTTGTTATTGTGCTTGCAACTTTGAATAAGTGTGCGAAGATTGACAGATAATTTATAGAAATACGCTTTTCCCCATACTTAAAATTGATTATGCTCACTAACTGCGAAAACAAACTAACAATGAAAAACTAATATATATATAAATGATTAACAAATTAAGACGCATAAATAAAGAAATAAATAAACAATTAAACAAATTTAATTAGAAAATCAACTAATAAACTAATTAATCTCAAAAATAAAATTAGAAATATTTTAATTAATAAATTCAACCAACGTAATTGTTAAACTACCATTTTAACCCTAAATTTGAAATTAAAAAAAGCCTAAATTTATGATTACATAAAATTGACGAAATTAATATTAAATTCATGCAATTAAACACAAGCCTTATATTAATTACCAGAAAAACAACTAATTAACCTAATTAGATGCAAAAATATCACAATTAAATAATTAGTGAGCAAAAATCATAAGTTTACGCAGTTGAAGTTAAATTTTCACCAAAATTTTATGCCGTTAGTCAAATTAAATCATAAAAGCAATTGGGCAATGGTTAAATCCAACTATTAAATCATAATTAAGCGTGAACCCATACAAATTCTCTGAAAATCCCTAAATCATAAACTTGGCATTTTTATTGAAAAATGTGATACTCCATCTCTTAAATTGTTGGAAGATCTAAAGTGTTAGACTATTGAGACTATTGAGTCACATGAGTCACATCATATAGAATGAATTTTGTACATTTGTGATATGATTTTATGATTATATTCATATGTATAATGTTAGCATAAACACATGAATTGTTATTTAGACAAATTGCACTTGATTGACATATTCCAAGGTATGAAATTAAAATGAATGTAACATGAATGTGTATTTCCAATGTCTTGTACTTTGGATTACCAATGACAAGAATTGATAGACTATAATTGGTAACCTGGAATTTATTGTTACAATTGAAAAATTGATGAATTAAAATGTACATTTGGTCTAGGAAAAATGCTAAGTGGTAAGACAAATTGACACATGAAAAATTAGGATGACTAAGCCTATAATTGAGTAACATTTGGTGTAGATAAATGAGTGACATTTGGAAACCTATTTATGGGACAAATGGAAGGCATGCCTAGTGATATATGTCAAGGTAATAAGGTGACACCTAGCACCTAATGTGTCAAACTAATGCATAAATGTTTCTGCTAAGTTCATTTCTCTTCTTTCCTTAGTCTCTCCACCAAAATACACTCTCTTCCATTGCTCTGGAGTTTTTCTTCAACTGTGTTCAATTACCACTCAAAATCCTTACAAGATTATGCACCAAGAAAGATATATGTTGTTGTCTTCTATTCTCTGATCATCTTGTTGCTAAATCTACTTCCATCTTGCACTTGGATGATTGTGCATGCATGGAGAGCTGAATTAGCTTGATCTTTGAGGTGAAAATTTGAGCTAGAAAAGTAAGTTAAAGATTGATATTTATGGCATGTTACAATGGAGAATTTCTATTTTAATTTTGATGTATAAAAGATAAAGATCTGTGATTTGTCTAATGAATGATTTTTGAATTAGATTTGGACATGAATTTGATAAGGGATTGAAGCATGAATAAGGTAGAATTGAAGTGAAATTGATAGACTTTGGTGAAGGTGTGTTGGATAGAGTATGAAGCAGTAAAAATTGAAAGCAAAATGAAGGTTATAGGTGAGTGAACATCCCACGATCGTGGGATTTATAAGACTCCTTCTTATAGTTGTGGGAAGTAATTTGGAAGGAGAAAGATTGTTATTGGGCAATTGTTGGACTACATAAGGTTTAGACACTTTATAATGGTGTAATTGGACTTGATTGGGGCCTGAAATGAACCTAAAAAGTTGTTTGATTAAATGGTTAAGTGTTTGATAAGTTTAAGTTTTTAATTGAGGTTATAAATTAAGGAATGAAATGATTAATATCAATGTATATGAATTTAAGAAGTATGAGTTGTTAAGGGTATAAAGATGTTCATATGAATGCAAATGTGATTCAAATGATATAAGAAATGAAATAGGTATGATTGAGTGAGAATTATGAAATTGTGTGAATATTTAATGCTTGGAAAGAATTGATGAATTTAGGGTAATCAAGCTTACCTAAAACCTAACCCAATTGCAAACAAGTTATATACAAGCTATGATGAATGAATGAGCAAGATTTGTGAATCCTTACATGTGATAGTTAATTGAGCATGCATTGAAACATGATTTATATACATGTGAATGACTAATTAATCACATAATGAATTGTGAACTCTGTGTGTGTATTGTAAGAATATAGATATACAAGTGATCGCCAACATCTAGACATTGTCAGTTCACCAAGGCAATAACTTATCTGAAGCGTACTGTGAGTTAACCTAGATGTTTACTTATTATATTTGAATTGTTTCTAATTAACTATTAGACATTGAACTGTTATTGATATGATTGTGATAATTTCACCATCAATTGTCCGAGGATTTTAGTATTCGGGACTATATTGGAAGTGTTTGCAAACTGAATAGGAATATGGAAATTCTGTTCTCAACTATATGTTGAATGCTAGACTTATGTCCGATGAATGTGCTATATGACTGTGCACACTGAATGAGAATTATTGATAGCATAATATGTGATTTGATGCATTTTCATTACATTGATATACATGATCAGATAAAGGAGTTGTGACCGGAGTGACCAATGTGAAAAAAAAGGTTAAAGCTCAGAAATGTGCACACAGAGGAAAAGGATATGCATTGCCCCCTAATATTTGCTAAAAAGTCTATCTTACTAGTATTTATATTATTACATTACACCTTAACATTTTCAAATAGTTTTGATAGTACCCTAAATCCTAAAAAAGGCAACTTTTAGTACCCTAAATCCTAAAAAAGGCAACTTTTTATCATTTGCTAGTATATGGGTCATCAATTTAGCATATGTAATGTCACAACTACATAATATGGACCATCCAGACATTGACGTAATCTTAAAAATGGTTTCTTTAAATATTGGTTAGGTCATTATCTTTGTTACCATTTTTATCTCTTATTTAGGGTGCAATAAGTGCTATTTTAGTAATAATAGGGTGCAAAGTGGTATTAGAGATAACAATAAGGGCTTACTTAGACCTTTGATGAAATGTTAACATACAAATCACACCTTTTGCCTTCTTATAAAATATAAACTTGATTTATCTATGAAATAAAGTATAATAGTTCAATCTCTATTAAGTATGGTGGCTTAAACTTAAAGCTAACTCCCTCGTGTGGGTTTTGATTTATTCTCCAAGAGCTTAGGAAGCTCCTCCACTAGTCAATCATACTCTCAAATCATTAATTATATTATGATTGACACCATCTTTAATACTAATGCATCATCTTTAGTAGCATCAGTAAAGTAGAAGTATTACTGATGCATCATCTTTAGTTGCACTTGTTAGTGAATTAGAAGTAAAAAAGGGCCCTTTTTAAACTAAAGGCTAATAGGGCTGTAAAACTCGATGACCTTAATGCATTCCTTTATAAAAAATGTTAGAGATTCACCAACGAGATTGTAATTGATGCATTTCTAGAATTGTTCACAAATGGGAGATTACTTAAGAAGCTATAAAATATTTATCACTCTTGTTACTGAATTTGTTAAACCTTGTTCCTTATTGGATTTCATGCCAATTTCTTTTTGCAACATAATTTGTAAGATCATTACCAAGTTACTAGCCTTAAGAGTAAAAGTTCTCTTAAGTAAAGAAAATGTAAAGAAAAGAAATTAACTTCTCTTAGGTTGCCTCGCAAGAAACAATTTTGTTTAGTGTCACTAGCTCGACTCTATACTTTCCTCACGTGAAAAAATTATGATCTTCAGGTGTCACATATGCTTCCTCCACTTGAGGTAGTTCAAAATAGGGTGTAAGCTAATGATCATTCACTTCCAATGTCTTAACTATCTTCAAATTTACAATCTTTACTGAGTCTATGCACTCTGGAAAGATCTTGAATGTCTCTTTACCTTTTTCTTTTTTGTTCAATTTCTCTAACATGCTAGGTAAAGATAAAGATTTAGTCCTAACAATAATTAGGAACTTAGTATTTACCTTGAAGCTAAAAGAAACATCCTTTTTTGTTCCTTCTTTACTTCTTCCATACAAGCAATTCCTTGAGTAGTATTCTCAAGATCCTCTTCACTCTACAAGGCCTCTGTACTAATTTCCTTTGTTTACACCTTAGGTTGAGATAGTTGCACTTCTTTGCTTTGTGATGCTAGGTGGTTGATAGCTTCTACTAGTTAACACACTTGGCTTGCCAAGTTCTAGATTCTAGAACTTGTTTCTTGCGGGAATTGTATCATATCCTACTAAACTTGCAAAGTATTAGCAACACAAACATTAACTAATTCTCCTAGAAATGTACCTGAGTTTTTCTGCCACTCTAAATCTTGGAAGTTAGACCAAAATTGTTTTTCCTCCTGTTAAAATTATAAAGTGTTAGCAATAGAACATTAACTAGTTCTTCTAGAGATGGACTAGAGTCGTAATAAGAAGTTTATGGTTTATACAAGATTGTTATGCATCCTGCATACTATCATGGAATTAATTTTGTTAATTATCTCATTCATAACTAAAGTTTGTATGATCACTCCAGACATAGTTATAAGATTGGGAATATTCCTTATAGAAAAATTAATTCTATGTAATTTTATTTTTTTAAAATCACAAACATTAAATAAAAAGTGAAAACATCATGAAATAGCTAAAAGGAAACTAATTACGAACAAATATGTAAATAACACCAATTAAAATTAATAACAAAAACTAAAACATCACAATCCCCAACAATGACGCCAAAATTGATATAGCAGTGGTGAGTCTAGGTCGATCCTACAGAGAGTTTTTGGTTAGTTCTTGTTATAAAATCAATCAGTGTTTAGGTTATGGGGGGTTTTTGGTTTGAGATGAGAAAATAAAAATGAAACTAAGCTAATGAAAACAAATTAAAGAAAACATTGAAAAATGATGAAAGTGATGAATTCGTTAGGAGCTCAGTTCTTTGGTTCTATCTCGGCCTATACTCAACTAAACATATCTCATTGAATTGTTATTTTCACACCTCGTTTTGAACTATTGGTTGTAAATTAACAACAAACTCTGTTACTCCTAATTTCTTCTTATGTCATAGTTAGTTAAGAAGAGATCGTTAATTAACCCTAGCTATCAGATAACCTAAGAGATGCTGTCCAAGTTTAATCAGATAGCCACCTTACGAATGAGAAAAATAAACCAATCTAGGGAATAATCTCACAAGTTCGGATTATGTCACCTAGGTTATGTTATCCATAATGATTCGAAACCATTAATTTCCATAAACGAATCGAAAAAACAACAAATATGTATTGCATTCGATTCTAGCAATGGGTTCATATATAAAATAATCAAATAGAGCATTCAATCATTCTTACACAATACCGAATTCACTAAAGACAAGATAGCATAACCAATCTCCAAAGAGAGTAAGAACAACAAACATAATGAAGAATATATTTAACCGGGTCGTTGGCGTCGATGTCACCTCCAAACTAGTGTCAGGATGTCTAACCCTCCATGGGTCTCCAAGGTATCTCCTCTGTTGCCCTTCTCATCGTCTCCCGAAACCCCTAAACGTTTCTCAAACCTTTCATGTGTTTGTTGTCACAAAAATGATGATTTTATACTAAAAAGTGGGGTTAAATGAGACAGCTAGCCCTTCTCTCACCCGTGAGTGGCTGCTCATAGGTGTGACAAACGTCTCATGCCCATGCAACCTCATGCAAGCTGTGAGTAGCTTTCTTCACTCTTCACTCTTCATGTTCTTTATATTCTTCATTTTCTTACTCTAATCTTCTTCTTCTTCTTGATCCAGGAAGATAAGTGAGTGTGATTCTTTGAAAATGGCCCAAATATAGTACTTTCAACTCACTTTAACTCTTTCACTTCCGAAATATACCTAAAATCATATACGAACTAAAGTGAGTATTTTAAGCATTTTCATATGATTAATCACTAAGTGTTATGTAATAAATGTATAATCAATTAAGCACATATCACTTTTTGTTGGCTAGTTTACATAATTTGGATTGAAAGAAATTCTCAATTTGTAAAAATACAGATATCCATTATTCTATTCTGCTAAAGGATTTAAAGCTTAGAACAATGGAGCCTGCACTCATCCATCAACTACGTATAAAGTGTCGCATGAGCTTTGCCATTAATTGGAGATTTCAAACTTAAGCATCCTTAATGTGCATGAGCTGACTACAATATAATTTGAAATTTGAACTCTCAACTTCTAAGGCCTAGAAGCTGCGTAAATTCTCATATTGGTGGGCTGTAAAATATGGACTATTTCTAGTAGTTTTGTCCCTTTTGGTTTAACCTGATAATTAGACAAAGCTTATCCTTTAGGTTAGTTAACTTGTACTTATCTATTCTCGACTTATAAATTCATTTTAATTTCTAAAAAATATATTAATTGATAAAGTTTTAACTATAACTTAATAAATTTAAAATATTAGTTTTGGAAAAAAAGATTGTACCTTTTTGTCAAAGTTGAAGGTCTTACATAAATTTTTAAAAATATTATTAAAAAAGATAAATTTCATAATCAAATCAATATACAGTTGTCACATCATCCAAATTTAGAACAGGTGGATCGCACATTATAATAAATTGAAATTTGAGTTTGAAGATGGTTTAAAAAGGTTGAAGGTTCAATTGATTAAAAAAAAATGTTTAAAGTGAAATGTGCACTTAATGAGGAACTAAATGACCCTTTTTTTCTTAAGCTATTTGCAGAGCTAACATTCCAAGTTCATAGTTCATACAACTTTGTTGATCACCCTAGATCAGAAACTTTCCTGCTCTAACTCTAGTTTTACCGGTTGAGCTTATGATAATTGGATCAACTTACACCTATAAAATATCGTATCTAAAATCTAAGATCATGTTTACAATTAAAGGCACTCATTTGACTGCTTGATCATAAGCATGAACTAAGCGATTACATATATTCAATAATCAATTCAAACGGTTCAACTTTTTTCTGGTCTTGGCTGATGGTGCTGCGTGTATCTTTTAGTCTGATGTTGGGACGATGTTAAAGAAGTAGAGCGGAATAATTTGCCTCAAACTAGCCTTTCTTTTCTTTTGATGAATAAAAGTTTTCCATTTCCAACCTATTTGCTGCCTCTAACGAATCCATCTGATTGAAAATATTTATTATATAAAATAGTGCTTAACTTATAGCTCGAACATTAGGTCGGTAGCTCATGATCACACGACGGTGGTATCCTCTTAATAATATTCATCACTACAAAGAGAGGTTCACTATTTAAGTTTGCGCTAGTCTGCATACTTTTGTTTATGTGGGCATCTTTAAAGCTGGAATCTGCTTTCCTGATAGGCCATTCCATGTTTATTTCTTATTTCCCCACGTAGAGATTGAAGTGAGTTGAGCTGTCCAATTCAATGAGACTTTGAAGTGTTAATGATAACCACATGCCAAGTCTCTCAAAGTTCATTCAACAACATCATACCCGAACTCCAGGACCATCCTAGCTTACTTATATAATAGTTGAGGGGAAGTGATAATCGTAGGACTAAAGCTAAAGGTGGTGCTTTAAACTTCATTTATCAAAGTCTTCGTCCCCAACAAAAGAACATTCTTTTAGTTATCTCCCTTATGTTAAAAGGGAAATTATTTCTTTTCATAGGTTTAGCTTAAATACCGTTCGGCACAAGGAAGCTTTACAAGATTCGATTGTTTGGTTTTATTCCATGAGTAAGTTATGAAATATACTCATAGAAAGTCAGGGTTTAATCTTTAGAAACGAAAGTTTTATCTATATATATACACACACGGATATAGCCTAGACCCATGTTTTAGCGAGACTTCAACTGGGTATTGATCATAATATATATATATATACACACGGATATCTTGGAAAATTATTAATTATATGTATACATATATACTGCAAGTTATAACTACTTTTACTACCTGTGCTGTATAAAAATTGTAAAGGCATAAAACTCACTGTACAATGATTTTATATTATCATATTCAATTTTAAATGTAAATCTTCTTCTGTCAAAACTCTCCATTCAATACGACATCTTCACTTTAGAATATATATTCTAATATGAAAACCAATTAAAATGGAAGGATAAGTATAAGCCAATATATATCTTTTTTAATTAATTTACTTTTAGTCCATCTCTTTTTTTTTTATAATTCTGATGAATTTAATGAAAAAACAAGGATATGTACAAAAGAGTTCACTCAACTAGTGCCTCTAAGGACACAACTAGCTATATCATAGCAGCTAGCCCACAGTCCTATCCGAAGCAAGTGAAGCGCAAGGAAACCAGCAACTATAACTTTTGGAAGGTACTTGCCTACCTCCATAAAAACAACAGATCTCCTATACTCTAACCAGTGCCATACCGAAGAAACAACAACCAGAAAATAAGATAACCTTAGCTAAACAATTTCTCAATCCCGATAGAGGCAATACAAAATGAAAAAGCTGAACTCAAATCTGAACTTCAACTTCCCTTACCCAGGATGGCCTTCCATTGGCTTAAGCAAAAGGACATAATGTGACCTCGTAGATGATGGCTGCCACTATGGAAGGTGAGTCATCCTTGCAAGTTTCTTTGTTGTACCTTAAGAACCAATCCTGCCAATTCCGTCAGTATGTTTGTAACAATGTAGGAAGTTGGATTGCCAACTTAGGAAGTTGGATAGCCAACTAACTCCTTCCCGATCTTCCGATGGGGGACTCACTTGCTGTTGACCAAGATATTATGATCTTTCAACCTGCAAAAAGTTAGTGAAGAACAAAAACAATATAATTACCTCCTCTCTGTGTTTGAGCTGAGAAGTTCCCTAACTTGGGAGATTACTTCGAGATACACTCTCTCCACATCCTTGGCTTCATCCTTGAAAGTTCTGGCATTTCGTTTAGTCCATATATAGTAAACCGTAGTAGAAAGCAGAAGTGGGAAATGATTAAGGGCCGAAATCCTATTATTGGAAGCAGTTCTAAACCAAGAAAGAATAGCTGAAAGGTTTAGCTAATTAAGGATGGGCAAATTAAAATAAGTGAGGCAATGGTCCCAAATTGTTTTAGAGAAGGTACATTCAAAAAATAAGTGCTCAATGGTTTCATTAACTGGTAAGCACAAAGAACAGTGGTTAGGAGTATGTAGGTAGGGCAGTTTGTTCCTGGTTTGCAACTTTTATAGGAAGGCAAGCCATAAGATGAAGGAGCACCTAGGTCTATTGTATTTAGACCATACTAGCATGTGTCAAGGAACTTCCCGTAAGGGGGACCGTAAGAATTTATAGGCTGAAACATTTGTATATTTTTTAGTGGGGCTAGCAATCCATTCCAGACAATCTGGTAGGGAGCTATTTGGGAGATACCGAGGTGATTCAAGGTTCCTTATGAGGTCCATGGATACCTCATTCAATCTCCATTCATCATTAAGGATGACTTTAGAAACTCTTGCTATTAACGGAAGCTCCGAGCCATTGATCGCTCTTGGTGTAGAAAAGGTCCTCAAAATTCCTCTCAGGTGCCAAGAATCCTGCCAGAAAAGAGTAGATATACCGTTTCCAATCCTAAATCTGAATTGGTACCACAGTTTGTCCTTTACAAACAATATCTTTCTCCAACTCCAAGAACTATTATAATTAAGTTGAGCACTCCAAAAATTTTTCCTTCTCAGAATGATAGTATGCACCCACTTAACCCATAAGGTTTCCTTATCTTAAAAAAAAAATTCAAATCCGTTTTCCTAACAAGACTTGATTCCATGTAGTCAAAAGTTTTACTCCTAAGCCCCCTCCCTTTTTGACTGAAAAATGTCACTCCATTTAACCTTAGCTTGAGAATTTGAATCTAACTTCCTAGCCCATAAAAAATTCCTAAACTTGGCCTGAATGTCCTTAAGGATGGAAGAAGGAAGAATGAAATGTGTTGACCAGTAGACTTGGATGGAAGAGAGGACGGAAATACCAATTGGAGTCTTCCCGCATAAAAAAGACTCTTATGAGTCCATCTATTGATCCTATTGTCAAAGTTGTCTAAAAGGGAAGCACAATCCCTTCGAGATAGACGACCTGTAATGAGAGGAACCCTTAAATATTGAATAGGGATAGATCCTTGCTGAAGTCCCAAAACAAGTTTCATTCTATGACTCATATAGCTTACATCCGGGGATAAGAAAAACTGACTTTTGGAAGCATTCATGTCCATGCCAGAAAACATAGAGAAGGTACACAAGGAATCAAGTAAGATCTGAGCAGAAAACAAATCCGCATGACAAAACATTAAGAGATCATCTGCAAATAGAAGATGGTTGATTTTGAGACCTTGACATCTCCAATGGTATTTGAACAGAGGAGTATTTTCTGTATTGACTCTCAAATTTCTAGAGAAAACTTCCAGGCAAATAATGAAGAGGAAAGGCGATAAGGGGTCTCCCTGTCTTAATCCAGACTTACCTTTTAAAAAATTAGTGAGGGAACCATTAATCAAAATAGAATAAGAAGGAGAGGTGATGTGATTGAACCAAATTTATACTATAAATTGGCCCTGTTTTCTTAAGTAATTATGCACTTGTTGACTTCTAATTCATG
>JANVCQ010000007.1:5905440-5936647 GCA_025531925.1 Erythroxylum plowmanianum
CAAGTTATCCAACCATCAGATGTTGGTTGAACAACAGTGGATGAATATTCAGGTAATGACATTTTATAGAGGTGAAAAAGAATGCTCCACACTCTGCACATTGACTAACTATGGGGCAAATGACCTGCAGGCATTGAAACATACTCTTCATGTAACAAAGGAGGGCATGCAACTTTTGCAAATGAAGTACCAGGAGGAGTTGTACAGTCTGGGTATAATTTAGTTTTCTTTGTGTTTTCTAAAGACTGTTAGAAAAGAGGAATGAACAATGTAAGTAGTAATTACTATTTTGTTGTGCTAGGTAAGCATTTGAATGGTCTGGCTCATGCTGCATCTGGATACAAAAAGGTCCTAGAAGAAAATCGCAAGCTGTACAACCAGGTGCAGGACTTGAGAGGTATCTTGTGTATAAGTTTAAATTTATGTTTCGTATCTTTTATCATTAGTATGCACTATACATCTCTTAATCCACATTTTAATGGCCGTCCAATAAATTTCATCAGGAAATATTAGGGTATATTGCCGAGTGAGACCCTTCTTACCTGGGCAACCAAGCCGTTTAAGTACAGTGGATCACATAGATGAAGGAAACATAACCATAATTACCCCAACAAAATACGGGAAAGAAGGAAGGAAATCTTTTAGCTTCAACAGAGTTTTTGGCCCTTTGGCAACACAAGGTCAGTAAGGCACATTTCTTTTGTGTCCTCCTTGTCAAAGTTTTTCTTAAACAGTTATATTTGTTACTTTTCCTGCAGAGGAGGTATTCTCAGACACACAGCCTCTGATTAGGTCTGTCCTTGATGGTTACAATGTTTGTATATTTGCTTATGGCCAAACAGGGTCTGGCAAAACTTATACCATGGTAAGATGAATGAGAACATCATAACCATATAACCTAACAAGTTTAATTGATTGTTGTTCTTTCCTTTGCTTTGGTTCTCTAGCTTTTAGTTGTAAGTTCTTGATAGATTGTTAATTTTGGTCTACTTTTCTGATTATCAATCTAGTCTGGCCCTAAGGAACTCACAGAGGAAGGGTTAGGTGTAAACTACAGGGCATTGGCTGATCTATTTCTTCTATCAAATCAAAGAAAGGATGTCGTTTGCTACAGTATATCTGTCCAAATGCTTGAGGTTTACAATGAGCAAGTCAGGGATCTCTTGGATGCTGATGGTCTTAACAGAAGATATCCTTTGTTATCTTTTTCTGACATTGCATGCTGCTTAAGGAACCTCTTCTTGGTTCTTGTGTTCTTAACTCCTATATACATTAGAAATTCGAAATAGTTCCCAAAATGGTATCAATGTCCCAGATGCTTCCATTATTCCTGTATCTTCAACATCTGATGTCATAAATTTGATGAGCCTCGGACATAAGAACCGTGCAGTGAGCTCCACAGCAATGAATGACAGGAGCAGCCGGTCTCACAGGTGAGTGTTGCTGCTGTTAAGAGTTCAGTCTAGTGATTCTACTGTAACTTGTGCCATTGCATATATTTTCAGTTGCCTGACGGTTCATGTTGAAGGAAGAGATCTCACTTCCGGGTGTGTGCTTCGTGGTTCCATGCATTTGGTTGACCTCGCAGGAAGTGAAAGAGTTGACAAATCGGAGGTAACTGGGGATAGATTAAAGGAAGCACAACATATCAACAAGTCTCTCTCTGCTTTGGGAGATGTAATCTCTGCTCTGGCTCAAAAAGGTTCACATGTTCCCTACAGGAACAGTAAACTCACACAACTACTCCAAGATTCACTTGGTAAGAATTGTAAGATTACCCAAAAAGGTTATGTTCCCTTTTTCGAGTTCAGTGCATTCTGATTCATGTTTCTACTTTTATAACCTTCAGGTGGTCAGGCAAAGGCACTCATGTTTGTGCATATAAGTCCTGAGATAGAAGCTGTTGGAGAAACACTAAGCACATTGAAATTTGCTGAAAGAGTTGCTAGTGTTGAACTTGGTGCTGCTAAAGTAAATAGAGATAGCACTGAGGTTAAGGAGCTAAAAGAGCAGGTTATTACTACTACTTCTGTCAATGCTGCCCATTGCAATTGCTATTGCCAGGTGATGTTGTATCCCCGTATATACTTTTCTTTGTTTCCAGATTACTATTCTAAAGGCAGCCTTAGCTAGGAAGGATGGAGATACCGACCAGTCACAGAATTCTCGATCCAGCACACCTGAAAGAACAAAAATGACATCTGGTGGGTCTTCTCCTTCTCAACATAGTTGGCATGGTACAGGAAATTTCTCAAAAGGTCATAGGCATTTTATAGAGGATGCCAGTAGCATGGAGGTAATGATCTCAGCTGATAGCAATACAGTTTTTAGCTTGTGTACTTAACCTTGTATGGCTTGGTAATTTGAGTTTACATACAAGCTCAATTCGTGTGAGCACCATGCCACTTGGATCATCTCAGAAATACTTTGGCTTTTGTTTTTCTGAACAATCAAAATGTTGATCTTCCCAATGGACCATTTAGCACCATTGTTGAAGTCACCATCAGGGCTTGAAGTAAAACTTTCTGTTCCTCAGTCCCCTTGCAGCCTAATATCAAATACATGTAGAGATATATATTCGTGTTTTTTAATACACACACAATGTCTTAATGAATGTCAATGTGGAGAAAGCATGAACTACAGAAATATTAGGTTCTGTTGCTGCTGTATCACCTAAATGTAGGGCTTGTTCTGCACAATATATTCTTGGATACAAAACTTTGGATTTCCTATTATGCCTGCCAATTTCTTAGTAGTAAATATGTGCATCCTATAGCTGTGAAATTAATTTTTTACATCATTATCATATAAACAAACTTGCAGGCACTGTCATTCTCTAGTTGGCAGAAATTTTTTTCATTCATATGGAAAATTATCTGTCATGCAATGTACAAAGGTTTTCTATTGTTATGTTCTTTTTATGCTTATTTTTGTACCACAACAATGTATTGGATGATTTAACTTGTAAAATCATGGCCAAATTTTACAAAGATATGTTGATCTGCAGTTTGGTAAAAAGCCTTCATCTCTTCCAAGGAGACGAAGCTTTGATCCACATGATTTACGCCGCAATTCTCCGTCTTGGCCACCTGTAGGCAGTCCAGCACAGAATGGGAAGGAGGATGATAAAGAATCAGTCTCTAGTCATTGGGTTGATAAGATCATGGTGAACAAGCATGATGCTACGAGCAAAGATGAGAACTCCATGGAGCATTGGGAGGTAGACAGTAGAGAATTGCCTGAAGCCTTTTACCAGAAACACAACCGAGGACCTTCAAAAATTTACCCTGAACAACCCTACATTAAAACTCCAATGGACAAAAGAAACTGCCGGGATACTGAAGCACATAGAACTCGGTATGAAATGGGCTCAACTGATGACTCTGATGATTTTGAGGCTGCAACCAGTGATTCTTCCGAGACTGACATATTGTGGCAATCTAATCTTCCAACAATGAGCAGAATTCCAAAATTGCCTGGGCCTAAAACTAAGAAGAGTAATCCCAAGCCATCAAAAGGCACAGAAACTAGGTAAGTGTGAATGCTGACAGCTTATACTTTCCCTCTGATGACCTCGTTTAAATCTTAAGCTTCCAACATCTGGTTCAACATAAATTGCTTTGTACCTATTTATTTCCTGTACTGATTCTGATTTTGTAGCAGGAGCTTGATTCCATCACTAATTCCTTCTCCATCAAGGAAAGTCCCTAATGGGGTTAGTCCAGCAACAAACAGGCCTGCAAAACCACTCGTGTCGGTTGATGGAAAGAAGAAAACTGGGCCTGCAAAGTGAGAATACTTGCAGGGAGTGAATCAATGACCTTTTTGTGAACTACATTACATGCATTGTAGTTTAAGAAAAAAAGAGATGTGGGAAGTTTCAGTTAGCCGTGTTCTATAGTAGTTATAAGCGAGTTCACCTTATCTTATCATATTCTTGAGATGTGGGAAGTTTCAGTTAGCCGTGTTCTATAGTAGTTATAAGCGAGTTCACCTTATCTTATCATATTCTTGTGGTTTATAAAGCTTGTAATTTATATTGTGAAAGAGAAGAGAAATGCTAAAGGAAAAAAAAAGTTCGTTACTGGTCTGAAGCAGATTATATATCATCCATTCTTCTTTCTAGTTCTAGTTTTTATGTATAGAGTGAATCCATTGCTTGTTATCGCCAAAATGCCTTTCCTTTTGTTTTGCCATATCATGAGTGTAATGACAAGGCAGAAATTTCTTTACCTCCTGCAGGGCAGGGCATCAGTTACATACATGTATTTCATGAGAGATTTTATTAAAGAAAAGACAAATTATTTTATGTCACCAATCCAATGTTATGGATATCATGATAGGCCCCAATCAAAGCTAGAAATTTAGAAAGTAATATTCTACTTTTGGTGAGAATAAACCAGTAAGTTGTTGAAATATTCCTTTACTTTATTCTTGAATGAGCAATGATTTATATACAGCAGAAAACTAACAACTTCCCTACTTCTCAGGACAAATGATAAGGTAGGACACTAAAAATAAAAACAAATGCTGAAAATCAATAAGAACTACATTCCTATTTTTAAGCAAGCAACCAGTAGCCAAGATCTTCTTCCCACATTCTCTCACATGTACAAATTGATTATTAGTCAAAATACTTCTATGGGATCTTCTTGGCTTATCAATACCTCCTCCTTTGATAGTAACCTTGTTCTCAAGGTTGAGGTTGAGGAAATTATCCTGTGAGTGCATGGAATGAAATCTCCGATTGTCATGTCGTTGAGTTGTTTTGCCACTCTGTATCTAAGCCTTCATCACCGCATTCTAGTACCAGGAGTTGAGGTCCCTTACAATGATTTCCTGGGGCAAATTTCTAAACGCAATTAAAGCATAAATCTCAGGTCCTTCGCTTCTGCATTTTGTCCTAAGTAAGCCACTTTGTAGGTGATGCGGGTTTGAATTTTGTTGAAGATGATGATTCTGCCATGAATCAACTGATAGGTTGTAGAGGTTGGTGTTGACGATTCAACTACTTATCCCACATCTGACCAAGGCTAATGGCATCTTTTAGAGATTTTGGTTTGAACATCCTAATGTCATCAGCAATGTTAGGCTTTAGGCCCCCCTTGAACGTGCCCACCAAAGCCTTTTGTGTCCATCTTTGCACTCTATTACCTAACCTCTCAAACTCTCTTTGATAGTCCCGTAATGAGCCGATTTGCCTAATTTTGGACAAGACTTCATCGAAGTTCTCACAGTCAGTAGGACCAAAACTTGCCTAGAGTTCATCATGGAAAATCTCCTATGTTACCATCTTGCTTTCTTCCTTATAAGACCTCTGCAACCATTGCCACAATTGATTTGCTTCCCCTTCCAAATGAAAAGTAGCCAGGGCCACTCTCTGTGATTTTGTAGTCCCTTGATACTCAAAAAATTGTCCCACTTTTTTGAACCATTATGTAAGATCATCACCTGAAAATCGAGGAAATTCCAACTTAGCTAATTTAGAAAAGAATCATGATCGATTACCTTCATGTTGGCTGCGAAAATCATCTTTGAGTGGTAGTGGCAAAGCAGGAGATTCTTGAGTGTTGCTTGAAGACGCTACGGTGTGGTCGACGATAAGTAATGCTGTCATCTTATTGATTGCATCTTCCAAGTGGTGCAACTTATCGTTAACACCCTTCTCCATGGTACTTAGGCTACTTTGGAGCCCTCCTAAGCCCATTTCTAAGTTTTCAATTCTTTCTTTGTTCGTCGCCACGAGGAGTAGCTCTGATACCAATGATAGGACCCAATCAAAGCTAGAAATTTAGAAAGTAATATTTTGCTTTTGGTGAGAATAAACTAGTAAGTTATTATTGAAATATTCCTTACCTTTATTCATGAATGATTTATATACAGTAGAAAACTAACAACTTCCCTACTTCTTAGGACAAATGATAAGGTAGGATACTGAAAATAAAAACAGATGCTAAAAATCAAATAAGAATTACATTCCTATTTTTAAGCAATCAACTAGTAGCCATGATCTTTTTCCCAAGTTCTCACACACGCACAAATTGATTATTAGTTAAAATACTTCTATAGGATCTTCTTGGCTTATCATATCATACCGGAACTAATACCGAATTAAGTTTTGGTATAGTTCTGTACCAGTATTGGTCAATACTGGGTACCTTTTCAGATAATTTTTTTAAAATTACAAAATAGTCTTTTAATATAATGTACTATATAATTTATAATTTTACATCAGTCCTATCTCTAAAAATTATAATAATAGAAATTTAAAATAACAAAAATTTATATATTTTTATTAAATCAATCTTGAATTAAAGATTTAATTGAAACCAAAAAGACCTTATTAAAGGTTAGAACTCTATTGTTAAATGTTCTTAAAATAAATGAGGTGTATTCTCATTCTTTAGGAAAAAATAATTAGTCATAAATTAAATTTATAAATAAATTATTACTTAATTTAAAATTATTAAATAATTTAAAATATAATAAAAATACTTTAATTTTGATACATACAATCAAAAAAGAAATTAAGTGTAATACGATATTCATAAATTAATTTTTGTAATATAAATTGATTGATACTTTTAACATTAAAAGAATTTTACAAAATTGGTATATTTAGTTGGACCAGTTCACGTTTAGTGGGTTAGATATGCTCATTTTGTCTTTTAGCTTAAAAGAAAAGAAAGGTAGTGTTAGACCCTTAAATTTCGGAGCACTTCTCAGTGACCTTCATGGTACCCCTTAGAAGGAAAGTTAGTTGGATTCACACATGAGGGAGGCATGTGAAAACACTAAGGTAAACATGGGCGAGTGGGATCGAACTTGGTGCAAATTTTGGTAGAGTCTTGGACCTTATGGAGATTGATTCGACCCAGGCTAAGGACTTGGCCCAACTTGGATTAATAGACCACGACTAGTGGACTTGTTGTGGGAATCATTGGACCAGGCCAGTATGCTATGTGGGCTTCAGCGAGATCACATTGCATCATCAACGGATAGAGATCGCAGGGAGATCTTGGATGATGTGGCAACGACTGGGAGTTAGAGTTGTAGTAGAGTTAAACATCTGAAGATAGTAGAGGTCTTTGAGGATAAGGATGCTAGTTTCCTAGTCAAATATAAATCTTATATTTATGTTATCTTAGCTTATCAATTAGAGTCATATTTAGATGGAGGTGTCATCTAATTGGTCCACATAATGTAATCTGATAGGGATAGATGTGATCTTAGGACGATCTTAGGTAGTTCAGATTGAGTGAAATTTTGAATGTAACTTGGCTTCCAAGTTAGAAAGCCTATAAATAGCTCATTCGAGCTTTAATCTTCTCTTTCAATCAGAGAGAGCATCCCCTATATTCTTTTGAGGGAAAGTATATAAAGGTTGGTTTTACTGTATCTTTATGTTTCCTTGTTGCCTTTGTTTCTTATTGCCTTTGTAGCATAGTTTCTTCAAGCATGCGAGGTAAACACTTCGAGGGTTGTTGAAGGCTGAGTCTTGCTTAAGTAGACCTAAGTCAGACTGCCATGCAAAGGGGTGTTGACAATCAACTTAGGTGAAAGTTTGAGTCCCAAAGATGAACTTTTTATCAACTAGTATTAGAGTCAAACTTCGAGATGGCAGTAGGTAACTTGACAGAACGAGTGTCTAGGGTGGAGGCACTCATTGGACCAATTCCTTAAGGGGAGGAAGAAGTCACATCTCACAATACTCATTTCGAGATGTTGGAGACATGGATCCAACAGTTGCAAAAACAGATGGTAGAGGTGTTGAAGGCACAAGAGGAGTCTCAATTTGAGAACACAGTGTTGAGGCGTGCCATTGCAATGATAGATGTCAAGCAAGGTGAAAGCTCCACACCACATCTTTCCTCTATGAAGGTACGTGAACTTAGGGTGTTTGAAGGTATAAAGGATGCTAAGGTGTTGGAGAATTTATTGTGGGATATGGAGCAGTTCTTTGTGGCTAATAGGGTATCTAATGCTGGGAAGGTTAATGTGTCAACCATATACTTGGATGAGGATGCCAAGCTCTGATGGAGGACGAGGACCTCTGTGGAGATCAACGCGGGTAGAACTCTTCTTTCACACTGAACATCTTTCCTTCTTTTGCCTATAACTTCTTCTCTAAATATCCAAATGACATGGGACTTGAACCAAGAGACTCATAAAATATTTTTATTCATCTCTTTGAAAAATTATAACTATCTGAAGTGGTTTGGTTGACGAATTTTAAGATGAAAGTGTTGAGGAGTACCAGAATATGATAACTGGGATGATTTTACTGAACATACTTTAGAAATTATACTATATCTTGATCTATAGATCTTAGAATAAGTTAATTATTAATTTAAATTAAACTAGAATCATAAGACTATAGATTTTTTGAAGATATTGGATTTAATTCTACCTCTAAGAATTTTAGAATCTGATTTGAAATTGAGATAAGAATTCTAATGAAGCTTAAGAATAGTCTGAAATCTTTTGGGAATAACTTTCAGTATATAGAACCAAATGGAACGAACTTGGTATCATTAGAATCTTAAGATATAGAGGACCATTTTATAGAAGGAAGTGTTATCAAATTACCTCACTTTGTTTATGTGAATAATTGAGCAAAGTGGACCTGAAAGTTGGTTATTAGATAAATCTGGATTGATCAATTGAGTATGGTTTCACATGATTGATAATGTAACAAGATTAAGGATAAGAAACCCAAAATTTGTCATGAACATGTATCATACGTATTCAGATACATGAAAGAAGGAATGCATAGAGCGACCACTTCCAGATATTGTCGGGACTTCGAGGCAATAAGCAATAAGGGAGCTTTTGTAAGTAATTTAGATGGTCTTTTCTATAAGTAATTTAGATGAACTCATTTGTAAGTAAATGTTTGTAAGTGATCTTTGAGTATCTATAAGTAATTCAGTAAGTAATTTTTGAAGGTTTTGCTTTGATTGTTTGATTGCTATTGATTTGGATCATTGAATGATTTGCAAAGCTGTAAGAATGTGATATGCTTGAATACATGGTATGAAAACATTGATTGATATGTAAATTAAATTTCAGACTTTTTTTAAATATGTTAATTCCTAGTTGTGGGCAAATAGGCCTACCTAAAAGGGTTTGTAGCTGCTCTGTGGCACTTCGATGCCGAGACTTTTTTCGCTCCTGTGGCATTTTAGTGCCAAGACTTTTTTCTTTCTTGTGACACTTCAGTGTCGAGACTTTGGTCTCTCTCCTTGATTTAGATGTATCGATGACTGCATTTAGAACCCAATATAGACATTATGAATTCTTGGTAATGCCATTTGGGTTAACTAATACTCCAGCGGCATTTATGGATCTGATGAATAGAGTATTCAGGCCGTACTTGGATCAGTTTGTAGTGGTGTTTATTAATGATATCTTGGTCTACTTTAAAAATGAACATGACCATACTGAGCATTTCCAAATTATATTATAGACTTTGCGGGAAAAATAGTTGTATGTTAAGCTGAGCAAGTGTGACTTCTGACTTCAGGAGATATCTTTTCTAGGACATATTGTCTTCTTTAAAAGGAATAGGGTTGATCTGAGTAAGATGGAAGCAATTGTTAATTGGAAGCCACCACAAAATGTGACAAAAACAAGAAGTTTTCGAGGTCTGACTGGTTATTATCATCAATTTATGAAGGGGTTCTCGGTGATAACGTCCCCTTTAACTAAATTGTTATAGAAAGGAGTGAAGTATGAATGGTCTGATGGATGTTAGCATAGTTTTGATTAATTGAAAAGTATGCTTACTGAAGCTCCTATATTGGTTCAACCTACTTTTGGTAAGGAGTATGTTATGTATACTGATGCATCAAGAAATGGTTTGGGTTATGTTTTAATGCAGGATGGACAAGTAGTTGCTTATGCCTCTAGGCAACTAAAGTCTCATGAACAGAATTACCTTACACATGATCTGGAACTTGCATCAGTAGTGTTTGCCTTAATATTTTGGCCACACTACTTATATGGTGAAAAATGTAGAATGTTCACAGATCATAAAAATCTAAAATATCTGCTTACTTAGAAGGAACTCAATCTGAGACATTAACGTTGGTTAGAACTGTTTAAACATTATGATTGTATTGTGGATTATCATCCAGGTAAAGTTAATGTTGTAGCTGATGCCTTCAGTCGGAAGACCATTTCAGCATTATCACTTAAGTAGAGTGAATGGAAACTGGTGTCTGATGGAGCTTTGATAGCTCAATTGAAAGCAAGGCCTACTTTGAAGCAAGAGATTTGTGATGCTCAAAGAACTGATGATAAGTTACAACAACTTATCTTGGCTACTCAGGAAGGTAAATAATTTGATTTTTTCTGTGAAATGAGATGTTGAATTGTATTATAAAGATGGGTTATGTGTTCCAGCTAATGATGAACTGAAGAAAAAGTTGTTGTTTGAGGCTCATAATACAGTATTTACTATACATCCTGGTGGAAACAAGATGTATCAGGATTTGAAGTAGCATTACTGTTGGTCAGGTATAAAACGAGATGTTGTGGATTATGTAGCTAAATTTCTCATGTGTTAGTAGGTTAAAGCTGAGCACCAGGTTACGTCCTACTTCTATTCCTCAATGATGTGGGATAACATTATCATGGACTTTGTTACTGGACTTCCTCACACTCAAAGGAAACATGATGTTGTATGGGTAATTGTGGATAAATTTACTAAATCTTCTCGTTTTCTACCTGTTCGTCCTAATTACTCTTTATATAGGGTTGCAGATTTATATGTTAATGAAATAATGAGACTGCATGGACTACCATTGTTGATTATTTTTTATTGTGATCCTCAATTTACTTCAAGATTCTGAAAAAGTTTAGTACTCATGTTAAGTTTAGTACTGCTTTCCATCCCTAGACAGAAAGACAATCTGAACAGGTGATACAAATATTAGAAGATATGCTTAGGGGTTGTGTATTAGAGTTTCCAAGAAGTTGGGATAGGTGTTTAGCTCTGATGGAGTTTGCTTACAACAATAGTTATCAGACTAGAATTGGCATGTGCCTTTTAAAGCTCTGTATGATAGAAGGGACAGAACTCTGGTATGTTAGACTGAGTTCAGTGAAAGAAAGATGATCGGGCCTGAAATTATGAAAGATACTGAAGAAAAGATTCAGATTATTCAACAAAGGTTGAAAGCTGCCAGTGATAAGTAGAAGTCTTATGTTGACTTAAAAAAGAGGGATATTGAATATCAAGTAGGCGATAACGTGTTCTTGAAAGTGTCATCGTGGAAGAAGATACTTCGATTTAGTAAGAAGGGAAAACTTAGTCCACAAGACATTGGTCCTTATGAAGTTCTCAAAAGAGACGGACCAGTTGCTTATCAGTTGGCTCTTCTTGAAGAATTGGCCAAGTTGTATGATGTGTTCCATGTTTCTATGTTAAGAAGATATCAGTCTGATGTGACTCATAAGATTCCTGTACAAGAAATTCAAGTACAATTGGATCTGTCTTATGAAGAAGGACCAGTTTCTATATTAGCCCGAGAAGTCAGGCAACTTAAGAATAAGCAAATGCCTTTTGGTAAAAGTACCCTAGCAATACCATGGACTTGAAGATGCAACATAGGAACTAGAAGAAACCATAGAAGCTCAGTATCCGTAATTATTTGGATCAGGTATAAATTTCGAGGATGAAATTTTCTTAAGGAGGAAAAAATTGTAACACCCCATGTTAGGGGTTAAAATATTGAGGAATTGCAGTGCATTATATGCTTTGCATATCAAGTATTCAATGAAATGTGCATATGTATTTTTGATATATACAAAATAAATGTACATGCATGTATTAACATTTTTTGGGTAAAATGGTTTTATAAATGCGATTAAATTGTGGAAAATTTATTTGGAGATTATTAATAATATTTAGTAATTTTTGAAAATTTTAGGAATTTTTCTGGAAATTGTGGAATATTAGGAAAAATTAGGCAAATAGCATTATGACATGTAGCAGCTTTATATGGATGACAAATGGCCTACATGCAATGGGGCCATTTGTCAATGAGTTATTAAACCATGATATCACAATTGTGTATGGCAAAAATGTTGTATCTCTTTGTTGTTCTTCGATTTTTGCACTGGTCTTCATTCAACACCGAAACCCTATTGTTCACTATCAAAGCTGGGATTTTGCTTAAGAAACAAGATAAGTGAAGTTTTAAGTTTTTGAGTTCTATAAATGATCTTGATGAGTTGTTAGTGTTAGAAAATAAACACATGCATGATTTATGTAAGTTGAGTGGTTTCAGTGAAAGTGAAGATGAGATGAGTTGATAATATGGTATAGTGGAAAGGTATAGGAGGAGTAATACCGATTTCATGTAGCTTAAAGAGAAAGTGAAGTAGAAAGGTTTGCATGAGTTGAGTGGTTGTGATGAATGGGTTTTAATGGAAATAAACGTAGCAGTAGAGAGAGATAGCACAGACTACACATTTGGTTTTGAAGTTTGATTTTGATTCTTAAGTTTTGAGTTGTTTAGTGTTAGATAAGTTGCATGGGCGTAAAAGTGAAGAGAATATGAATTAGGGATGGATTAAGTATATAAGAAGAAAAGTTGGAGAAGCATTTATGCATTAGTTTTGGAATGCTACAACTCACGATCGTGAGCCATCTTGATCGTGAGTCTGCTGGTTACATAGGTAACTCACGATCATGAGCCCGATGTTTTTTCCAAACCTGAACTACTTTGATTCTTTTGGCCATAACTTTGTCATCCGATCTCCAAATGATTTGATTCTTAAACCATTAGACTCGTAACATATTGTTCTACATCTTCACTAAAAACCTTAGCCATCTAAATTTAATTAAGAAAGATTGAATGATAAAATTGGGACTGGATCTGAATGGGTGTGCATGGCCGTGTGTGAAGGGTGCATGATCGTGACTATTTTTTATTGGAATGCACAAGTGTGACTAATGGTTCCATGCCTGTGACTGGATTAATGTGGAGTGCACAGCTGTGTACAAATATTGCACAGCCATGACTCAATTTTTCTTAATTGGGTTAGTGCATGATGTGCACCTGAGAGCTATTGCACACTGAACATCTGTCCTTCTTTTACCTATAACTTCTTCTCTAGATATCCAAATGACATAGGACTTGAACCAAGAGACTCATAAAACTTATTCATCTCCATGAAAAATTATAGTGATCTAAAGCGGATTGATTGATGAATTTTAAGAAGAAAGTGTTGAGGAGTACTAGAGTATGATAACTGGGATGATTTTATTGAACATACTTTGGAAATTGGACTATATCTTAATATGTAGATCTCAGAATAAGATGATTATTAATTTGAATTAAACTAGAGTCATATGAATACAAATTGTATAAAGAGATTGGATTCTATTTTTGCCTCTAAGAATTTTAGAATCCGATTTGAAGATGAGATAAGAATTCTAATGAAGCTTAAGAATAGTCTGAAATCGTTTAGGAATAACTTTCAGTATACAGAACCAAATGGAATGAACTTAGTATCATTAGAATCTTAAGATATAAGAGGACTATCTTCCAAAAGGAAGTGTTATAAAATTACCTCAATTTCTTGATGTGAATAATTGAGCTAAGTGGACTTGAAAGTTAGTTATTAGATAAATCTGGATTGATCAATTGAGTATGGTTTCACCTGATTGATAATGTGACAAGATTAAGGATAAGAAACCCAGAATTTGTCATGAACATGCATCATACGTATTCAATATACGAAAATGTGCATTGATGAATTCTTAATCATGCACAATAGTGATATGTGTTTGTATTAAATGTTATAGAGGAACGCATAGAGCGACCACTTCCAGATATTGTCGGGACTTCGAGGCAATAAGCAATAAAGGAGCTTTTGTAAGTAATTTAGATGGTCTCTTCTATAAGTAATTTAGATAAACTAATTTGTAAGTAAATGTTTGTAAGTGATCTTTGAGTATCTGTAAGTAATTCAGTAAGTAATTTTTGATGGTTTAGCTTTGACTATTTTATTTGCTATTGATTTGGATCATTGAATAACTTGCAAAGCTGTAAGAATGTGATATGCTTAAATACATGGTATGAAAACATTGATTGATATGTGAATTCAATTTTAGACATTATTGTTTTAAATCTGTTAAGTCTTAGTTGTGGGTAAATAGGCATGCCTAGAAGAGTCTGTAGCTGCTCATTTGGCACTTCAATGCTAAGACTTTTATCTCTCCTGTAGCACTTCGGTGTCAAAACTTTTATCTCTCCTGTGACACTTCGATGTTGAGACTTCAGTCTCTCCTGGACACTTTGGTATCGAGACTTCGGTCTCTCCTGGACACTTCAATATCAAGACTTCAGTCTCTCCTATATAAGTCCTGTTACTCACTTCTGTAAATGAATTAACAGTCATATGATTTTGTATTCTGATCTCTGATAAGTTTTGATACGAAACAAACCATAAGTGATCTAATGGTTTAGTACCTTATTCTAAAATTTAGTTTTGTATTCTATTTGTCCTATTCTGTTATCGAAGTGATTGACTTTAGCATGCAAAGAGTTTTCTTTAATAAATCATACTAAGTTTCTAAAATTCATCAGATTGAGATGATTATCCTACCACATGATTTTGTATCTATTGTGGTTAAACGTAGATTAGTTATTACTCACTAAGCTAGATGCTTAGCATGGTGGATTTTTCCCATATAGGTTTAGAGTGAGGATTATAAAGACTGGGATGAGTCAATCGTAATGGCCAATTGAGTATGAGTCTTGTATTGATAAAAATGTATTTTGAGTTATTCTGACTTGTATTTAAAGTGTATGACTCTAAATTGTTGTACGTTTTTGTAATAACTATGCTTTAGGTTGGTTTTGGTTTTAGGGACACATTTGTATTAAGTTCATGTGATATAATGTATGTATGTTTTGAACAAGTTTGGAATGATATGTAATGTACGTTTGCTTCAATTTCTGAAAATTTATGTAATGAATGTTTAGTATGTTTTGAAACGATTTCACATCGGTTTGTTATTTGTTTCTGTTTGTAAGTCCGATGTGGCACTCCCGTATCCTCCCAGAGGGTATTAAGTTGCCACAAAGACTATGAATATATTACTTACCCTTCCCCTATTATCTAGCCTTTACCTTTCCCCTATTATCTAGCCTAAGGATTTATTTTATATTTTTAATGGAAAGAAGTTAAAACTAAAACAAATAAAATAAAATAGGAAACAATAATGAACACAAAGAGAGTGAAATTCACTAAAAAAACTATCATTATTAGAAATTTGTATCTAGGCTTGAATCCTGCTAAAACCTTAACAGATTGACCTTTTATCACGCAATTGTTTGTTGATTAATTGGACCGCGGAGACTCCTATGATATGCTAGTTTCTAACCTTGAGTCTACTAACATCTAGTCCTAAGGTCTCTAATCAAATTACTTAGGTTAGATCTTATAGGATTGTGTTACCGATTTATGAGTCCCTCTATGAGGTTTGTCCCTAATTTAGAGGATTTATATCATCCCATCTCTAAGGTTGCAATAAACTCCTTTTAATTACGGTAGATCTATTTAACCAAAGATTTCTCAATCTTTACGTATGAAATCAGATTATCTATGAAACATGTAATAATCAATTGAACCAATTGCATAAACAAAGGAATCAAATCATATCAAAGCGTTAACATAAGGTTCATTTAACCTAAATACTAACTGGATGTTTAGTTACATATGATCAAGTACAAAATCAAATATACAATGAAAATAAAAACGACACAAAAACAATGGGCTGATAGTTCTAAATCTCCCTTATTGTCTATTATTGAATGTTCTTGCAATGTTGAGGCTTGATCTTAAATTTCGATGGATCTTTTGATGATTTCTTCATGTTTCCCCCTTCTCTAGACCAAAATCATCCCTTTTGGACATTCTCCTCATTTGGAAATCACCTCCCAAAGTCTTCTCCTTTGATTTGCCTTTAAATCGTCAATTTTGTATGAAAACTAGGTTTTTGGGTTATGCTAAGTTGCTTGCACAGTCGTGCAAGAGATTGTGCATAATCAAAATTCACTGAATATTGTAAAAATGCATGATCTTACGAAAGTGCACGACTATGCTCTCTTTCTAGATTGTTGTTTCTTTATTTTACACTATATTTTTCTTGAATTCTTCTCCTTTAACTCTATGAGGACAATTATCACTTGGAAACACATTTGGAACAAATTAGGTACCACATATACAATAAAAGAATAAAATTTCAAGCAAAAAACACATCGAATATGAGATAAAATTATGATCAATTATGCATCTATCAAATATCCATATACTTAAGTTTTTGCTTGTTCTTAAGCAAATCATAATCAAAATTATAAATTTCACATCATCAATCCATCATCAATTTCAATATCTCCATTCACATTATATATCTCATGTCATATTGAGTCAAATTAAGGCATAATTAGAGTCAAGTTGTCCTAAAATTAACTTCCTAAGCAATATTAACAGTAATCACATCAACAATCACATTGAAATCAAAAGCATAAATCTTTATACCTTTACTAAGATTTCACTTAATGCGCTTAAGTTTTTAGGGTAAAAAGCATCAAAACTCTTAATCAGTGCATAGTAAAACTCTTACCATATGCTTGCAGTAAAATTATATCTCCATCACTTATGTATAAGCTAGAAACAAAAACCAAAAGGTCTTTGTTAGGTTGTAATGGGGCTTAGTTACGATATGATTAGGACAAAAAAATGGTTAAGCGAAGGAAATTTACTCAAAGAAACATCACAAGACTTGTTACAAAGCACACAGGTCCTTCCATCGTAAAACTTTATTGGTACCATAAACTTATTCTTTTTTTGTTCCTTTCTTTTTTTTAAAATACATTCAGTACCACAATTTGAGAAATATTGGACCTTTTACAAATTTCAAGTCTCAAGAATTAAATAATGTAAATACCCTTTAGGGTTTAAAACAATAAACAGGACTTCAAAGAAAAATATGATAAAGGTTAATATGTGTGTTTAATCAATGAAAAGGCTAAGGCTCAACTTGATTATTCCTAAAGTTAAATCTAAGTCCCTTCATCATATCAATGCTTCTAATTTAACAAATATGGTCTCAATATGCATAATAAAAACAAGTTCTAGAATTATCCTACCATACATTGATAACATACATGAAATAATACAAAGAGCTTAAAAATTTTGAAAAATTGCTATATAGGCTCAAAAGCTCATGAAATAGATTTGGGCATATATGTGTGTAAATAATATGCAAATTCATTCAACTTGAAAATTTCAATGATTACAAAAATATTACTTAGAAAATTAATTTTACTTTAACCATCATCATTTTTCACACCAATTCAAGTTAATATTTAACAAGGACATACAGTATTCATGGATAGATTTTAACCAATTCAAGATACTGATTCATAAAATATTATAATCAAGATTATAATAAGTTTAAATAAATCATGTTAAGATTTATTAAACCTATCCCTACACTTAAAGTTCTAATATTATACCCAATGTACACAATATAAGCATTTATGAAAGTGAGAGTGTTGTTAGTACTTTCCTGATTATGACGATTTTCTTATGTGGATCCGTCCAATGTTAAACTAACATCCTTACAAAATATGAAAGAAAAGGATAAAAAGAAGCAAAAGAAATAACACAACAGAGAGTAAAATCTTATACTAAGATGAAAGTAAACATAAGATAATATCAAAATTAAAGTAAAACTAACTCATGGGTTGCCTCCCATATAGCAATTCTTTAATGTCGATATATAACCTACACATTTTCGTCATCTAGGGTCTATGATCAATGGCTTAATTCCACCCTTTTCTCCACAAAGTAGTTTTGTAGCATGTAAGCAAGCCACTTGTTGTAAGATAATCAAAAGAACATAATTGATTAGATTAATAAAACTAATAGACTACATTAATGCCATTTTTAATGAAAAACTATTGAAAATGTAAGTAATAACAAAACTCTCTATATCATTGGCTAGCTTAAGAAGTTTGTCTTTAAGGAAGTAGGAACCCTCCATACTTAAGGTCACTACCAACACCTCATCAGTAGTTTCCTTACTTGGTTACTGCGCCAGTTCTTCCTCAACCACCTCTATCCACTCTTCTTCTTCTTCTTCTTCTTCCTGGATAAAGGCTTGTGGCTCATCTTCTTGAGTTATCTTCTGCTAGTTCTCTACTTCCTTTTCTTGGATGGATTTTTCTTTTCTTCACTACTAAGGGTGATTACTTCTCAGTCAATAGTATCACTTTTAGTAGAACTGGACAAACTCCTTTGCATCTCGTCTAGATAATATATTCATCATATTTTGTATACGAGCCTTTGTTTCCTGATGCCTTATGTTTAATTCTTGAATAGACTTAATTATAATATCTCTCAGAGTAGTAGTTACCTCTTTGCCTTCTTAAGAAGTATCTTCATTCATCAAATTGACTGTCATCTCTTTTTCACTATGAGGTAGTTGGAAGCTCAAATTATACTCATCATATGCAAGTGAAGGAAGTCTCTTATCGAATTCACATTGACTAGCTAGTCTCTCGGTAAGGCATTCCATTAATCGATCTATAATACTTTCGTATCACTGTTGTTGTTGTACATATTCAATTGGAGCATAGTCATTCCATCCATACATATAAGGGTTACTCCACTCTGAATTACATCTATTCTTGTATGATGGGCCTTAAGGTCGGTTATACATGTTTGGTTGCTCCCATATATACATCAGTTGAGCTTCTAAAAACATGTGAGGAAATGACTCCTTCCAATATGGTGATGTCTCATATTGCAAAGAATCATTATGACTCCCATAATAATAATGTCTGCCACATCCATCCATTGTGAGTTGTGGCTTTGAGGTTAAATATCAATTCCTAAAATAAACCACCACACACTATCAGTGTAGAGAAATTCAAAAGACAATTAAATGAACAATCCAAAATGCAAAAAGATAAAATAAAATAAAAACAAAAACAAAAGAAAAATAAAATAAAATAAACAAAGATAAAACAAAATAAAATGAAAATGACTAGAGAAATAGCATTTAGGCTTTCCCAATATCAAAGTCTCTGGAAATGGCACCAAAAAATTGATTAACCTATTTATGAGTTGGTAAATTATGTTATAGTCACAAGTGCATGACGTAGTTGTAGTTAGTACCAGTATGTACGAGTTGATCCTACGAAGATTATGAATACTCATACTTACCTTTCCCCTATTATCTAGCCTAAAGATTGATTTTAGGTTTTAATGGAAAGAAACTAGAACTAATAAAATAACATAAAATAGGAAACAATAATGAACATAAAGATAGTGGACTTCACTTCGAAAACTATTGTTATCAAAAATTAGTATCTAGGCTCGAATCCCCCTAAAGCCTTAACAGATTGATCTATTAACAGACAGACCATGGAGCTCTTACGGTATGCTCATAGCTGACATTGAGTCTACTAATAACTAGTCATAAGGTCTCTAATTGGATTAATCAGGCTAAATCTTGTAGGATTGCATTACCGATTTATGAGTCCGTTTATTAGGTTTGGTTGTGATTTGGAGGATTTATGTCATCCTAAGACTTTTGGAGGAAGGCCTATATCAATGTGTTATACTTGATTGAATACTAAATGGATGGTTAAAAAAGCTCTCAAATCTCTTAATTCTGTCCAGATTGGTGATGTGAATGTTAGAGTTGAGAATTGTCGAGTAAACCTTAATAACATTCAAGATCAATTGAGACCTTTGCCCAAGTCAACTTTTTTTATTGCTAAGGAATCTGAGGCCATTAATGAGTTACTGAGAGCTTTAGAAGATCAAAATTCTTTCTTTAAACAGGCTTCCAGGATTAAATGGCTAAAAGATGGGGATAGGAACACCAAATTTTTCCATAACTCACTCATATCAAACAGAAACAAAAACAACATCCATTTTTTAGAAGTGGGAACTGGGAACAGGATTGTGGATCTAGAAGAGATTCAATATTTTTTTTGAATTCTTTGAAGGTTCTATTGGGAGTAATAAGGCTCTTCAATCTTCTAAGGAATTTGTGGAATATCTTTTCCCTCATTCCTTGCCTGACAATCTTTATAACTCTCTTATTGCTAAAGTTTCAACTCAAGAGAATAGAGAGGTTTTCAACTCCTTCAATCCTAATAAGGCTTCTAGTTTGGATGGGTTTAATGGGTTTTTCTTTAATCAAACCTAGCATATTATTAGAGAGGAAGTCACTAGTGCCATCCAATATTTTTTCAACATGGAAAACTTCTCAAAGAGCTTAATTGTACTTTTATTGCACTAATTCCAAAAAAAAACCCACCCCTCTATAGTGTTTGATTAGAGGCCTATTTCTTGTTGTAACATGCTTTATAAGGTGATTGCTAAAATCATAGCAAATAGGATTAGAGAGACTTTTCCTCACATTATCAGTTCTAACCAAAGCACTTTTATTAAGAATCGTCAAATAGGGGATAACATCTTATTGACCTAAGAAATTTTTAAGAATTATCACCTCTTTAATAACCAGAAGAGATGTGCTTTCAAAGTGGACCTTCAAAAAGCTTATGATTCCATTCAATAGGATTTACTCTTAAATGCTTTAGTAGCTATAGGCCTTCCTCCAAAGTTCATAAAATGGATCAAAGAGTGTATCTCCTCCCCTTCTTATTCTATTTTGATCAATGGATCTCCTTCCAAATTTTTTAGAGGAAAGTTAGGCCTAAGACAAGGAGACCCTTTATCCCCTTTCCTTTTCATTATTTGTATGGAAGTACTCTCTAGGAGTTTGAATGATTGCATAGTGAGAAGTCCTTCTTTCAAATACCACAGGAGGTGTAAATCCCTTAAACTCACTTATCTCTTGTTTGCTGACAGTCTCCTGTTTTTTTTGTCATGCAGATATGTGCCAGCTCAAACTTTACTCAATTGTTTTAGTACTTTCTCTAGTTTTTTTGGAATGGATATGAATCCTTCCAAGAGTCAGTTTTTTCTATCTCATGATATGGATCACTTGACCCATCAAATGGAAGTTGTGTCTGGGCTTAGGAAAGGATCTCTCCCCAAAGATATTTAGGGTACCTCTTTTAACAGGGAGGCTATCGAGGAGGGACTGCTTACCTTTATTGGATAAGATTGATGCTAGGATTAACAAATGGACTCACAAAAACCTTTCCTATGTGGGTAGACTACAATTAGTGATTTCTTTCCTATCTTCTTTTTAAGTGTATTAGGCTACATATTTCTTTCTCCCTTCTTCCATCCTTAAGAAGATAGAGTCTAAACTTAGGAATTTTTTGTGGGCTAGGAAGGGGGATATCAAATCTCATGCTAAGGTAAAATGGAGTGACATTAGTAGACCGAAAAGGGAGGGAGGTTTGGGGATTAAACATATGCCAACTTGGAATTTTTTCTTGTTAGGGAAAAGGATCTGGTATTTGTTTTATGATAGGGAGGCTTTATGGGTTAAGTGGGTACATACGATCATTTTGGGAAGGAAAAATTTTTAGAGTGCACAACCTACCAATAATAGCTCATGGAGTTGGAGAAAAATCTTATTTGTGAGGGATAAATTGGGGAACCAATTTAGATTTAGGATAGGGAATGTATAATCTACTCTTTTATAGCAGGATCATTGGCATCCTAGGGGAATCCTAAAGAATTTCTCTTCATTGAGGGAGATCAATGGATCAGGACTACCTATAACATCACAAGTTTATGAAGTTATCAGGAATAATGAGTGGAGATGGCAAGAAATACCTATAGAGATCATTAGTAACCTTGAACCTCTACTATACCAACCAAATAGCTCTAAACTGGATTATTTAGAATGGTTACCTAGCCCTTCAAAAAAGTACACTAATGGATCAACCTATAACTTCTTGAGACCTTCAACACAGATTGTTTCTTCATAATCTGGTTTAGTACAAAAGCAACAACCCTAGGTGTTGTTTCATATTATGGCTGGCTTTCATTAAAAAGCTGCAAACATAGGACAAACTTCTTTATCTCCATACTCCTAACCACTATTCCTTGTGTTACTTGGATAATGAGTCTAATAAACACTTGTTTTTTGAATGCTCCTTCTCTAAATCAGTTTGGGAACTTTGCCTAAATCACTTCCAAATACATATTCCCAATAAGACAAGCCTTTAATCCATTCTCAATTGGTTTAATCAAAGAACTGCGCACATTAACATTTTCCCTATCCTGCTTTCCACTACTGTTTATAACATTTGGACTGAAAGAAATACAAGAACATTCAAGGATGAAGCCATGGATGTGGAGAGCCTATGTTCTAGAGTAATCTTCCAAGTTATGGAACATCTCAACTCAAACACTAAGGGAAGGTAAATAAGGGTATAGATTATTCACTAATAACTTTTTGTAGGTTTTCTAACTCAGGTATGGTAATTGGAGATATACTTACCTCAATTCAGGAAATCATGGAGTTTTAGCAGGAAATGATATCGATAGCGTGCAAGTTTACAGTTTTCCCTTATAGTAGATCAAATGTCTTCAATGAAGGTGATCATAAGCTTCAACAGTAGGAGAAACATTTCCTACAGATGCTCTATCAATAAAGGTATACGAGAAGAAGGCAACCATGACAGTGGACAAGGAAAATAGAAGAACTTTCTTACAATCTTCATTTTTAGTTATTGCGACTTTGGATATTTTGGGTTTGGAATATGATTGTTGGACATTTTGTGTTGTTGGCATGTTTGTTTGTGAAATTGTGTTATTGGGTAAAAGAGCTAGCTTTCCAAGGCTTCTTGGTAAGAAGTTTGTGAAGGAGTGTTGTTGGTAGTGTTTGATACATGGCTTGGTCTTGGATCCTTATGAAGTTGCACTACCTTATTCCTTTTGGTAGGTAAGAGATTTCTGTTTAGAAAATATCTAGTTTTGTACATAACATTTTCTTATTGTATAAAATTTTACAGATTTACCAAAAAAATGAAATCAAACATACAATGAAAGAAAAAAGAAATGAAAAAATGGGTTCATAATTCTAAATCTCCCTGATTGTCTTCTATCAAATGTTTTTACGATGTAGAGGCTTGATATTGAATTTTGATGGATCTTTCAATGATTCTTTGTGTTTCTCACTTCTCTAGACCAAAATTGTCCCTTTTGGACATTCTCTATGTTTGGAAATCACCTCTAAACTCTCCTCCTTTGATTTGCCTCCAAAATGTTAGTTTTATATAAAATTAGGTTTTTAGGTTATGCACGATCTCTTACACAGCCATGCATTAGATTGTGGATAATCAAATTCGCCTAGTATCACAAAAGTGCATGATCATGCATTCCTTCCATATTGTTTTTTTAGTGACCTGTGTCCTTTATATAAACTGATATGCTCATATATTCTTTAATAAATATATTGTTAAAGTGCTCAAGAGACATATCAGACAGTTCCTATAGTTTATGGACATCTCTAAGCATGCACCATCTATGGTGAGATGGATTGACTTATGCATTCCAAAACAATAAGGGGGATTAGGTAATAAGTTTATCTAAGATACGAAAACTATACTAAACAAAAACATTTTAATGATAAAAGGCCTTAGAGATCAAATGGCTAAACTGAGATACCAACAAGGTTATACTAAACAAAAACATATGGAGAATTTTTAATAATGAAAAGGTTTTACAATCAAATGGTGCCATTAATACTATATAGACAACATTAGCTTCTAGTCTATAAATTTTTGGATGTTGATGAATCTTCTTAATGTTAGGGAAAGCGTAAGAAATCAATTCTCTATTAAAATTGGCAGTGGTGAAATAACTTGTTTTTCATATGATCAATGGAGACTTTGGGGATCCCTTAAAAATGTTAGTGATTAAGAAGGACTTGAAAAATAAGAGCAAGCACGATTGTGCATGATTATACACTATCATGTATGATGGTTGCATGGGGATGAAGCATCTAGCATGATTGTGCATCCCATGCATGAGCATGCTATTGAATTAGGATGATGATTCACTATGGTTCATTTCATGCATGAGCATGCTAGAGAGTCAGTGATACACGTGATTTAATTTAGGTGTGTCATATGAACTTTTTATTAACATAGATTGAAGAAATTACTTAATTAAGTTAAAAAATTGAAATAAATGTCCATAATAGGAATCTTATATGTTAAAGGACTTAAATAGAAAAAAATTTAAACGTCAAAAGACGTGGACTTCCCTTTTCCCTAATTAGATAAAAATAAGTTATATAGATTGCTTAAAATCAATTTTAAAACATTGATACCTATATTAAAGGACATTTCATTTCACATAAAAAGTTAGGCTTAGACATTATTGTTGAGTCAAGAGGACTTCACTTCTATTAATTTTGATGACAATCAAATAATAATAATCTTAGAAATGTATGAATTGTTTTGATAAATTTGTTAAGTGTGCAGAAAAATTTAAGTAACACTTAGTCAACTCAGAAGGTGCGTGGTCAACGACAGACGAAGCATGATATCAAACGAAGCGCAACAACAGACGAAGCAACAGACGAAACGCAACAACAGACGAAGCGCGACACCAGACGAAGCGGAATAATAGACAAAACATAATAAAAAAAAGAAGAATCATTCCAGACGATACAAAAGGAAGATATTCTAGAACATCAGGTAGTTAGTTAGTTGGAGTTAGTTACAGGACTCAACTAATAACTGTTTCTGTAAGATTCAAGAAATAATTTTCAAGAAGATAGTTGGAGACTTAGGCTATAAATACTAGTTCTAGTCGAAGACTAAAATGACGAAAAATGAAAAACAAAAAACAAATGCTTTTATATTAGTAAAAATTTTGTATTCAAAGTGCGAAAGAAGTGAGCAAATATATCTGTAACCTAAAGCTCAAAAATGCTTTTCTTAGAGAGAGAAAGGAAGGCTAGAGCCTGGAGAGGCTAATACAACTGAGAAAGAATACTTTGCGAGAGAGACCTAAAGAGGCTTTACAAGTGTAGAAAGAATATTTGTAAAGTTGGAAGAGTATAGTGAAATCTCAGACTAACTCTAAGGACTAGACGTAGCCCAAGGGGTGGTGTCTATTCTCTAACCCTTATCTTTTAATTTTCTTGTTGTTAGACGAGTAGATAATATTACTTGCAATTGCATTGCTTATCAACTTTAGCAAAGTTTTTTAATAATCATTTGAATTTTCGTAAAGAAATTCAAGAAGTCTTAGAAGATTAATATTTTCAAAAAAAATTACACAATTCAACCTCCCTTCTTGTGTAGTTTGTATATCATATTGGATTTCAAGTGATTTACTTTAGACGTTACGTGGGGTTAATGGTCACAAACAAATTGTTGTTTATTACACCATTCATTTGTTACAACTCAGCTCCTTTTGTGATGCCTCTACCTCATTTTCTAAGGATAGTATTGGAACCTGAAAATTAAAAAATCATAATAAGAAAAACACACTAAACATATAATGAGTAATTTCAGCATTAATTTAAATATGTTTGGGTAACAATAATAGACCTGAAGATCCCTTAGCACTAATAGATGATGTTCGTAAAGGTTGTTGCTTACTATCTTCATTTAAGGATACAATTTGTGGTTGTTGAACGATGGGGTTAGATTGAGTTGGTTGTTGTGGGGGAGGAACTTCTTCGATCACTGCCACCCTCTTTCCCTTGTTTCTATAAGGTGTCATTATATTGAACAACTAAAACAAAATATGAAGATACGGCATAATCTTAACTCAAACATCAATAATCCACATGAATATAAGGAGATCAGTAGTTAGATACTAAACATTTGGCATAACATTCCATATATACATAAGTGAAACTTTAAAATTTTACATCTAGTCATCGTAAATTAATATAAATAAAACATCAACAACATAAATCAATTATGAACATAACTTTTCAAATAATACAAACAATTTATTTACATTAATCATCATGATCAAGATTATGAAAATCATCATCATTACGTCCATTATCATTGGATTCTTCATCACTAATATATTCGAGCAAAGTATCGTCATTGTCATTTAAATCATCTTGAGTATAGTCTTCATTTGTTTGTAAGATAAGATGGGCTTGGACTTCATCTAGTTGAACTGTGTTGGGATCAACATCTCTCTTATGGAATGATGATATATCTGCATCTTCTACTGGAATACCTTCGTTATTAAACTCCAATCCAATTTTTTAATAGACTTCATCTGCATCCTCATCCAATTAACTAATATCCCTTTCATAAAAGTCAAATACATTCCTTTGTTGAAACTTTTGAACAACCTTCTAATTGCTACCCAATAAAGTATCATTGACATAGAAAACCCGTTTGACTTGACTTGCAAGGACAAAATGATCATTATCATACCATGTCTTACTAACATTTATGCTAGTAATATTCCCTTTTACTTTCAAATTAGTTAGATCAAACCATTTGCATTTAAGTAAAGTAGCCTTCTTATCCTTGATGTAGTGCAACTCTATTATTTCACATATGACATTGTAGAAGTCAATGAAATCGTCATCGTCACATCCTTCAACAACAACCCCAAAATTTTGACTTCTAACTCGACTATCTTGATCTTGAATGTGAAATCTCACCCCATTAACAATGCAACCTCTGTATTTCTTCACAAAAATATGAGGCCTACATGCTAAACTATATACAGTTGTTGTCGCTTCTTACACGTTACAGTTACATTACCTTATCATTTGTGCCACAAATTGAAAAATAAATATGAGGATGAGACATATTCTCATATTTTCATAATATGTAATCAATTTACTCGATTTCTAAACCATGATACCAACTTCTGCCTTTGTCTTTCTTCACTACGAATTGTCTCTTTGTGCTCTCTATTTAAAAAAAGACAATGATAGTAAGATCTCAGAGTAAATGAAAAAAAATTGTAATATGACTGTTTAATGAAAAGGAATATACATACTCCATGCATGTATCAACTTTCTAGCAATTGTTCAAAATATACAAGTGGGCGATTTCAAATTCTTCTTTGGTTAACTCCACATATTTCCCATACTAAGTGGCCTAACCTTTTGGGAGAAAATAGACAACCCACCATCGTCATAAAAATCAAAGTTACATTCTGGTCTATTAAATCATGTCTCCAAATCAGTTAAGTACATTGAACAAAAAGTCAAGCATTCATTTGCTATATAAGCCTCTGCAATAGACCCTTTTGGTCAAGCTATTACGGACATAATGCTAAGAGAGCATAAAAACCTGAACATAATAGTTATAAACTTATGAATTGTTATAAACAAATAATGTAGAAAAACTTGTTGAATTTAATATGAATTACCTTTCAGTCAAGAACATCCATCAAAATTTAATCAATCCACAAAGTTTTGCTTCATATGGTAAGTGAATTGCCAAATGAACCATAATATTAAAAAACAATAGGGGGATAATAGTTCAAGTTTACATAAAATCAACGCATTGTCTTTTTCCTTTTTATCAGGCTCTTTAACTTTAAGTGTCTTGCAACATAATTGCTTTAAAAAATCTAGCAATTGAACCAAAGCAACAAACACGTCCTTCGACAAACACCCACATAGTCTAACAGGAAGTAATTGTTGCAAAAGTACATGACAATTATGACTTTTCAACCCTGACACTTTTCCCTCTTTAACGTTCACACAACGGCCTATATTTGATGCATACCCATCAGGAAATTTGATTGATCGAAGTAACTGACAGAATGATTGTTTCTCACTTTTTGACATGTTGTAACAAGCAGGGGAAATAACGTATGATCCATCATCTCTTCTTTTCAAATACAAGTCCTTTCTAATATTCATGTCTTCTAAGTCAAGTCGAGCCTTAATTGTGTTTTTGGATTTCCCATCAATTCCCACGATAGTTCCTAAAATGGACTTACAAATGTTTTTCTCAATATGCATAACATCAAGATTGTGCCTCAATAGTAATTCCTTCTAATATGGCAAGTTGAAAACTATGTTTTTTTTCAATTCAGTTTAACATCATTTCTCTTTCGCTTTACATTATTTGGATGTTTTCTAGGTGTAATGTCACCCAAATGTGATAGCTGGTAAACAATATCATCACTGAACAACTACATCGGAGCTTCACCCAATTCTATTGTGCCATTAAATAGTTTACTTCTTAGCCATCTATACCCATATTCCAAATAATGATGAAGACCCATATAACATATTTTACTTCATATCCTCATTGAATGTGTTGATGGTTACACATAGGATAAGCCATATACCTTTTAGTGCTCCATCCAGAAAAATTACCATAAGCTAGGAAATCATTTATAGTCCACAAAACAATAGCATGCATTAAAAATGTTTCGCCTTCAACAACATCAAAATTTGTAATCCAAATTCCCATAGATCATTGAAGTCATTAATTGATGGTTGCATGTATACATCGATGTCCTTACTAGGAGCAGTAGCCCTGGAATAAGCAAAGATAACAACATAAAAGACTCCTTCATACACTTCCATACGGGCCACATGCTATGTGAAGTACTCATATTACCAAAAGGATTAAATCCATCTGAGGCCAATCCAAGTCGAACATTATGACAATGTTGTGCAAACCATGGAAACTTTCTACCAATTTATTTCTATGCCATTAAGTCTGCTGGATGATGCATAATGTTATCATCAATGTTTTTCTCTTTCTACCACCTCATATCTATAGTTGTTTATATTAATATAGAAAGACTTTATAATTGTGGTTTAATAAGAAAGTATCGAAGGATTTTATTCAATATCTTTTTCCTTCTCCCATCATCCACCTGCCACCTTGATGTACCACAAATAGGACACTCTTGAAGATCTTTACTTTCCTTCCAAAAAAGAGCATAGTCATACTTATAAGCATGAATTGAAATATATCCCAATCCAAGGTCCCTTAACAGTTTCTTTGAATCATAGTAAGATTTTGGCAATTTGTGTCCAATAGGTAATGCATTGTTTAGTAAGTCAATTAACATATCAAAGGAATTGTTACTCCATTTATTATAAACCTTCAAATGCAACAACTTCGCAACAAATGATAGTTGTGAGAAATTAGAGTACCCCAGATATAATTGTTCTTGAACAACTTTCAATAACTTCCCAAAATTATCTTCTATAATACTACCAATTATCTTAAGCATTCCTATTTCATTCATAGTCTCCATATAATTTTGACAATCATCTAACATCTCATCAATCCCATCATCACCATCATCATTCACATCACAATCATCCTTATGTTCACCCTGATAAAGCCATGGAGTATAGAATTTATCTATGCCTTGGATTAGCAAGTGATTATATACCACATCTTGACTTTGGAAATCGAAATTTAAGCAATCGATGCATGGACAATGAATACTACACTCATCACCCATTTGATCTTTTACAAATTACATGAAACTATTAACTCCTTCTACATATTCAGTTGACCATTTTCGATGAGACATTCAACTCTTATCCATCTAGCTATACAATAAAAGAAGATAATTAAGTTATTACAAGAATTTTTTGTCTAATATTACATTTAAAAAAAACAATGTCGCTCTTAGGCTCATGAAATTTTTCAACAATAAGCCTCATTGAAGCTGCATCATCGGTTTCCAACCTATATACAATCCTATATTAGTACTATGATGAGTTAATTATTGTTTGCTTTGTCTATTTAACTTCTTCTATTACATAATGACATTGTAATTGGTTAAGTCTTTTGTATTAATTTTTGTTGTTTACATTCAAGCCACTATTTTAAATGTCATTGGCAAAAGAAAGAAATTAAGATTCCAATTCTATCTTTTTAAATTATATGGTGATTCAATTTCAAAATGCTTTTCTAAAAAAATGGCTATAACATGACATGACAATATTGTGTTTTGACTGCATAAGCATCAACGGGTTTACTATCCACTCAATTTTTTTGTCAGTTTATACATTTCAATTACGTAAACTATATACAACACAATCAAATGACCAATGATATATAAAACAATTAATTAACAAGCTAATTAGTACAATGATTACTACTAATTCACATTAACAATAATGGTTACCACAAATTTGCATTAACAATAGTTGCAACTAATTGTCCAAATGATATTCTAACTAGGTTGGACGAGTTACCTCGATTGATGGACAACCGCAAAAGAAGGAGGAACTTCAATGACTAATCCTTAGATCGCCTATAAATATGAAAGAATTATATATGAAGGAATTAAAATATTAATAAAAATTATAATTCTTAATTGCAATAAATTGTGAGGTGATACTTATAAAGTAACACAAGCACCTTGATATCAGTATTTTAATAGGTTTAGGTCCCATAAAACACATCTTAAAAGAGGCATTACACAACTAGATCCTGATTGAAATGTTTTTAAGCAAAAGAAGTAAACAATGATAGAAAAGAAAAAAAATTAGGGATTAACAACCCTTGTGCAAAATTCTGAATCAATAACCCTCTTTGAGTCAATATGGTAATGAAATGCATAGATGCACTTAAGTACACTTTCTAACCTCTTAAGGTTCTTAACAACTTTGTAATATGTTAAATATTATTTTTCACAACTCAATGAAGGTTCCAATTTATCTTTAACCACTTTAAATGACTAGTACATGACGAATTAAGGTAACATACTCGAATATTAACCAATTTCCAGTAGTGGCAATGGCCTGATAATCAGATGGAGCCATAATAATTCCATCTATATGTACTACAATGGCACTGATCTTACAAGGACCTTAGAATGCGACTTTCTTAGTTATAGAGAACCTTCCTTTGGGAACATAAACAGTGGAAGGTGTGGTTGATGCGCAAGCTTAAGCATAAGCTTGAGCCCAAGTTGCAAGCAATGTATCTGTAGAGTTGGTAATGCCATTAGGTTTCGGAACAGACTACCACTCGTTGTAATTTGCAGCCATTGAAAAGATGGAAGTGAAAGAAATAAAGAGGAATGCTAGACAAATCAAGGCTCATCATTGATGTTTCAATTTTTTTTAATTGAGTGAAATTTGAGAGGCAAGACATAGAAAGAGACAATGACAGTCGGGTATAGATGTTGGACCCCGAACTTTAATTGGACGTCAGAACTATTAAATGAGAAATTAGTGATGTTAAATGTTTATTTGGGTAATGTGAATTGGAGAAATTTTAAATGATATTTGGGGGTTAAAGCGTGA
>JANVCQ010000007.1:5936747-5948031 GCA_025531925.1 Erythroxylum plowmanianum
GATGGTTTAGGATTAAGAAGTTGGATTCCGGCAACGGGATCCGACATCAGTTGGGCTCTGGAAACGGGGTCCGACAACAAAACTCCCTAATCTTCCATCGATTCTAACAGTTTTCCTTGTAAGAAGGTGAGTTGCTCTCTTTCTTCCTTAACCACCTTCATCTCGTCTGATTTTTTTGCTTCACGAACAAAGACTTTCATAGCTTCTTCAAACTTGATGTCTGTTGTCATCTGTTCTTCGGCCTTTTGTTCTTTAAAAGATTCGAACACATCAATAGTCCTGAATGAGCTACTCTCCTTCGGATTCTTTAATCCATCATTCATGTTGAATGTCAGTTAGTCATCATTAATCTAAAGGATAAGGTTCTTTTCGTGGACATCTACAAAGATTTTTCAATTTCCATAAATGGTATGTCAATAACTGGTCAATAAAAGACAGGGTTGGCATTCTTTTCTTCATACGCTTTCGTCATCCTTTGGTCTTTAATAAGGTGGGGTTTAGTTTGGTTTTCCACCGGTCCTTTTGGGTCTCTCCCATTTTTAGGTGCGATAGCCCATATTGCTCTCTTTGATGAATTTCCATATTACTTAAAGAATCTTCCACACTTCTCTTACAAAATTCATAGGAAAGCTATCTCACTTGAATCTCTAGGTTGTAAATACACGAGGCATGATTTTCTGTTACTTCCTCAATTTGCTCTTCTAATTTCTTCTGACTCTCTTTCATGTCTGTGAGCTTATCTAGGATCTTGTCTAATTTAGAATCCCATGAACTGGATTCATCTTGCTGAAGTCCTAAAAAATCTTGACATCGTAAATGAGTCCTTACATTATTGGACCAATAGGAATTTGGGTGGTTTGCCACCCTAGAGTACATATGTTCCAATAAGGATCGTTACTACCCCAACCATACTGAAACTCATTGTAATTCACTAAAGTTTCTTGCTCCCTATAATATCTATCTTCCATTAATGTTCTTTCCATTTCTTCTTGGCATCTAGCTCTTCAGATGTCTCATTTCTTATTTTAAGATGTCTTGCTTTGTCTCTACTTTATGGACCAAACTTCTTTCTCTATTTTTTAAACAAAAATAGTGAAAAAGACCTTAGATTAAAGAACTAAACTAATTGCCTCCCCGACAACAGTGCCAAAAACTTTGATCGTGGTTTTCAGATATGTGTAGTTTTAATATTTTATCCTTGATATTTTACAAGCGTACAAGTAGTTCGCATAGTATCTAAGGTGCCAATCCCACAAGGAGGGTTAATCTAATCCTAAACTCTAAGGCTAAAACAAATTGCATAAATTCAACTATAACTAAGCTAAAACAATAATGGAATTTAATCAACCAATTCAAATCAAGAATAAATCACGAAATATTAACAAATTAGCATATTGCAATGCACACACCAAGAATAAACCTAAGGAACTACCAATTGAGAGAAAAGGGAAATTTTTATCTATCTTCAACACTAACCTAATTATTAATAAAATGTCGGATTATTGATCCTAGACTATCATAAGGTTGGTTACTCTCTCTCAAGTTATAACAAAAAGTCATAAATTATAAACCCTAATCAGATTATGAAAAATTGCAATTTCTCAATTCACAATTTATTCAAACCTTAATTAGATCTGAAATTTTCTACTAGACTACCAGAAACCTATGTGAGATCTCTCTTCACACAATCATCTATTTGATTGATTTCTGGTTCTTATTAAATTACATATCTCTCTTTAACCCAATTTAATTATTTCTCATTCGATTCACCCTCTCAGTATATCACCGAATTATGTAAGTGCAGAAATTAATCAAAATGAATCCAAATAACATAAACAATCAAATTTTTATTGAATCAAAGATAAAAACAAAACTATGATTTCTAAATTGTAGAAAAAAACAAGAAAAAAAACGTAGCCAAGGGCTACCTTGTTGTAGTGAGACAAAGTTATTTGATAGTCTTCTCTTCTCATTAGTCTTCTTATCTTTTATTTACTTGGCTATTACTAATATTAGATTTAGTTTCTTTTATGTTTTATTATTCTAAAAATCCACTTCCATTCATTACTTTTAGACTAGTTAATAGTGTTAGATTTTTCTATTCACACTTCTTCATAGGAACGATAATTTATTTACCATTTTATTATTTACTTATAATGATAAATATCCTTAATCAGTGAGTGATAGATTTTTAATAAGAAACTTTTGGTATCATTAATATAAATATTTTAACTTTGCTAATTAGTGATAAAAGATAAAACAGAAATTTGGTAAGGGAGACCAATCCAAGATTGAAAATTTGAAAGGTTGGTGTCAGCATTGTCATATGATCAAAAAATAATGACAAAATTTATACCTCAAACTAATGGAAAAGAAAATATTTTAATGATATTGGCTAGCACAGAGTCAAAGATAAGGACAATGTTGGTATTGTAAGCCAATGGGGGATATACTTTGCACAAAAAAGTGACATAAGACTTAGATGAAACATGTTTAGGATTTCGTGACTTAAAAATGTAGATTTATTAATTACATTATATTTTAAAAAATAATTAACATATTGAAAAAATACTATAAACAAATATTGCCTAGTGAAAGACAGGATATAAACACGTTTGATAACTTGTACATGTCACTGTCTTAGCTTGACAAATCAATCATCCCATGAAAAATCCTTTCGGCATGTTCATTTGAAATTTTATAATTCAACTGTGAAATACAATAACAAGCTTTTTGGTGTTTAAAATGTAAAACTTCTAATAAAAAATTGAAATTACTAATCTCTGTCTTTTTTCATGCCGATATTCTTGTACAGTCGGTCTTATATAAAACATATTCGATATGTGACAACTTCTGTCCAAAATATTTGCAAAGTTATATTTTTTAATTATGGTCCTAATCATCTCTTGCGATGTTACTATTCTTCCTCCCAACATACATATATTAGAAAGAATCAGGAGATTAGAAACAATTGGAAATTATTTTTTGTCACTTGCTTTTTAATTAATGTTTTCTTTTATTGTCGGGTCCAATAGGGGATGTAGGGAACTCCTGTTGGCTTGATCCAGTTATCTCCTCGGAGGAACCTTCCTGGTGTGAAATGTATTGCATGTTCACGAGTTATGTTCTTAATTCCATTCCATGTAACCCTAGCTTTCTTGTCAGCACCAGGACCATAGTTGTTGAATTCAGTGTACCAACATGTTTTCATTCCTGTGTCCGGTGGTGGCCATGGAGTCCAACCGTCTGGCTGGATCACATCATCGATGAATGATTCCATAATGATTGTTCTTGAGAACGGCTTCCATGGACGTCCAAGGTATGACTTGAATTGTTGCCTAACTGGGAATAGATCAGGATGTGCAGTGATGGTGCTGTTTTGGATTATAAAGCCCGACCGCTCTCTCCTTTGTTTTCGACCTTGTGCAGTCACTATGTTTTGCTGGTTGTCCATGGGTTTCCGGACTAAGAATGTACAGTTCTGGAATGCCACTTCCCCGGCGCCGAAGACGAAATCAATGGTGCCAGAGATGGTACAATCTCGGTAGAATTGGCGCTTGACATGTGCATAAAGTGTGTCTTGATATCCATCAAATGTACAGTTGTAAAAAATAGCGTCATCTCCTGAACTCCTCAGAGCCACTGCCTGATGTTTATCAGGACCAGCAGTGTTCTCAATTCCAATGTTCATGGCCAGGAAATTGTCTCCAGAAACAACTGCACGCATGCAGTTTAAAGTTCGTAAACAAATTTGATCTAATAAAAAAGTTTACCTTGCCTAATATGGATTAAGGAGTAACCACGTACTGACTGTTGGGCAACCGTAGGTGGTGTATCCATCGTGGACGTTCCTGTTTCCTGTGATGCGAGTCTTTTCACCGCCATCTCCGATCACTATCAAATTGTCCATGGAATGGTTGAACGAAACGTACTCTTGGTAAACTCCCTCCTTAATATACAGCACAAATGTGGCATTGTTTTTCCTCTTGCCGATGCGCATTATTGCCTCATTAATCGTTTTGAAGTCTCCACTTCCATCTTTAGCCACAACAAGGTCAGGCTTAACCTGAGTAGCAGACAAAGCAAGGAGTCTGCGAGTACCAAACTTGACCCATTCAGGGAATTGATCATCATGACCAAGAACAGGAAGTTCGTCATCAAAATTAGTAGTCAGCAGACGGCGCGCAGCACCTGAAATCTGCATTGAATCGAAGATAGAAGAGAGTCCAGACACAATGTCAAGAGCAATGCTCGTAAGCTGCGTTGCAGTCTTCATTACAGACCTCATTTTCTCTCCAGCGTCTCCAGTCGTGTTATCGAACCCATCCAAGCATGTTTCTTGAAAGGTGAGAGAAGCAGTAAGCCAAGTCGATAAATCTGCTAACAATTCATCGAGGTCGGTAAGATCAAAGTCACCGATTCTCTCGAAAGAATGCTGGAGCTCAGACATGGACATGTTCATGAGCTCTCTACACTCTTGCAGGGCTTCACGGGCTCTAGGGTCCTTTTCTATATCTTGCATGACTGTAGATTTCTCGGCAACTTTAATGATGTAATTCTGGGCCACCTTAAAAGTAGCTTGGATCAATTCTTTAGGGTCTGTGGTGTTTCCGGCGGATTTTTTGAGGTTTTCCTCACAACTCTTCTTGTATTCCGCTGGTTGGCAAATGGCTTTGATGGCTTTTACTGAAGCAGAAATGGGTTGGGTACTCTTATGACTGCTTCCATTGATATCTTCGTCATCTTTACCATTGTTGTTAACACCAACCCCGACCGTGACAGCCACCACCATAGCTACAAGAAGAAAGGAAGAGACACCAATAATGGCAATTCTTTTCTTTTTTTTTCCATCATCCCCGTAATTAGACATTTAATTTGAAATCACTTGCACAAGATATACGTATAGATATGAACAAAGTTCCTTTTTCTGATGTTGTTAGCAAGCAGCTTTCCAAAACCCTTCAAGGGAGGGAGAAAAAATCAAATGAAAAAAAAAGAAGTAAAAAGAAAATCTTCCTTAGTTCATTGAAATTAAAGAGTCACTCTCTTATTTCCCCCCCTGAACATGCAATATCAAATTATTCCCTAGGGAAGGAAAAGAAGATGCTAAAAGTTCAAGGGAAGAGGATTTGTTTAAACTTGTCGACTTTAAATCCTGAAATGCCTCCTCATTCTATGGTTATCAATGATATGAGGTTCTTTTATAGTAGCAGAAGAAAGGCTGCACAAAATTAACTAATGATCCAAAAATAAGAAGAAGGTTAAATCTGTTAAGAAAACGTGAGGCAAAGAGTGGAGAAAGGGTTGATCATTGAGATTTTTATCTGGCTGTCAATATTTCCTAATTATAAAGATCAAAATATGTGGTAGTTATCTTCATTGTAGTTTTGTCTCTAGTTATAGGACATTGAACAATGATCCTATCGCATGTCCTCTTGACAGGGTAACAAAAGCGAAGTTCAAACTTTTCATTACAGGATCCATATGAGTTATCACAATGAGAATTCAACCCAACTTTTGTAGACGTAACAAATTCATGTATAGTTTCAAATTCGTACACATGTATTTGGGAAATATTAATTATTTCCACAATATAATCCTAAATATGAGTTGAAGTGCATGTGTTTCATCGAGTACTTTAGTATATATTAATTAGAATAAACTTTTATAAAGCCCGCATCTATTTAATAGTATATAATTGTGTGTGCAATTGAAAAGAAAATATGGAAATAGGAGATGCATTAGATGTGTAATTTCTATTCCCTTGACTCGTACCAATGAGAATTTGACTCCGTGAGAAATTGAACCGAAACTTGCAAAATTGTCCTATCTTTTTAGTCGATAACCTCAAACTAATCAATCAAATTAGAAACATGGGTGCATTAGTATGAATATGATGAATTGGATTGTTCGAGCGAATTGGAAAAAATTGTCAACTCATACATAACTCTTTAGTCAAATCAAGAAAATTTTCTTATTGAACTTTCAAGTTTTGTTTGTATACTATTAAATATGCTACCAAGAAATGCAAAAGATTTCTATTTACCTTTTTGTTATTAGAGTTCCAAATAGTTTTATCATCAAGCAATAGAGACACTCATTGATCTATAATATGTTTTTTTAGAAATTAAAATAATTATATTCCAACAAGAAGGCAAAGCCTTAAAAGAAAGTGTGAGTTAGACTTATAAGCTAGCTACATCCAAAATAAATGGATCCAAATGACAATCATATAATCACTATGTAAAAAAAAGTCGTTTAGCGACGGATATTATCGATGAAAAACATAAAAATTTCGTCAGAAAGATAGTTTAGCGACTGAATTTTCCAACAAATTAAGGAGTCGTAAAAATAACCGTAGCTGATAATTTTCGATGAATAACAGAATATTCATCGGTAAATTGACCGACAGAGAATTTATGTAACCGTCGGTAAATATATCAACAATTGTTTGTGCAGTTGACCGTTGGTAAATTTTCAACGGTTAAAATTTGTCCGTCGATAAATTTACTAATGATATTAGTTATTCCATCGGTAATTTTATTACAACCCTACCGATGTTATGTTTTTCCATCGATGAGTATAACTACATTTATCAATATTATCGATAGTTTGTTATTTTCCTTCGGTAAATATAGTTGATTTTTACGGATGCAATTTTGTTTTCCGTTGGTAAATTAACAAAATTTTTATTAAAAAAATTCCCTTCATTAAATTTTATTTGATGATCTTACGGTTGATGCATAATTTAAATAGTTACGAATTATCTGAGCATAATATTTTGATTTGTCTAAATAGAAAGTTGATTGATGATATAAAGTTAAAATTATCTTAATTGATAATAAAAACATTAAATTGTAAATAATAAGTATTTCTAACTCAAATGAAATGACTACAAGTATACTATTGATTTGGGATGCTCTGTTTGCTGCGATGAGGTGCTACTCTTCCCCTTCAACTCATTCATCTTATTACGGAGCTGAGCTATGTACTCTATCGACTATTGCAACTGAGTTGCCAATGTTTGCAATGTGCTTCGAAGCTCATGAACTTCATTGGTTATCGACCGCCTACTAGATATTGTTATACTGGATGTGGAGGATTATGAATAACTTGTGTTCTCAAATGAACCTAAGCCGAATATTCTTCTACGATGATCCCTACCACCCACTGCATGAAGATAAGTTTGAGTCTCATCAACATCTTCAGATCTCTGAGACTGAAATTGAATGCTCTCTTATATCTGGTCCTAGTAGAAGACAATGTTTATATTAGTAAGTGATAATTATTAAGCATTAATGTTAAACCATAAGTTTCACATACATTTAGTTCTCTACATCGGGTGTTGACAAATGATATACTGTCATACTTCTTAGTGTGAGTGTGCAAAAAGAGCTGACGGGGTGTAGGCCTCATACCCATAGACTTTTCCTGCATAGGAATAAAATGTTATAAGTGAACTAGTATTTATAAAAATTTCGGCAGACTTTTCTCTATTTTTATGATATTTACACCCTGTTAAACAAAGAAAATAACTCAACACAGCTATATATGGTACCAGACATTTATAATATTATCATTATCCATAAAACACATATTTTTATTCCCAAATTCAACATCAATTTAAATTGAAATACAACAAATTAAAACAATCAGAATATAAATGTAAAGTTTAGATACTTAAAAATCTCTCTGCATGCTCATGGTGGGTAATAGATCCTCCCGAATGTACAGGAAGACTCTCTCCCCCTGGTCCTCCATGCCTGTTGGTAGAATTACACTCTGAAATGGACATGGCCTCAATTGATGTCCAATACCACTGCCAATGACTCCATATTTGTTGAGAAATATAAGGCGGTCGTACCCCAGTCTTTTGTATCGCACCAACAAAGTTTCGATAATGTGTACATGCTCGTCTCTCCCATACTTTATTAATGACCGCGTCAAATTTAAAATCTCAAAAAAATTATTTCTGAAACAAAAGGAAAGACATGCAAAGGTGCGTCACGACGAGTGGTGTCGTGACGCACCTTTGCATGGGAGTGCGAGGTGTCTCACGTCCATGCAAAACTTGTCACAGTTATGAGTCTGTAAGCCCTCCTGCAATCTTCTTCTTTGTGTTTTCAACATATAATCATCATCTTTATTTTCATGTCTTTACTTTCTCTAATCTTTCTCATTCTTCCTCCGTTAAGACAAAGGATTGTGAATCTATTAAAAATAGCTCAAATACGATGCTTTTAACTCGCTTTAGCTCTTTCTCTTCTGAATTGTACCCCATATATGAACTAAAGTGAGTATCTTAAATATTTTTGTATCATTAATCACTAAGTGTTATGGAATAAATTGATAACCCATTAAGCATATATCAATAGTTAGAAAATTTTTACAAACACTTGGATCCAAAGTCTCCTGATATAATACTATATGGAATTAGTTACTGACTCCAAACTCTCATTCCTTCTTTTGTTGATTATGAAGAACAAATTAAGCATTATGGATATATTGCATTTTTTGGCAATTGACGATAACCACTTTTTATCTATAGAGTGTGGAGAAACTAAGGAACATTTTTTTTGTTGAATTCCAATATGCCTCAAATGTCTAAAAAGAGGTAAACAAATTATGTCAATGGAGCTATAATGGGAACTCACTCTTTGATGCCATTCAATGGCTGAAGGATCATTCGAGTACTAATAAAGACACTTTGTAGATCTGTGTTTTGTTATGGGATTAAGCATTCAAGGGGTATTGTTGGAAAGAAAATTTAGGAAAATAAAAAATAAATCTAATATAGAGAAGGAGATTACAAATGGGAACCTATAAAACCTAAAGGAATTAATTTACTTAAGAAACTGATCAAGGAATTTCTTCTAGTCTAAGATGTTGATGATTACATTTTGTTTTTCATAAGAGGTGATTCATTAGATTTCCCTGCAGGCATTGGTTGTATCTATAAATCTTTTCTAATTTCCATTGCTTCTTAATAAATTCTTTTAATTTCTCAAAAAATTGCCAACTATTTTCAACTTGAGTTTTGTTACAATCTAAAGGGTGGTGGTAGCTTGAGGGTTAAGATAACTGGCCAAAATTGCTTTGGTCCAAGGTACCATTGGAAGATCTTTAAAAATCGCCTCCTTGTAGGTTAAGTTAGTGAATTTACTATTGCTAGAATTCCTCCAGATGTATTTGTCATCATCTATGTTGAAATGAGTCTGAAAGATTTCATTTATAAGAGACCTGGGTAAAGCTAAGTACTAAAATACTTCCTTAACAGTTAAGGCTATTGAAACAAAGGCATTTAGTGAAGTTGATGTTCTGATAGTTACATCTTCATTGACATTGATCAATTCCTTGGTTGAGAGCCAATTTCCATACTAGAAGCTAATAGATTCTCCATTCCCAACTAACTCTATAAATTTTGTCTTAAATGTATCCCTTTTTTTGAAATGAATTTTAGTGTGGTTGAGGAACAGTGTGTAGAATCAATTGCCTAGATACTCCTATTCTTGATAAAGTAACTATGAATCCACTTTCACCAAAGAGATTGTTTGTCATGCATGCCTTTAGAACCTCTTGGTAAGCAATATGGTATTCATGGCTCGAATAGAACATATCCTCGTACCTCCTTGTTTCCTTAGATTAGATTTCAATCAATTTCATCTTGGTTATGTGATTTCCCTCTATTTTGTTAGACCACAGGAAGTTGTTGAATATCTTGTTTGTGATTTTTATCATGAACTTGGTTAAAGCCAAATAAGCAACCCAATAGACATTGATAGAATTAAGTATATATGTAATAAGTTGAATTCTCCCAGCTGTTAAAAGGTGTTTGGAGCTCTAAGAAGATATTTTAGATTAAATTTTGTTAAAAATATTTACAAAGTTTCTTGATTTCATACTATAAGAGGAGATAGGGATGCTAAGATATGTCATTGGAAGGTTTTGCTACTTAAAACTAGTGATATCTACAATCTGTTGTTGTCTATTAGCTGCAATCCTTGAAAGATAAATGTTACTTTTGGCATAGTTCACATGTAACCCAAATCGCCATTGAAAGATTTTTAATGCTTTCACTAATATTGATGTAGATATTGCTTCTTCTTTGGAAAGTAAAATTAGATCATCTACAAAATAAAGATTGTTTAGTTTGAGCTTCCTGCATTTGAAGTGATATTTGAAACTTCCTGTTCTTTTTACAACCATTTCAATGATCTTGTAGAGTACTTCCATAATTAGAGCAAAGATATATGGAGAAATTAGATCTCCTTATCTAATGCCTTGTGACTTTTGAATAATAGGTAGGTTGACCATTCATTAGTATGCTATATGTGGGAGTCTTTGTAAATTGCTCAATACACTAAATAAATACCTTTAAGAATTAGATAGCTTGCAATGTATTAATGATGAAACTCAAATCCACTTTGTCATATGCCTTTCTGAGATCAACTGTGATGTAGTAATTGGGATTGCCTCTTTTCTTAGAGTAAAAGCTAATGAGCTCTTATATATGCTCCTAAAGTAAAACTAATGTGTTTGTGGAGTGTATATACCCTTGAGTCTTTGAGTAATGATTTTATAGATAATTGGTGTTGAGCGCCCTGTCGGGAACCCAACTCTTTGCGAATATCATAAGACTCTCATATCTTTACTTCATCATACTCGTTAACAGATTACATACAATTAATCATCATCATTACATTTCAATACCCTTAAAATAAAAGGGTTTTTACAAAGCTATAATGGCTTTTCAAGCCGCCTTATAACATAATCAGAAAGCGCAAAATACCAAATAAGCAAATTCGGAGTGATGCCTTGACTCTCTTTCACTCCATCTCTTGCTCATGACCTGGAGGTAGGATAGAAAGGGGGTGAGCTTTACAGCTCGTGGGTAACATGCTTATAACTGAGAAACAAGCAAAAATCGTTCAAAAAGTTCGTTCTCATAAAAAATTCTTACTGAATCATAAAACACATGTTTCTCAAAATTCTTGTTATGTAATTAAAATCACCACAGCACAATTAATGCATTTTTCAACTTGGTCATAATTCATATCACATAAGCACATCAAATGACTCAAGGGTTCCGTGGAACAAAACAGAGAAATCGAAGTTTACTCCGTGAATGAAACGAGTCTACTTTTCAGATCTCGTGGGCCATAAGCGGGCAGCTGGGAGAAGGCTTTATGTCGACGTGCACATGACTACCAAACAAAGCACATACGCAATGCTCAAAATCATTTTATTAAAATGAAATGCTTTCATACTTTTCATGTTCTTTTTC
>JANVCQ010000007.1:5960186-5986189 GCA_025531925.1 Erythroxylum plowmanianum
AGTTTTCTTTGTGGAAAATCATGCTCAAAAGGTTGACATGGACCGTTTTGCAAATAAGCTCTTCGTATTCTATCACGATCATTAGGATGATAATCTGAAATTTTTTTCTGTAATCCTGGATCAGACTGAAGATCATCTAAATTGACTTATAAATGAGGATGCATTAAGGGGTTGGGGCTAGAATCCTTATTTGTAAGAGGCCTCTTGAGAAATTTGTCCATAACTGAAATCAAAGTTAAGTAATTAGGGAAAAATTGAATACAAAATAAATAAAAATTATCTATTCACAAAAAAATAACTAATTAAAACTATTTGAAAAATACTTTACACATATGCAAATTTATGAAATATACAAACAAAAAGTAAAATTTTCGTATGTACTACGATTGGACTTGATATGGAAAAGGATTTTATCTTCATTACAAAGGGATGTGAATTTAATACCAAGATGTTCCTTGCAAAATACATATTCCTTTTAGTGCCTTGCTATTTGCTAAATGATATATGATGATTATTGACATGGCTACTGTCTACTGATCATTATTATTATTATTTGCTAAACAATATATGTTTAGTGCCTTGCTATTTGCTATTGACAAATAACATGGTTCACACTTGACACTTCCACCTGTTAGATGACCGTATAATCAATTAATCATCATATATCCTTTTAGTGCCTTGTTATTTGCTAAACGATATATGATGATATACGGTCATGTCCAGAAACATGGCATGAGGTATCATGTTTAATGCAAGTACCAAAATCCGCAACGTTATGATGGAATAAAATGGCATAAATCAGGAAGAAGAAGCCAACAACGATATGCTCTGATATCAGGAATTCATATATCGCTTATGCCACTATAAATAAAATGGATTTTGGTAGCAACGATATGTATAATTGCCTCAGATGAGAAAGAAAGTCACATAGCTTGAACAACGAATAAGACAGTATATTAAAAATTGGATGTGAGCCCAGGTGAAGACAAACCTTACCTTGCTTCTCACTTGTTGTATGTTCAAAAAAAAATGGTTTGTAATCATTCTTTAGCACTTCTGTTTTTTGCTTTGGGTGTGGAGTTAGGGGAAGAAGAAGCCAAAAAGACATAAAGTAGTATGATGAAGAAGTCAAAAGGGTAGAAAATTTGAATTAAAAAAGTCAATTAAGTATGTAATTTTTATCTCTCTATTTAGAAGCTTTTATTTAAAAAAGTCATGGGCCCAAATAATAGTAGTCTTAATAAAAATAGATGGGCTCAAATTTTATTTTTTATTTGATATCTTAATATATCTATTTTTTTTTTGTCACCAATTAAATTAATGGGGAGCAAAATTTTAATTTTTTTTATAAAATTAAATTTTAAATTAATATTTTTTAAATGTAGCGGGGGCAAGTGCCCCCACTGTAGCTCCTTCCTTGATGATCACTAAGTGTTAAGAAAGTGAATTTATAAACATCAAGTACACATTAAATTCCCCCACACTTAACTTTTGAAGATGCTCAGGCAAAATAAGAAAATTAAAGTCACAAACCAAACACTTTTATAATTTCCATATTTCCTAAGAATAGATAGTAATAAATAAAGAGAGATAACTTTCAAAATCATAGCAAGAACTTAACATTCAATATCTCTACTCATGATCAATAAAAAATCATCACCTTTAGAAACTAAGCCATTTATAATAGACTTGAACAAAGTGTGTAAATAGCATTGATCCATAGGTACACTCAAACAACATTTATGATCATGACATTCCATGACTTTATATATCACTTCATTTCTCTACCACTAAGATTCGCATGCATAATCTTGAATCAAAGTAATATTTTAAGGTTGTAATGTGGGCAAGGGTTATGGTGAGATGTATTTAGGTAATGTAGCATAAAAGTCATTAAAGCTAGTGAAGCAAGAAAAAATTCTATATAACATCAAGCGCAAAAGTTGACATTCACTCAAAATTATGATTGTAAAAACTATGTTTCATAACTTAAGTTTAAGCTGTCACATCACAAACCACAAGAAGTATAACCAATTAGAAGGGATCACTCATGCAGTTGATAACAAACAATACATTATAATCATAGGTGGTGATCCTTCAAAACAACATCTACTTCATATGTTTTATAATAAAATCACCCATTTTATAGAACTTTAGGAGGAAAAAGTAACAATGAATAAGTTCACACAAAAAATGCATTTCCTCCTTAATACTTCCATTTAAACATATGTTTCTTTCTTCTTTTTTTCTTTTCTCTTTTTTTCTCTTTTTTCTTTTTTTAACAAAAATTAAAAAAAGCTACGTCAACATTGGAACTCATTGATAAGACTTAAAATAGCACTCCTACAATTTAAAATGGCATTCCAATAATTACAACAAACCCACATATATGCACACCCCCACACTTATACTTTTGTGCCTCCACAATCATCAACAATTAACAAATGATCCACTAGCTTTAAATTTAATTTTTTATAAAATTAATAGTAGCATAATTAAAATTAAATTTTATTTTATTTTTATTCAACTAATAATAGTATAATTAAAATAAAAATGATAAAAATAAAAAAAAACTCACAGGTATGACAATTCCTATCACGGACGTGACAGTTATGTTTTAAGAGCAAAATAGAAGGTATAATTGACTTTTGCATGTTACATTTTCAAGCAGTTGAGTGAAACGTTCCTTTACTCGAGCGTTTTCTTTTTCAACTTATTAAGTTAAATCTACCAACCTAATTAGTCGTTTACCAAATATTTTTATCGACTGTTTCGTACAATCAATCAGTTAAAAGTTTTACAACCACAAAAAATCAAGTAGTAAGCTGTTTACCAAACAAGGCCAAGATATTTATAATCCTTGCTGTAGTGAGGATGCTTATGACACTTAAAAACATCCCTAAACTCTCAATTTATCATAATTCCAGTAAAAACTTATAATATCCAAGAGAAGTATGAACACCGTATGACTCCCATGATAAGAACATTCATTATTGAGAATAGGAAAGTGAAACAACCATAATAATCATTCAGATAAATTGTCATAAGCTGAATACGTGCTCCAACATATAATATATGTATATATATAATTGAAAAATTATTCAAATTCAAATTAAAAACGAGCTTGTTTGTTTCCTAATTCTTTAACATTAGTCGGTTTGGACTCGATTTAGTTTCACCCAAGCTTCATCTCGAAAATATATAAATATATATATATATATATAATATATATAATAGGAAAGTGAAACAAGCATAATAATCATTCAGATAAATTGTCATACCATGGGAATCATATAGCATCCATTACTTTAATGTTTTTATCATGGGAATCATATAGCGTCCACTACATCGCCTGGATCTTCTAATTGTTTAGAGGAAATTGATAGTGAACGTATCAAAAGCACCACCAACTTTTGATCTAGAAACCCTGATAACTATTTTCTCCCAGTGGCCGGATTTTTTGCTCAAGAAATGCCGTCCAAACAAATCCAAAGCCATAATCTATACATGTGTACATATACATAAAAAGTTGAAAATATAGTCATCTTTCACCACGTATACCTATTAACTTAGCAAATAAAGGCTCACTCCATGGTAATAGTGATTAAAAAGGTTTGCACTATCAGAAACAGAGTTTATTGCAAGGACAACGATATCCACAATCAAAAACACGGTATAACAGTCGAGGAAATTAAGAAACAAATCAAGAGCTACCACTAACTAGACAATTAGTATACAAGAATGTTTGCTAACTGAAGTTAGTATACAAGAATTTGTGTTCCAACGATTAATGTGGCATACGGTGACTAAAAGAAGTAAAAACCCTATGTTGGAAAATTACAGGTGTAACTTCAACGGCTCCATACAAAGGTCTCTCATCTCGGCAACGGATCCGGTGTGTGGTTGCTTGTGGTAGATGATGACGTGGTCCTACCACTCACCAATCCATTATCTGCGGGTGGGCTTGAACCCCATTTTCCATCCGACTCTGTAGGTTCCATCACTTTAACAGACCCATCCGTCAAGCCGATAGCAAATTGGTTAGGCTCCGACGGGTGTGCAGCAACCACAAGTGGGTACACAGGTTGGCTTCTACAATAAAACCAGCCCACAAACAATTGAGAAATATCAAGGTAACATTAAAATTAGGGCAGAATTTTAGGGCAGATTGGTTGAAATGGATCATGCAATTGAGTACGCCAAATGTATTAAAATGTGTGCAGCTTAAAAATGTTAATATAAAGAAGGGATGAACAAAATTTGGACGTAATAAAACCTGAAGACGGCATACCCATTCAAGACCGACTGGGACTGCGACTGCGACATATATGCTGATGAAGCAATGCGACAACGTAATTTCAGGCTATCAGCATCAAACACCGCAAGATTACCATCACAGAATGTAGCGTAAATTAACTGGCTGTTACATGAGTATGCCGCATAAGATAGAGGTGCAGACAATAAATCTTGTGGCATCCACTGAAACAGGCAAAAGAATAAATACGCATGTCAGTTGCATTGACAACTATAAAAATGTAGATCACTCATCTGTCCTCCCACCTGCCTAACACGTTCCATCTTTGAAGCATCATATATAGCCAACTGGGTCTCGTGAATAACTAGCAAACGAGTCTGATCAGCATGAAACTGCACCCGAGTGTCACCAGTTGGTGCCTTGCCTGCTGGAATTTGGATTGGAACTGATTTCCTTTTCTCCCATGTATCAATGCTCCACATGCAAATCTACAAACGAAAGGAAGAAATCAACATCGTAAAAACAAGCATTTCAATTTCAAGGCTCATGTAAGTAATGATATTAACCCAATCAAATTATTGCACAATTCAAGTCTGGATGAGTTGCAACAGGATGCGTGAAACAGATCAAAGATAAAGCATCTAGTGCCTTCGACTTACTTGTGCATCAGCGCCCGACGAAACCAAAATATTAAGATTGGTTGAAAAGGCCAAACCAGTTATCCGTTTTTGATGACCCTTCAATTTTGATTTTACCTAAAACAGGCAAACCAGAAACATCAGGGCCAGTTGCTAGAGTGGGAAAAAAAATCCGGAAAACGAATAACTCAGTACAAACTTCAAGAAAGTGAACACCTCATCAACTCGAACATTGTATATATGTATGGTCGAATCCTCCATTCCAATGGCTATAATGTTATTATCCTGAGGGTGGAATGCTAGAAAAGTTGAAGCTGGGGGAGGAGACATGAACGTTGTCATTACCTGCATACCAAGCAATACATTCAATATAAGCAAAAACCATAAACACGAAAACTGAAATGTGTTGCTTCAGCTGGGCATGTACCTTGAAGGTCATCATATTAAAAAGAGAAACCTTTCCACCTGAGGCTGACATTACATACGAGTCATTTTTTGAAAGCGCTATACAAGGGACTGCTTCGTCAAGGTTAACACCTGACACATCATTAGTCATAAGAAGACCACTGTTGGGTTGCCAGTGTTGTGGAACAGTGCTCGCAGTGGCCTACAAACAGCACCCAATATATCCAACAGTTTAATGAAACCAAGCACAGAGAAAGATGTAGAGACAATTCATTAAGCAAACATCGCAAGAACTGTAGGAAACAGAAGAAAACCATACATTAAACCCTAAACCATACAATACCTTTCCAGACGGATTTTGTTCATTACGAGCCCACTTCCATAACTTCTGTATCCCATTCGTCCCTAATGCCAAAACTCCAACACCAGAATTTGTATACAGAAGTCGAACAACCTGCATGCAGGGAAAGGAAAAACGGAAGTTGAAACATGCAGTGGTAGAAAATTGAGCAGTACTTTCAAAATCAGGTGCAATTTGCAGACACCTTGGTAGAAGTGACAGTGCTTTCTGGCAAGGTGACTAAACGACATTCACCAGGATCCACAATTTCAGCCAACTGCCACGGTTTTGATTTATCAATTGTATCATCCACAGTTCTTGGCTTTTCCAAGCTTCTATTTATGGTATCAACTCCATTCTTAAATAAGAAAATTGGAAAGAACAGGGTTAAGCAATTTAAAATTGATGAATTAAATTACTGAACTAAGGTAGCTTGTAAAACAATAACAGAGGGAGCTAGAATATGCAAAACTATGTTAATTAGATGACTAAGTGTACTCAATCCACCAATACAGGTTCCAAAAACGAAATTAAACACAAGCCTTTGTGGCTAGAAATAATGACTACAGAGAATCAGACACATAACAAACCTTAACCACTAACTGAAATTTAAGGATACCTCAATACATAAAATGGTATATAGCAACAAAACAAGCTCGGGACTACAACTCACCACAGTACCTCTGAAAAAGTAGATAAGTTAAAACCTAGATTTTATATTTTGACATACAAGAATTGGTGATGGTCTGACAGGAGAGCTCCTTTCCACTTTACAATTGACTGGACTGATAGTTGTGACACCCGAAGCAGAAGCCTGCAATGAAGAGAGACGCCAATAGGCCTTAGAAGGTAGAGATGTTTTTAAAAGAAACACGAAATGAGCTAAAGGTAGATACTTTCCAAAAGAAACAACAAATGAGCCAAAAACAATTCAAACTAACCTTCATAGCAGCAGCTTCAATAGGAGATTTAAATGCTTCATAAGAAGTTTCCACTGTTTTTAATGATCTCATGCCAGTAGCATTTGCGAGTATCTTGAATCCATTGTCTGTGCTAACAGCCAGAAGATTCCCTTCCTTGTTGAATCTCAAACGTGGAAGACTCTGATAGTAATTTGAATGATTAGCTACATAAGTTCAAAATAAATTGCTCCATGGCAAACATACAAACTTACTGGTAATCCACCATCTGCTTCTGTGCTTGTTAGCACATTAATGTTGTCCATATGCCAAAACTTTATCTGACTATCTTCACCTGCAGCCAAAAAGTGGTTTTGAGTGGTTTCAAATTGCACAACACCACCTGTTGATTTCTTTCTAAACCCAGAATAATGCCTCTTTATTGCTCCTTCACTTTCATTCCATTCAACTAGAAAAGATTCCCCATCTTTGCTTGTCCCACAAGAGAACAACCTAAGAAAATAAAAAATAAAAGAAAATAAAGGAACCAAAGATAATGAGCAATTAGATTAAGGAAATAAACCAAATGGCACTGAAGAGCCAAAAGAAAAAATTGAAGTTAGAGAAAACAAAAGTTGTTTTAGGTCCATCATTTAAGTTTTTCAATCATACCTACTACCATCAGCACTGTAATGCATTGTAGTGCACCAACGGCCTGGAGCATTATAGTCAACTCTTGGACCCATATTATCATACAGCCAAGCTTTTATTTTACCATCCACTGCAGTTGAGAAAATGAACTGCAACCTCGCAACCAATATAGTCAATAACAGTGCAGAGTAGCATACAACAGAAATCTACCATGACAGAATCGAGGCCTATTTGCAGGACTTTTTGATGTAGAGAAGTTCACAAAGTGATACTTAAAGTACATCAGTATTCCAAAGCAATAAGTTATTTCAGAGGATAAAGCATTGTTTACACAAAGCAGACAGACATGATTGACAAGCAAACATTAGGTTTAAGTCTCATTTCTTGTCTCAGACTAGAAAGGTGTGCACAAAAAAACAAACGAACTATTATGTTATTATGTAAGGTACCTGGATGCTCTCTTTGTGGTGTGGGCAAATAGAATAAACTGGTGCCTCGTGACCTTCAAAATTAAACAGCCTCTGTCCAGTTAAATCCCACACCTGTTCCAATGGCCTCATTACATTATACTAGAATCTTCCTCAATAAATCTTATAATAATGGTTTTTATCTCCTACCTTTATTAGTTTGTCATCTCCACAAGTTATGACACATAGTTGCTTGTGAGGGTGAGCAAAAGCCAAGTCATTAACGCCACCAACATGGGCATCAATCTGTGATGAGAAGAGAAGGTAAATAATAAAAGAACAGTAACATATCTTATTTTTTCAAACAACTAGTAGGATGTCAACACACCTCCAAATGCTGGCGCAAGTCATTTGACCCAGTATAAGCATACAAGTGGATCAAATGTTTATTAAATGAAACCCCTGCATTAAGAAAAAGGAAAAAGAACTAAGACATAATAGCTCACGTATGATGCCACTATTTAAAAACACTACATACCCGCAAAATTTCCAGCTGAACTCCAAGTAACACGGTTGACAGAAATTGGTGCATCCTTGACATAAGAGGCCTGCAAGAGATTCCATATTTAACACCTTGATAATTTAATCGCTTGAAATAATCAACAATTGTTGATGTGGCTGTTAAATTAACAGCTTAATCAAAGTATATTGTCCCAGTTCATACACTCACCACAAGGTCAAGCAGGAAGAAACAAATTCAAAGGAAACATATATAGCAGTAAATATAACCTGAAATTGTAGCGAACAAGTTGTCACGTCCCAAACTTTGAAGGGCTTAGAGACCAACCTCTCCCGCACCCCAAGTTCCCATAATGTAACCTCACCATTAGCAGCACCAACTATTCAACACACAACAATTGTTAGGGAGGCCAAGGAGGATGACAAAATGTATTCCAACTAAACATAACACAGCATTGATCCCAAAAACAAAGAATCTCAATAAGAAGATTAACACCATACCAAGAAGCAATGTGTGATGAGAAGGATGAAAATCCATGCTCATGACCGTTGAGCCTTGATGCATGGTGAAGGCAACTGTCCTTGGTAGATCTTCGAGAGACCAAGGATGCTGCTGGCGGGAACTTGGATAAGTAACCTGAAGACAAAGAGGTGCAAATCTAAGTGTCATAAGAGAAAATTGCAAACAGGGAACTCTATGGATGCAACAAAAGGTATAATGAAAAACCCTAGAATTACATCAATGGCACACAAATTTAAAATAACCTCTTCAATAGATTGAGCAGGCCGTAGACGTTTCATTAGTTGCTCATGATCTGGAGCTTGAAAATCAGCGATGTTTGGAGCTGTTGATGGTGTTACAGGTCGTTTTAGGACTGAAACTAGAAAAGTTAAAATTTTGTAAGAAACAAACTTTACCGTATAACAATATTTCTTTTTTGGACAATGCAATATGCTACAGGTTTATTTTCCAAAAAAATGCTCCAGGGTTTATGAATCATCCAAGAGTACTCAAAGAATCAGGAAACAATCACAACTTTAGTCAAAAAGGTTCATGTTCCAAACTACATATCCTCCATAATTACTGCAAAGGAAGAAATAATTAAGTAAAATGTGTCATTTAAATTATTTTGGTTCCATCAACGTGCACAGCAATTAATGGCTAACAAGAACCATTACATCACTAACCTTGATTTTGTGGAACAGGTATGGTTGATGCAGTAACAACAGCAGCTTGCACAGGGGAAGAAGCAGATACATTTGCCATCCAACCAGCTAATGCACCAGCATTGGCTGCTGCAGCAGCTGGAGGAAATGGCTGTACATAAAAATCAAAAAGTAAAACATTATACAGTCAAACTTCAGTTGCATAAATTAATATGCACTCGAAATGAAGGAAATAGGATATCATACACCATGACCCCCAAGAGATGTATAAGTAGCAGGCTTGGCAACAGCAGCAATAGGAAGATTGACAGGAGCAGGAGCAAGAGGACCATTTGGAGGTGTACAAGTATGATCTGTGAATAAAGTCTTGATATCTGGGTTTGGCCTGGGGTTCTTGCACAGCTGATGCTGCCAGTTCAGGCTGTAAAATACATGGGGAGGCAACAGCAGAAGTCATATGTGAAACCAGAGAATTATGCCTTATACTTTCAACGGTAACCACAAAGTATATCTAGAGAGAGAAATCCTGGGGGATGAATAAAGGGAACAATACCAAGACAGTTATTATAGTATCTTAGCAAAAATTAAAAATAATTATCACTGCTTTTCTTCAGTAACTCATTAAATGAACCAAAAATGGACTGATGCTGAAAATAAAAGCACTTATAGGAAAAGACCCTCCAAATAATAGATAAATAATAAGTTAAACAAATTAACTCATGTTCGGTTCAATAAAGAGATCATTTTCCAATGACACATCTTCCTGGCACTCGTAACACATGGAACACTGTAAAAATTGTGTTCACCCTTATACCAAACGCATCAACTCAAAATCATAATTCATTCTTCATCCTATAAAGCATAAATGTTACCTTTGATTTATCAAAGTCCTCAATCTAGATGATCTCAGAGTAGGAAATACAAGCTTATCACGGAAAAGAGGATTTGCTTCAATAAGCTTTTTCAGCTCTACCAGCATTATGCTACGAGCTGTTTTAGTATCACCATACTTGGAAAGCTGCTCGTTTTCCCTGCATTCAGATCAAAAGACATATCATATCATTTTCACTATTCAAAATTTTAAAAAGTTCCATGACAAGCAAGCATTGCCACAAACTATTCTCCGTATCTGGTACATTTTCTTTCATTGCTCCATCAAGAAAGGCAAGAATTTTATAATTTTACATAATCTCAAACAAGAAGATTTTTCAGATTGGCTTTTGTTGAATGTTTTCCAACACCAAAGCATTGGAATAAGCTAGTTGACCAAAATCTTCTGATTTACAAACAATTGAGCAATTAATGAATTTAAATTATCATGATAGATACTTTGATAGAAACTAAATTGTTCAATAGCGTGTTATCTATCCAAACTTTCAAATAAAATCAATATGATTGAAGTGCAAATGAAAATTACCTGAAATTTCCAAGAGTTAGAAGCTGGGTGATCTCTTTGTACAATTCTTCATTAAATGTGGAGAACACTTTCAAATCGGTGACTAAAATTTCAACCCCTTTTGCTTTATCTTGCCTGACATCACATAACCGACAAAATCAAATATTCTTTTAGCTATAATCAACCATGATATGTATCCACAGATACCGACAATATCAACCATATACCTATCAAGTGCTTCAAGATATTTCTGCTTTCTGATTTCAAAGAATATCTTCATGGAATATCTATTGTCATCAACTTTGGTAAACCCTGACAAGTACTTTTCAACTTCGTCCCACTCTCCAGCCTGAACTTTCTCCTCAAAATACTTCGTATTGAAGAAGAATCCTGATTCTTTCTCAAGTCTGTGGAAAAAGAACATTTTGATTTGGGCAATGTTTTCATCGTGTTAAAACATGTTTACCTAAAATAGAAAACTTTCAGATTTTTGACTTCTAATATTTCAAACACAACAAAGAAAAAGTCCCTGTTCAAATAAACATAATCCAAACATGTGCAAAGGTTTTATATTTTGACATATGGGCGTAATAGTTGAAATCCCTCTCTGATCTGGCACTGTGAATGCGTCTCCAGCTGTATTAATTGAAGCTCTCGCATTTATCAAAATTTAGCCACAAAGGTCAGAAAATCCCAATTCCGATTCTAATTAAACTGCTACAAACAATCTTCATTACTCAAGCCCGCACAAACTGCTTGCAGAACAAGTCATGTTTCCACACCGGAGAAACGTAACAACCTAGAGTACATTTCCACAACTCATTCCTCATCTTCGTAACTTCCATCTTGTCTACTATCCCTCCACAATCTAAACAACGATACAACTCACGAACTCTCACCATATACAGTTATCAGCTTTCACAAACACCGAAAACCACCAGCCAACTAAACCAAACAAGCTTGACTTCAACAAATTGAAATTACAGTAACAAAACACATTTGCAGCTCAGCCACCTACCGATGAAAAGCAATAGATACAAACACAACTACACCCCCACATGCATGAACACAAGGACATACGTACAAAACGTAAATAAATACCAAGAAAAAAAAAGGATGAAGAGTTAAAAGAAGTTACTTGTGAACAGACTCCTTGAATTTCTCTTCTTCGAGGAACTGAAGTATGAGGAACACCAATTCTCTGCTCAGCGATGACATATCTAAAACTCTTCAATAACGAAACACCACCGATCCTAAACAGAAAAGGAGTGTTTTCTAATACAAGGAAAACAAAATCTAGCTTAAATCAGCAGAGCTGGGCCCCGAATCTGAGCTCAATTGGCCTAAGCTCCAAGTCCAATGAGTATTAGGTTAGGGTTTCAGAGAGAAGAAGTAGATAAAAAGGAGAGAGAATAAGAGACCTGGTCTCGCTATCTTCGATGCGTTGTACAGGGGTTCTTGCTTGTTCAACTGGCCCTATCACTGATAAGTCCCTTGCCATCGGATACGTACGTCTGCATGTACCCAGTGCTTATCAATTTATCGTTGATAGGAAACGCGATGATTGCGTCACGGATTCCAAACCACAGATTCAAATGTAACGAAGATGCGCTACACAAGTCCATTCGTTGGCTGCTACTGTCGCTTTCACTTTTCACTCTTCCCGGTAGCAAGTAGCAATATTTCATGTCGTTATAATCGCAGCTCGCGATATATTTGGTTCCAGTCAGTCGAATGGCACGGAATTGCAATAGTAAGTAGGAAAAACAATTTTATTTGATTCCACAAAGTATTTTAAGAAGGTCTTAATTATAAAAACGGCATCTTTAAGTTATTTATATTTAGATTAATTTTCGTTCAATTCAGGTAAATTTTATGCGAGAGATAATTTTTGGTCCCAAATTTTAAATAATTGCATACGTGAGGAGAGTTCGAGCAAACTGGTCTAGCAAAATCATATCTATTTGTACTTTTGTAGTAGCTAATGTAATTGAATTTACATGCATACCATCCTAAGTCATGGTTCCCTAAAAATAATACTATCTATTCAAATTCTTGATTTAGCTCTTCTTTTATTCAAAATTCAAAATATCCGGAGACGTTATTTGCTGTCTTATTGACCTATGCGCTTGGACCTCTACGCAAGTAGAAAACTTTGGCATTATGTTAGGGCCCCACTCTATCATAGCTACGAACACGACTCATTTCTAGCTAACAGGTTGTTTCCACGAGACAAATCACAAACTCGTTAGATGTTTGAATCGCTACTCATCGCCTACTTTCATATTAATCTACAGATTTAGTTGCGTAAAAATATTTTTAAGTATTAAAATTTTAGGTTCACTTTTCACAAAAAAGTAATATTAAGAATACCGTACCAAACTAATGCTGTATTGAATTCCGATATAGTACTATATTAATATCAGTTAATATTAAGTATTATTTTTTGTATTTAAATTTATAAATGATCTCTGAATTTTTTTAAAAATTACAAAATAGTTCATTTTTATATTATACAGTTGTACTGTATATTTTTAATCTTGTCTCTAAAAATTATAATAATAAATAATAATCATAATTTTAATTTGATTTATAAAATTAATTTAATAATTATTAATAAATATAATTAAATTTAAAATATATTTTTAAAATATATAAATTTTTATTTAATAATTAAAAATATAAAATAAATATTATTTTATAAATAATACTTTTTTAATTACTTATTTTTAAAAATAAAATATTTCTATTAATACTTTATTAATAAATATTATATAAAATATTAAAATAAATTTAAATAAAAATAATTTATTTTTAAATTTTATTTAATTTATGATTATTGTTAGTTATAAAAATATTTACTTTTATTGTAAAAATTAAAATTAAAAATTCATAATAATTATAAAAGCTGAAGTAAATAAAATAACTAATTAAAAAACTTTGAAAAAAAGAAGACGAAGGGAGAGTATAAAAATTTTTGAAAATTTTGCAAAAAAGTCTCCCTATTTTTTAAAATTTTCGGTACAAGTTGATATTTGACCGGTATTTTGAATACCGACTGGTATCATCTAAAACCGATCAATACTGACTAGTATTTAAACCTGATATAATTGACTTTCTATTTCGTATCAGTTTTAGTCCGGTATCATACGTACCAACCAATTTCGGCCTATACAAAATGATATCCAAAATGTTGACAAGAAGTCCTAATAATTAACTAGGTTACCTTCCTCGTTTAAATTTGAGTTGTTAATACAATTATTAACTTATTTGAAATTAATATAATTTATGAATTATTTCATATATTTAATAATTTATATAATACATATTTAAAAAATTATGACTATAGATAAAAATATAATAAAATGTATCATAATCAATGTAAAAATGCATTGAGGGGGTGTTTGGTTCTTTGGTTTGGGAATCAATCAATAGATATGGAATGAATACATGTAATTGATTTATATTATGATTATAGGAGATATATGACTTTTAGGAAATTGTCCATACCTCGATATATTAGAGGAATGGGTTTTATTCTTAGTCCGACATGATAGCCTTTGTCACACCTGTGACATACTTTTTTTTTAATTATATTTCAATTAAATATAATTAAAATATAATTAATCAAAATATGCTTAATTAAATATAATTAATTAATTACCATATAATTAATTAATTATATTTTCTCTTTTTTAGCAATTAAATATAAGTAATTAAAATATATTAAATTTTGATGTAAAACAAAATTTTTATAAATTTTATTTTTCAAAATTTTAACAAAATTTTATTTCTCAATATTTTAAACTAACTAACTACTATCAATGGTAACAATAATCATTCTTTTATCTTAACTAACCATCATAATTATAGTGATTATATCTATTTTTATTCGTCACTATATTTATTCTTATTTCTATTACCGTTCTCCCATGTAAACCAACTGCCCCTTGAATTTTATTATAGAACATCTTACAAATTATTTAAAACAAATTTTAATGGTCATAACATATTTAATTAATGGAGAAAAAGGGTTGAGATTCAAAATATTAAAGACAATGCAATAAGTTAAGAAAGAGAAACAGTACCATGTTTCATCCTGTCTTGGATTGTTGTATTCTCTCTCTAATGGTTGTCTTTCTCTACTTTCTCTATAAACCTAACCCCTATGGTTGTTCCACCTACTTCCTTTGATTGTGTTCCCTTTATTGAGTGCCTCACTAACCCTCTATCCACCTCATTTCGTTCTTTTCTCTTCTCAAGTTGCCTTCCATTTGGTTCAAACTGGGCCTTTTTTCTTTTTAAGGTAGCCTACCTTTGTTTCTTGCGTAGCCCAAGTCTTGACAATTTATCGCTATTGGTAAAATGTCATCTGAACTTTCCTCTTCCACCTCGTTCATTGCAACTATTCTAGCATCTCTTTCGGAGCATGAGGATTTCCCTCCCCTCCCTTCCTTACAGTAAGCTAACCCTTTACCCCTGAAGGTTGAAAAACAGTCATGGAGTAGAGTTGCTAGAGATCCAGACTTATTTGAAAAGCTCCACTTCATTTGTAGAATTAAGGAATGTATAATCTGTCCTCCTCCTGAAGTGTTACAAAGTGGTGTAACCAAATGGAGAGCTTCCTTGGTAGGCTATTTCTTGGATAAGAGGATGGTTTTTCCAAGTGTTCAACATTAGGCGAATTTGAACTAGAAGAAGTGGGGATTATTGCAAAGCACTTTGATAACCGAAGATGACCTCTTCACTTTTCAATTCTCCTCTGAAGAAATGGCAAGGAAGATCATGGATATAAGGCCCTGACACATAAAAGGTAATCCTATCTTTATAAGAAAATGGGAGATTGGTTTTAAACTTGATAGATCATAACTCAAAACTATTCCTAGATGTTAACTTCCATCGAATAGCTCTAGAATACTGGTCCTCTAACTGGTTGAACTATTTAGCTACCTAGGGACTCTTAGGCCAGTGGATGATTATAATATGAACATTAAAAAGGTTGACATGATAAAGTGTACATGGAAGCTGAAACTAAAAAGATGATGCTTGAAAACATCCTTATTGTGAAGTTTAATGTTGATGACAACCTAGTTGAGGACATGATGAAACTGTCATACCCCTGGAATGCTCACCTAAAGGATACTAGTAATGTATAGATCCCCAAGAGGAGTGAAACTGAGGCCTCAAGTACTAATGGGAAGTCTAATGAAGAAAGGAATAAGGAATCCCCTACAAGCACTTCAGGAAACATTCAATAAGTTGAAATAGGAATGACCCAATCCCTTGTCTCAAATACAGGATGTAAGGAGCAATAAGTGAAAGTTCCCTACTTACTAAGAGAGAAAAGTCAAGAAGTTCCTAAAGAGAAAGAGATACCTAGAAAGGAGGAATCAATTGACAATTCAAAACCAAATTGCAATGAGAAACAATTGGTAATGATTACAAATGCTAAAGTTGAAGTGAATACTACAATAAGGAATCAGAAAGACGAATGGCAAGATCCAAGTTCTAGTAATCGCAAATTAAGGAGAAGGACCAAATCCAAAAACTTCTGATGGCTTGCACAATATATGAAACGTACATAGACTTAATTGTCCAAACAAATAGCTAGCTCTAAAGGATTACCTTATAGCTAGACAACCTTGATTGACATATTTAGTGAGTTGGTCAATAATGCAATAACCATAAATGCACGACATAGCTATAACTAGTACCGGTAAGTATAGGTCGATCTCACAAAGACTATGAATACTATTAATTACCCTTCCCCTATTATCTAGCCTAAGGATTGATTTTAGATTTTTAATAAAAAGAAAATAAAAACTAAAACAATTAAAGAAATAGGAAATGATAATTAATGCAAAGACACTGGAATTCACTTAAAAAGTATTGTTATCAAAATTTATTATCTAGATTCGAATCCCCTTAAACCTCTAACATATTTGATCTTTTATTATGCAATTGCTTTGTTGATGTATTGGACCATGGAGACTTCTATGGTATGTTAATAGCTGACCTTGAGTTTATTAACAAATAATACTAAGGTCTCTAACTAAATTACTCAAGTTAAATCTTATAGGCTTGCATAACCAATTTATGAGTCCCCCTTATTAGGTTTGACCTTGATCTAGAAGATTTATGTCATCCTATCTCTAGGATTGCAATTAACTCCTTCTAGTTACGATAGATCTATTCACACTAGAATTTCTCATTCTCTACGTATGAAATCAGATTATGGTATAATATTCTCGAGTTATTAGAACATAAATTAAACGCTTAATCAGATCACAATATATCAAACAACCATCTACATTAATAAAAGAATCAAATCATATCAAAGTATTAACATAATGTTCATCTAACCTAAATACTAACAGAACGTTTAGTTACACATGATTGAATACAAGATAAACAGAAATATAAATTGAAAACAATAGGTTCATAATCCTAAATCTCCCTTATTGTCTTCTATCGGATGTTCTTGCGATGTAAAGGCTTGATTTTGAATTTTGATGGATCTTTTGATGATTTCTTCGTATTTTTCACTTCTTTGGACCAAAATCGCACCTAGAGAATGAGTCCCATGTCTAAAATCACCACCCCATATCTCTTATACTGCTCCCTACCAACTACCTTCTCTTTTACCTTCTAAAATGTCTCTTTATAACTAAATTTAGGGTTCTGAGGAGATGCACAGCCTTTTGTAGGGTCATTCATCAGATTGTGCATAATCAAAATTCTCCAAATATTGCAAAAGTGCACGGCCTCAAAGAAGTGCACAGGCAAATGTATGGTCGTGCATTCCTTCAGATTTGTTGACTTTACATTTTATGTCGTGTTTTCATTCGAATTTTTCTCCTTTAAGTTCATAAAAGCAATTATCATCTATATGCACACCTGAGACAAATTAAGTACCAAATATACGAATAAATGCATAAAATATTAAGGCAAATACATCAAATATGAGTGTAAAAATATAGTCAAATATCCATCTATCAAACCTCATTTTATTGTTATGGTAGAGAATAAAATAAAGGAAGAAGCATTCCTAGGGAGATTGAAGCTTCTCCCATCAGATTGGGCAACTTTAAGCAACTACTCTAAGCACCCTAATAGGAGATTGATAGTTTCTTTTAATCTAACTCACCTACATCTCTTTAACTAGTTTTGTATAAATCAGCTTATCTATTATGGGTCAACTCTTAAAGCTTGTATTGTACCTATATCTATCTTAGTTTTCTACGTTGTTAATTATGAAGAGGGTTAGATTATAGAAAGATCTGTAGGAAATTAATGTGAATATTACAACTTCATGGATGATAGCAGGAGACTTTAATTGTTTGCTTTCATATTCTAAATGCAATAGAGGAAGGGGTACCTCACATGTTGATATTAGAGAATTGAGCTCCTTAACCTCCTCACTTGGACTTGTAAATCTCAAATTTCAGGGTTCATTATTCACCTGGAGTCATCATTAAAGTGGAGAAAAATTCTTACGAAGTAAATTGGATAGATGTTTAGTTAATAATAGGTGGTTAGCAAGCTTAAATGAGAGTTATGCTGTTTATGAAGAATCTCTCGTCTCCAACCACTCTCTTATCACTATGCATATCTTTAAAAAAATAACTATAAGGAAGTCAGCATTCAGATTCTTTAACTATCTCTTAAAACATCCTCACATCAACTCAATAATTTCTAGTGCAGTAGTGAAGATTTTCCAAGGATTGAAGGCCTTTTAATGTCTTCAAATCTTGAAAGCTATAAAATCATATTGTACTTTATTGTTGAAACACAGTTCTAATCCAATGAAAGGAGATAAGATGCAAGCCTTGGAAAACCTCTCAACTAGTTAGAAGGCTCTTGTTATCAACCCTAAGGACTCTACTTTAATTGAAATGGAAAAGGCTAATTTGAAGAAATACTTTGCAGCTTACATATCTTAATTGAAAAAAATCCAAAATTTGGTGGCTTTAAGAAGGGGATAGGAATTTCAAATTTTTCTTCAGTGTAATCCAAGGAAGGAAGAACATAAATAAAATTGTATCTCTTATGGATTCAAAAGTCAATCTAGTTCATGATCAGGAAGGGATGAAATAAATGGCTAGGAGACATTTTAGGGATATCAATGGTATCTCAATAAATACCTCAAAGTTTCCTGGTGAACTACAAAGGAATATAAAGGGAGACATTATACAAAGCCACCATCCTATGCTACTCAAATAGTTTTCAGATGGGAAATCAAATAAGTCCTTTTTTTCTTTTCATCTAGACAAGGCCCCAATTCCAAATGGCAACAACGCTAGATTTTTCTAAGAGAAATAACAACTTATTAGACCCTCAATTGTAAGTGCAGTGCAAGAATTCTTCAAAAGTGTCAACTATCAACTGAGCTTAACAAAACTTACCTTGTATTGGACAGAGCAACAATCATAAAAGGACCCTTAAAGTTCAGTCTGTCTGCCTAAGGAATATAGAGGACTTAGAATTACTTATGCTAGCAGAATGGAAAAAAGCCTTAATGGTTAAGTAGCTATGGAGAATATGTGTGGAAAATAAAGTTTGTGGGTGAAATGGATTCACACGGTAAATATCAAAGACAGTATTTGGTCTATCCAAAGCAAACCAAATCAATCCTATTCTTTCCAAAAGATTCTAAATATAAGGCAATTCATGCAATCTTATGTCAAACAGTTCATTGGTAAATGGAAAGGGCACAAATTTCTAGTTTGATAATTAGCATCATCTAAGGCCTTTATATAACACTCAATACTTTTAAACTCTAAGAGGATCAATTCTAAAGACACCAAGGTACATAAGGATCAATTCCTAAAGACACCAAGGTAAATATGCTAACATAAAATGGGAATTGGTCTTGGCCTTTTCAATCAAATAGAGGAACCGACTCTATCTTGAACAATATGCTAGAGTACCAACCTCATCAATTGCAAGATGATGCTATACGATGGGTGTAATATCCGGTTTCCATACTAAGGGTTAGAACCCTAGATTTCTGTAAATGAGAAATAGCAATCAAAGATTAGGAAATGCACTTCATGCTCATGCATAATATAGTACACATACACGTGAATTTCATTATTGCACATATTTCCATGATTTGTTCATGCACTCATTTGATATTTTTCAAGTATAAATGATTGTTTTAATATGATTATGAAATGGATCGTGAATATTTTGCCTTAAAAATTGACCTGTTGAATTAAATTATTGATTTAGAATTTTTGGTAAATTTTGATAATTTTATGAAATTATGGGAATTTTTGGATTAGGAAAAATGTCAAGTGGCAAGATAATTGATAAATAGTACCAGAAATAAATGTCAAATGGTAGTGGAAATTAGTGATAAGTGACATTAAGATTTAATGATAAGTGTTATTGAAAATTTGGAGACAATTGGATTAGAAATTAGAGATAAATGAACTAGCTTTTTAAAAGAGCCAATTGGAGACCACATTAAAATGACAAGTAGCAAGTGACGAGTGTCACAACACTTGCCACTCACGACTCACAATTTTATTTACCTAAATTAAAGACCATCTCATGGTCTTTCACTTGTTATTTTCGATACATGCTTCTTTTCTTCATCTTCTTCACTCATAACCATCTCACTCTCACCCTCATCATGTTGATTTTTGTCCAACTCTTTCACTTTGTTTCTTCAAGATTTGTTGTCTTCTCCCTCTTGTTACTAAAAGTCCTAACCCTTCTACCTTGAATGATGATGATGATAGTGTAAGCCATGAAAAGCTAGGGCTTCATGGTGATTGAAGAAGCTTGGAGTTTAATCAAGTAAGTTAAACTATGTTCTTCATGGGTTGTCTAAATAGAAGCATATATGATGATATTTGGTGATAAAATGATCATGAAAACAATGTTGAAAATATATGTGTAACATGGGTGAACAATGAACATATCCATGTCTTGCTTTTATGTTTTGATGGGTAATAGATTATGGAATGATATAATGTTGGATTAATAGAGTAAATGAAGTTTTATATATGTTGGAACATGGGTCAAGAAATGAACACATTGATATCTTGTTTTTGTGTTTATGATGATCAATATTTCATTAGTTGTTGTTGAGATGATTTGAGTTAGAATGATCATTAAAGATGGTATAGGAAAAAGTGCAGAAAAAGTTGATAGATAATGGATTTTATGTTCTATTTTCTTAGTGTATTAATATGGATCTCTTTGGGTGCTTTAGAGATGAACTAAAATGATTCTAGAGCTAAAGAAAGGGAGTAATGTGGTGTCTTGAAATGGGAAGAATTAAGGTGATACTTAGAAGTGAAATGAAAGTGGAAATGAAGTTGAACATATCCAGAAAGTTGACGATGAATGTATATATGTATATGTTCTATTTTTTGTGTTCAAGATCAATCATGGACTATAATTTGTTTATGGATAATATTAAGTTGAAATAGAGTTAAGAATGATGGGGAAATGATAATTAATTAAACTAGAAATGAAAGACCAAGCATAAGGTGTTGAATGTAGTAATTAAAGAGTTAGAAATTTGGAAAATATGGATGCAATTGGATAGATTTTGGGGCAAGAGGCACAACTTTTTATGTGGATGTTGGATTGAGGACATTTAAGTATGCTTTCGAAGAGGACTTTGAGGTATACAATCTATGAAGACCCCGATTAGAGATTTTTTTTCTAAAGGGTCTAATTTTCACATTTTTATAAGTGACCCGTGAAGGTTCGCCTAGTAGACATAATGTCCCTTCAAACAGACATGGACAGAGCTGGAAAGCTAGAAAACCCAAGAAAGGCTACCCAATGAACATTCACTGGCCATTTGGACTTAATTTAGGCTAGAATGGAGCTTAAATTGAACCTAGAATAATGCTTGAATTAAGTGACTAAATGTGTGATATGTATGAAGAGATAATGGAGGTTATAACTTAGTGAATGAATTACTGATATCAAAGTACCAAATGTATGAGTATAATGGGAATGAAGATGTTCACATGATTGTAGTTACGATTCAGAGGAGTTGAATAATATGTATTAAGTAAATGTGAATGAGAATAGGGTATTATAAGAGCATATAATGTTAGAAAAGAAATGACAAGAAATTGATTTATGATATTAAAATAACCAAGTGTTCTTGAGGTATAAGCCTAAGAATAAGCTAGACACATACAAAAGATAAGGATTGAATGGTGAACTTAGATTAATCATGTATAAATTAAGTGTAAACCTAAGTTCCATTAGAGGTATATAAATTATGAAATGAGAATGAGCATAAGATGTGAATTTAGGTAATATACTCGGGATTGTCATTGAGCATGCATTATACATAACACATATATATATATGAATGTGATTGAGTATTCATAAGATTGTGCAATTAATAATGTGTGTGCAGTATGTGTATTGCATGATCATGATATACAAGATAAAACATCTGCATCTAGACGTTTCCAGATCATGGAAGCTACTGCTAATCTGGAGAGTACTATGAATCGACCTAGATGGTCTTATTTCATTGTTTGTTCTATTTTAAATTTCTACATTGAATTACTACTGGTATGATTTATGTGAATGTGATTAAGACAATTTTGGACAATAATAGTCTGAGGAGTTTGATAAATGTGAGAACATTGGAAGTGCTCCTTTTATATGTCTGACATAAATAAGTGATTATCAACATGACTGTTGAATGTCAGACTTTGGTCCGATGACATGTGAAAGTAAATATGAATGTGAAACTCAAATTAAGTGACTGATATAATATATGTGAATGTGATGCATTTCATTACATGAGTGCATGACAACATAAAGGCTGTTGTGATCGAAATAGCCACAAAAAAACTTAAAGCTCAAAATGTGAATAAGAGCCAAAGGCTCACTATGTATAATGAGTCCGATATCTTCAATGGATACGGGACTGTTATCAATGAGTCCAGTATCTATAATAGATACGGGACATTATAGGCACTCGATCACAACAATAACAATTGAAAGTGAGTCTTATTAGCATTGCATATGCATTTGATATTTATGATTTAAATGGTTGAAATAAATAGTTTGAATGATTTCTAAATGTGAAATATGATTTAAGTTAATATAAAATGTATGTGACTCAACATGTTGAATTGATGAAGTGATGTCAATTTTATGATTATGTGAATTAATGCGTTATGTGATTTAGTGAGCTATCGAGGATGGTCTACTCATTGAGTTCACAAAACTCAACCCAATATTTGCAACATTTTTCAGGCTTAGAGAAGATCTCCAGTCAGACAATTGGAGTCTAGTTATTGCATTCGAGTAAGAGATAAAGGTCGGGATCAGTTCGCGTCTGTATAGATTTTTCATTATTTTGTATTAAAAAATGTATTTCGCAATTATTGTATCACGTGTATTTAAATAATTCTGTTTGTAATAACTTTCCAAATTAGAAATGTTTGTAAATGAGATTGATCAATAAGTGTAAGAATAATAATTTTGATTACGATGTTTATGAAACTAAATATATGGGCCCAATTTGATCAGTGATTTTTTGTAATATGCACGGGATTTGTGAAAATTTTGTAATGAGTGCGATTAACTGATTATCCTAGTATGCCACCCTCGTATAGTATATCCTTAAAGGCCACCGGTATGTTCGGGGATATGCCTTATGAGAGTGGGGTGCTACATTTTGGTATTAGAGCCTAGATTTAGTGTCTTACGTAGGCGTTTTTCAAAATATATGTCACGTTACATGCATTTTAGACATGTCATAGCAGGCAGTAGCAACTGATCCCCAGTCTAAGCCACATTTACATGAGTCACACGCATGAACATTTGTTAAGAGTTTAAGATATTAGAAGCAATGAGAAGGACGATGATCTGTTAGTAGATATTTAGAAATGAGAAATAGTATATGGTTAGATATGATAGCTAAAGATTCAACGCATTTGTATTGGTAGATGTATTATTGAATATGACATCAATATTGTACTGTGATGAGATATCCTCGAATGTGATATAGATGTGAATGCATTGTCATGGATTGTTTGGGAAAAATAGAGATATAAGTAGAAATGATGAGATTAAAGTATACAAGCATAATGGAATGAAAACAAAATTTTATTATAACCTTAAGAAGATGAACTTGGAACCAAAATGGTTGTTTGATTAATGTGACAAGAGTTATGATCCACCTTAAGAATATGTTAGCAGAATTGAGATCGAAATTTTAGGATGATTATGCATCTATAATTCCGAATTGATTGCAAACATACGTATGTATGACGATATAATGGTAATTGGAAGGTGAGATAATAATAGTGATATATGTAAAAGTTGTCAAGGTTAAGTTTTGTGAGTACATATTTAATAATGGGATCACCATGACAAGTGAGAATATTGAGCATATATGTATAACATGTGTGGAGATGATATAGCAAGCAATCTATGACTTATTGAATATTTGTTAGTTATAGTTCCCATAGTTTAAAGTCTAAGATGAACTAGAGTAACACTTGAAAGTGTTGTTAGTGATCAATCGGAGATAGATTAAGATTGTTAATGATGCTACTATAGTTGATGAATTCAAGAAAAAAGAAGAAGAGCACGATCGTGACATAGTCCCCATAATCGAGGACAGGTGCAAAAGGAGAAGTGTTGTCCAAAATCAAATGAGATTAAGGTATCCTTAGCATGAGTTATTTATTGGTGAATTGTCATAAATACATCTCTAGATAGAAATGATTTTAATAATATATACCAAGGTATAAGAGTAAATGAATCTGCTTATTGCTTCACTGAGTCTTATCTGTTGGGCCCCGTTCCCGAAGCCCAACATTCGGAAGTCAAAACAGCATGGAGTGCCCAAGTACCCATAAATTACAGAGCATATTTGGGGGACTTCCAATTGGAATTTCAGTACGGCTTCTTCATAACATTTGTTCCCCGTTCTCTTAAGTTTCTAAAGACACCAAAAACACCCAATTTGATTTAGAAATAAAGAAGTTATGGCGAAAACACTTTCAGCTCTTACTAATTCGAGACTGAATACTATACCCAAATTCACTTCAGAAATTGAAAATATTAGGGGCTGAATTGAAATTTAATTCCTTCAGAACATTTGTAGATCCATGTCTCTAGTTTATTTTGAAGTAAGAATCAACTCAATTGGATATCTACAGATCGAGATATCGCCAAAATATTGAAATATGTTCATAAACATATCCAACTCATACTCTTTTAACCGATCCCCTCACTTTGATTCAATACATCTTTTTCAAATTAATACCAAAACCTACAAATAAGGTAGAGGAATGTCTTAGAAATCTAACGCTTCAAAAATTAGGTCAATCGGAGGTCAGACAAAAAAGTTATAGCCAAAAGAGTAGAGAGAGGTCAGGTAGCCCTCGCGACCAGCGCAAGAGCACAACGTCGCCCTTGCAACATGCGCGAAAAACCGCGACGTTGCACTGGCAACGCGACGCGAATGAAAAACCGCGACGTCGCACTCGCGAGTGCGACGCGCTGCGGCCTCCTGATTCCTTCTTTCTCCAACTACCTAACTTCTAAACTCTATAACTTTTGATCCAGAACTCCAAATTTTACAAATTTGGTACCAATGAAAAGCTAAAAGAAATCTCTACAACTTTTATGAAAAACTCAAAAGCAAATTCTACCTCTATAAGGGTCAAAATTCTACTTCAATGTGACTGTCCCGAAAGTTCCATCCTAAACAGCGTCACAACTTCTAATGATCATAACTTTCAACTCCAATGTCTAAAAATTGCATGCTATATACCATTGGAAAGCTAAAAATATAAGCTACAACTTTTATGAAGACAGCTTTGGCTAATTCTCTCTAGATCGATATAATTTTTTTATTGAATTTCTGCCCATCATCCCTACACCTAAGAAGGCTTGCTAAACATAATATCCCTCCATATTCATTCACTACCAAGTAACTTTTTGGTTACTTTTGAGCCTCATTTCCAGCAACTCATTCCATACACATTTCCAAGCTCTAACATTGCATTCAAAAACAAACAACCAATCGCAAACTCAATAAGGAAGAATATGCGCATACACATATTCCTCTTTCACAATTATCATACATAACCTATAAAGTAACACAATCATACCCAAAAGGAAAAATCCTTGAATTCTCATTCTCATTTCAAATCAAAATGAATATCCATACATAGCTTTAATTACATATCAACATGTCCATCACTAATTTAGCACAAGATACAAAATACATGAGAGGCTCAATGTTTGATATGCTTATAAAGCTATCCAAAAGTCTAGTTACTAACTTAGTACAAAAGTATCTAATGCCTTGG
>JANVCQ010000007.1:6000096-6015140 GCA_025531925.1 Erythroxylum plowmanianum
TCTTATTAATGTTTTATTATTGTGATGCCATGTGGAGTTTAGGGAGGTTTGTTTGTAGTTCTCTCTTATCGTAGGATTGTACCGGAATGATCTACTGGTATTTCGGTGGATACTCTACGGTAAGGGGGTGCTACAGTCATGCAATTAAACTTGTTCAATCTTTCAATGGTGGGTAATATCTTTGATGGCTCTTCATATAGTAGCAGCAACTTTAGGGAGATTAAACTTACACCAAACAACATTGTACCTTATAACACAACTGAGATTCTATTGAAAAAACTTCCTACATTATGCATTACTAAAAATTCAACTCTTATATAGGCAGCATTAATTTCTATCTTCCATATTCTCATGTAACAAAAATATGATGAGTTTATTTTACATATTCCTATCAGACATTCTTGACATGATCTCATTCTTATATAGTAAAGAATTTGCAACATTTTGATTTATAGGAATTCTGCCTTTTAGAGCTTGTAAATCTCCTACATTCATTAGTGGTCTTGCTATAATCCAATTATCAAGCCAAAAATGATTTTGCGTCCATTGTTATTTCTAATTCTATTTGATTTTGCTTGCATTCATATCTTGATTTTGGTTACAAATTCTTAGGTTTTAAATCCAAATCTGAAATGAATTAAGTGACAATAGTGTGAATATTGCGTGAATGTTAATTAGATTGTCTTGTGAATGTTGTATGGAAATCAACAAAATTATGCATGAAAGAATGAATTTGGAAGTGAACATACATGAATTATTAAAAAAATTCTTGTAAATTGAGTCACACCTACAATTATGTAAGTCACGGGTGTGACAAAGGGAGTCATGGGGCACAATCTGTGACAACTTATTTTGCACTCATTTTTTTATCCGACATGTGCAGTTTTTGATGGTGTAATAACCCTAAACCTAGACTCGTGCTATAAATAGAAAATGGAAAGTCAGCTAAAGGGGGTTGGACACTCTAGGAACAAAAAAGAAAGAACAAATAGAAGGTGTGGAGATGGACAAGAGAGAAGAGAACAGAGAGTAGTTAGGTTAGGTGAAGAAAAAGAATAGTAAAGAGGTTAAAGCAAAGTTAGCATTCGGTCATCTGGGTGATCATCAGTCAGAAGCAAAAGGCGAGAGCCAATGCAGAAGGCTTGAGAGTGACAGGAGACCACTGCAACTCCCTCATCCAATCCTTGTTTACTTATTATGTTCCTATCTATTGCATTATTTTTTTGTTATTTTACTCACTACTATGTTAGCTTAGCTGATTGTTACTCTATCAATTTTTGATAGTTCATTTTGGGTATTCACTAGTTTATTGCTTTAATATTCTCTTATACTGATAAACATGGGAATGAAGTATATGAAGATGAAGAATCTTGTTCATTCCATGGTGGGATGATATCTTTTTCTTGAGAATTAATGTAGCTAGTTTAGTTAAATATGCATGATTGAGTTACTGTTGTATTGTCTTATTATTATTTTTATAGTCTTTGAGTTGAATAGATGTAAAAGCATGGTCAAACTTTGCATCATTTTGGTATTAAACGAATGATCGAGAGAAGAAGTTTAATATGAAACGAGAAACTATAGATGCTTAGTTTAAGAATTATAATGTATTAACTTAAGTGGTAATTATTAGTAGGGTTTTCATAGTTAATTTGAATGACAACTTGTCAAATATGAAAGTTAGATTTAGTTTATTATTCAAGTAGATCTTAGAATATAACTATTAATTTTAGTAAGATAATTATAATTAATTCACGTGCGTCATGCATAGGAGATTAAATTAGTGAAATTAATTCTTAAGAGTTTCCACACAGATTAGTCAATTCGTTTTTTACTTCCAATTAAATGAGTTCACTTTTTAATCTAATTACGTAATTTTTTTTAAGCCTTTACTCAACAAATTAGGATGGAATGTCTAGGATTGCATTTGTTTTTATTTTTTAATGAACATTAATTTAAGTAGAACAATTTTACCTCTGTGAGAGACGACCCTGGGTAATCAACTACAACTACCTCATCTACTTGTGAGTAAGATAGCCTAAGTATTTTTAGAACTTATTTTGGCAGAACATCTATTCCCAACTTTCTTGATAATATAAGGATTGATTGTGCTTCTAAAACTGAGAATTTCCTTTAGAGTAGTTGAAGTGTTACTTATAGAAAGATCAATTTCCCATATGTTGTTACCTTTGAAGTAATATTCATGTACCCATTTGCACTATAGAGATTTCTGATCATCAATTAACCTCCATAATCTCTTGACAAGCATGCATGTATTCAATAGTCTCAAGGGAATTCTGTTTAACCCTCTATACCTTCTTGGATTGTACAGCTTAGACCACTTGATAGCAGCTCATCATCATTGGATCCAAAGCATAGGAATCTTTTGAACATTTTGTCAAAATTTTTCATTCACAACTTTAGGAATAGCTAGATGTGAAGCCTAATGTTTGTTGATTGAATTCAAAATAGTTGTGATTAACTGAGCTCTACTAGTTAATAATAATGTTTTCATACTCCATCTAGAAAATTTTGCTTATATCTTCTCCACTAATGGTTTGAAGCTTCCATAACTTAATTTTGCGGCAACAATTGGGATTCTAACGTAAGTTCAAGGTAAAGGCAGCCCTTTGAAACCAATAATGTCACTCACCATATGCTCCTGATCAAAAGCACTCTTAGAAATATAGAAAGAAAACTTGTCATTATTTATAGTCCAGTTACCTAGTAAACATCTTAATGGCCTTTATCACTACTATTAATGAAATTTTATCCACTCTTACTAAGATTATTATATCATCAGCAAAGATAAGGTTTAGGACCCATTATTCTGCACTTGGAGTGAGACTTGAAATGCGTAATTCTGTCAATAATTCTTTTTAAGAAAACGTTAAAAACTTCCATGACAAGAGTAAAAGAATATGGTGAGGTTAGATCTCCTTGTCTAATGCCTTTTAAGTTGTTGAATGTTCCTGTGAGTTATCCATTAATGAGTATGCTTAATGTAGTAGTGAAACCCATTTTTGTCCACTCTATGAAGCATTCTGGGAACTTCAAAACTTTTATAATGTCTCAAAGAAATGTCCAATCTACATTGTCATATGCCTTCTTTAAATCCAGTTTCAATATATAATTCTTTCCACCTTGTTACTAGAATATCCTTTCATTGATTCTTAAATAAGTAGAATATCGTCTCTCTTCCCTCTACCTAGTATGTAAGCCCCTTGTGCACTTTCAACATCATTAACTAGGACTTTCTTGAACCTATTTGCCAATATTTTTGAAATAATTTTATAAATGAAGTTGCAATAAGTAATAGGCCTGAAATCCCTGAAGTGTTTATGTTCTCCATATTTAGGAATTAGAATGATGAAATTTCCATTAATCTCGTGTGCAGTCTCCTCTTCTAAAAAAATTTAAAATCAACATATTGCTCCATTTCTTTAGGGATAGGCCAAGTTTTTATCAAGAAAAGTAAGTTGAAACCATATAGCCCTGGTGCTTTGTGAGGATTTAGGCTAACCACCTGATCAATATCACGTCGTGCTACTAGTTTGGATAGAATTTCCACCTCTTGTAGGGAGATGCAATCTTCTATGATATTCTTTAAAAAATCAACTGAAGAATGAGCATGAATAAGATCATTCATATAACTATAAAAGGAATTATAAGCCTCCTCAAGAAAAAGTTCTTTCTTAGAAATGGTTTAGTTATTAATCAACAAGCTGGATATTTTATTAGCACATTTTCTAGATATCATTGATTTGTGAAAGGAGGATCTCCTATCACCACACTTAATTCATTATATTATGTATCTTTGCTTCATCAATGAATGATCATATGATAGAGCCTTTGGTAGGTTATGCATTGCTTATTTTTCTTTTTCCCTGAGTACAACATAATATGGACTCCTGTAAAGTTGATCCTAAGTAGAACTCAGAGCCCTTTTAGCAGTAGTTATAAGATGATGTATGTTGCCTGCATTCCCCTTGTGCAGTTTCTTGAGAATATGTTTAAGCAATTTTATTCTCTACATATATCTGTGATATTTGGAGCCATGAAATTCAACATTATTACTAGACCATAATGTATCTTCAAAACCTGGTACAACAACGAGGATGTTGTTAAATCTAAAGGGAGTCTTAAAGCTTATAAAATCTATAATGGTGATAGCTAGTGAATGACCAGATAGACATGCATTAGAGAACATTGTGTAGTTGTTTAGGAATTGTTGGAACCACTTTAGATTTCTAAACTTTGATCTAGTTTCTTCTTTGATGAAATTATCACCATATTACTTGTTGCTCTGTGTAAAAGATTTCTTCGTAAAAAGCATCATCAGAATCTTGAATATCTAACAAACATTGTATTAGATCTAAGCAAGGAATCTTAGTTGCATTAGATCCCTCTACTTCTTCTAGAGCTATAATTGCGTTGAAATCTTTAGTTAGTATCCAGGGCAATTGTGTGTGATTGGAAGGTCTCCTAATCCCATCCCAAAGCTGACTTCTCTTATATACATTATTATGTGTATGTATGAAAGAAATCTGCCAAGATGTCATTATGATTTTACAAAACAGCTTTCCATGTATTAATTGATTTGTGATGCAAATGGCAGAAAATGTGAAGAAGGGTGCATCATCATTGTTGACCAAGATAACTATCAAACCATCTTGAGCAGGTACTTTCAATCTTTTCAAGTTTAATAAATATAAATTTACACATATATCCATTATATTATAAAATTGTATAACTATCCATACTATTATTACATACATTTAAAAACATTAAATTAATAAATAATAATTATGGATAATCACTACTTACCAACTACCTAATCAAATGCTTAAGACTTACATCGAGATTAACCTTTAGCATTATCACTTATCTAATTACAAGCTAAACCTCTAGAACTATCATGAAAATAATGATAACAAATTATTAAAGAGTTGGTGAAAAGGGCCTTCAGTAGTTTTGCTGCTGATTCTTAACTTCTAAGAACTAAATTTTTGATCGTCGTAATAACAAATTATTAAAAGAGTTGATCAAACCGGCATTCAGCTCTTCCCGTTCTGCCGACAGAAGTACCACGTCAAGCATGCTTGAACAGCTTCATGCTAAGCCAATGGAAGTATACGGCGATGACTGTGATCGGAAGTGTCAAGGGCACTAAAAAGCAGTAATACCTAATATTGGAGAGGCGGCGAGATCAGGAAACTAGACAAAAACTATGAAGAGATGTTTTCATTTAATACTAAGGAAACATATGTAACTCATCCTTACCATTTACATCAACAATGCATCAACACACAGGAAACTAGACAAAAACTACTAAAGAATTTTAGTTAGTAGCATTTTATCAAATTAGTCACTTAAAAAATAACAACCACACTCGGTAAAAATCTGTTGAGACGCGGGATTTAAAAAAGTTCAATAGTACGTAACCTTACTTCTAACTAGTAGAGAGGTTCTTTCCAAGTACTTAAACAAATAAAACTAAATTCAAACTCAATCAATTAATTAACTAAAAAGTTGATAAGTTAAACATTGTTTAATATAACAATTTTTATTTGTATAAAATGTAATAATATATAATATTTACTAAATTATAAATAAATTCTTATCATTATCACATATTAATTATGTTGTTGTTGCTAAATGATGTCTATATGAACTATTTTATAATACTAAGAATCAACTTATAAACATCAACATATTACACATGTACTAATTTTTTTATAAATATTCTAAGAATAAATTCCAACCTTAATTATATTCTTCATCATCGTCATCACACTCAGTTCGAAGTTTCGTAATAAAGCGAAATGTAAAAAGGTCTGGTAATATACAACCTTACCCTTATATAGTAGAGGTCTAACTATATTATTATTAATTATGTTTATAAAGATTATTTTGTGAATAAATATTAGTATTAATATTAAAAATCAAAATCAAAATATTATGAGTTTATTAAAATTTTTGTTAAAATATTCCTACTTATATTTACGATTTTCAAGAAAATTTTATTGATTTTTTAATTAAGAAAACTTAGCCCTACTCCTATAGAAAGAAATCAAAATTCGGGCTTTTATACCTGAGCCCTAATTCTAAAGCATCTTACCAATAAGGGAATTCGACATATCAACTCCCATCATAGAGGAACAGCTTTTCCGATCAAAACAATGATCTTGATACTTGCTAGATTCAGGTAAAACAATTGTATAATACGAGTAAGACTTGAAATGGCAAGATTAATACCTATCATTTTGAATAGCGGAGACGATGGGGTTATCGGAAGACGGGAGAAGCTTCGATATGATTGCGGCGAAAACGAAACCAATAAAAGAAACTAACCCGGCGACGATGAGGAACCAACTCCATAAAGTTGTCACCTTGGTGTAGGCAGGAGCCATTGGTCCAAAGACAGGGCGATATGGATGATTGATGAACCAGGACAATCGAAGTCAAAGCTTCACTTGGTAGAATAAAGACTGAAGTCACACAACCTCTCTACCTTTACATAAGATTATTTTAAATGAAAGACTTCAAATTTCTCTTTGCGCGTGGAGAGAAGTTAATAACTAAAGTTGGCCCAACTCTATATTCAAGTTTCAACAGTGTATCGAACCTCTTGCTCTATGGCAGCCCAGAATAGAAACTTCATGTGAGAAGAAAGGTGAAACCAAAGAACGACTGTACAAAGCCGAGGGGGATGATTCATTGGCTTCGGCTTGCAAATGAGCACAAGGTAGGTTATCCATGTTAATAGTTTAAATGATTGATTATATGAGTATGTAATTATAATCCGTTTCAGAATGCAATTCCTCTGCTGCCGGTACAGATATACAGAAATTGAGTTCATGTTCAACCTTCAAAATTGAAATTGCTTCCTTTCTTTTTCCGTCCTTTTGTTTTCTCTGATTGTTTAGTTCTGTTTAGGGTGGGTTTACCTTTTCTTAAAGAGTAAACAGTTCCAACTTCTATAAAAGTTGGGCTTTAAAAGTTGATGTTTTTTTTTCTTCTAACAAGAAGTTTGGACGCCTTCTTCACTATTCTGGTTCTATTTTCTGTCAATTACTATATATGTGTAGGCAGTTTCGTATTTTCTGTGCTTTCATCACTGAACCAATTGCTCCCATTTAATTAATTTTGGATGGACGTCTACTCGTATCTTTCCATAATTTGTCCCTTATACGCAGCTAGAATTTGTACTTCTGATGGGAATTTGGTAACTTTGATGGCAAACCCTGCAACTAAATCTGGTGCATTGGTGACTTTAGCAGACCTGCATCCATCCTTTCCTTTTCTACACCAAGAAGGCTCACTTGGAGTCTCTGGAAAGTAAGGCTTTTGACTTCTGCCCTTCAAAGCTAGTTTTCTATCTTGAAGCTTGTGTATATATGTGGCTGCTTTTTCTTTTGTTTCCAAAGATATGAATAACAATGATGTGGTTTCTCATTGAGACGTTTGCATTTGTGTCAAGTAATCTAGCAAAGCTGTATGATAACAATCAAATCCCATAAAAGTCTAATTATCTCCTAGTCGATAGCTCAGTGTTTGCTGAAGTTTTAGCTTTGGCTTTGTGTTGAGCCTGAGAACAATGTTACATTGAAGTTGAAAGTGAAGGAAACCATAGTTGTAGTCTTTTTATCTTTGCGGCAAAGACTGTTTTAGAGCCTATAGGTGTGCCATAAAGAACCCAGGTTGTTGAGTGACAATACTACAAATTAGCGAAAGAGAAGTTGTGAGGAAAATAGTATTGTGCGGAAACGTGAATAAATTTGGAGTGAAAAATAAACAGCAACAAGAACACCAAAAATTTTTATACTGATTCGGCAATGTTTACGTCCAGTTTGGAGACGATTGAGTATTTCACTATAATAATGAGAGCATACAATGGTGTTTGTCACTCAATTTTCAAAGAGACCCAAAATTAACCCAAGCTCCTACTAGAAAAGAGAAAACAAAAAAAATATAAATAACTTTTTTTTTCTCTCTCTCCCTTTCACTATTCACTCTTCTTCTTCTTTCGGAAATTTGGTACTCTCTCACAACTTCTCCTCTCTCTCTCCCACACCAGGACTCTTACTCTCCTTGTGCTCTCAAATCTCCTCTTTCATTTGCTTCTCTTTTATAGAGATCTTCATAGGTGTGAAAGCCTCCAGCTGCACCACCGAAATCTATGAAAAACACAAGCCTCCATTGTTGAGCCACCATTTTTGATCACCGAAAGTAGCTTCAATGTCTGACTTTGCAAGCTTCCATTTCTGACTTTATTTGAGACAATATTCAACAAATAGAAGCAGACTTGGAAGATTGTTGTTAGAGTCGAGAAGGGATTTGGGAAGTACTAAGAAGAATGGTGTTAAAAATGAGAAGGGATTCAGGCAAGATTGAGAAGAACAAATTCAATTACTTCAAAATTGTCCTTTAAAAGATGCTTCTCCCTTTATTTACCAATGCAATATTGATTGATCCTCTAGGGATTATGGTCAATATAAATTTAACATAATTATAGCTAGCAAAAACAAGCAAGAGTCGATTCCACGAAGACGATAATTATTAATAGTTACCCTTTTTCTATTATTTAGCATAAAAAATCATATTTTTGGTTTTTAATTAAAAAAGTTAAACAAATATACTAAATTAAGATTAAACAATTTTGCCTCAGGACAAGTAGAAAACGAAAAAAAATCAATATCAAATAGTAGTGTCTAGGTGATGAATTCTTCTAAGAATTATTAAATTATTAACCTTTTCTTATGCAATTATATCATTGATTATTGTACTGTAAAAATTTATATTTTATATTAATAATTCTTTCGAGACTATTAACAATTAATTCATTAATTGATTAACATAATATTTTTAGTTAAAATCCATAAAATTGCATTATCGATTTATAAATTTTGCTATTAAGTTTGACCCTAATTTAGAATATTTATGTCGACTATCTCCAAGTTTGCATGTAACTCCTTTTAGTTACAATATTTTTTTTCATATAAAAGGATTTCTCAGTCTTATTCATATGAAATCGAATCATGCACTATTATTTTGGATATATCAGTATAACAATAAAATACATAATTGAATTGTAATAAATCATTCAATATAATTACTTTGAATAAAAGATTAAAACATATTGTCATCCCAAACTAGGATTCATACACCTAAACACAACATGTTTTACTAATCGTAGAAAATGAAATAAAAAATAAACATGTAGAAAAATTAATAGAAAATAAAGAAATCATATTATTAAATCTTCCTTTCTTTTCTATTGAATATTTTTGCAAGTTTGGGTTTAATGTAGCTATCTACTGGATCTCTTGATTTATTCTTTATGTTTTCCTCATCCTTTGATTAAAATCATCGCCTCTTTGGGTGGCTTACATCTCAAAACTATTGCAAAACTTGGCTCTTGTTATAATGCATTTTTTGTTAGGTTTCGGATAGTTTTTGTTCAATTTTTAGTCTTTTCTGATCTATTTGTTCAAGATTGTTTTTAGGTTTTTGTGTTTAGGTTAAGCTTTAAGAACTTGAGGGGAAGACTTTAAAAAGATCAGATACAGACAAAGTGCATGGCCAATTGGACTAAACTTGGTTGTGCCTTCTTTTTGGAGAACGTAATTGAAGCAACAAAAGATAGACCAAGACACAGCTTGGCAACATGGCCATGTCAATAATCTGAGCATTTTGGCTATTTATGGTTTTTAGCATAGATGGAGAATCCAAATCTAAACGTGGTCTTTAGAGAATATGTAAAGGACATCTCAAGATTTTAAGGAAGCCCAGATGCGTAGCTATTCAAATTCGTTTGGACCAGCAACTGTTTATTTAAAGTAAAACTTATTTCTGCAGAATTGATAGCCTAACCATTGGAGCTTTACATGGACATATCTAAGGCTTATGAGATTCAAATGAAGTCATTCAATAGCTCAAATTCAAGCCAATATCTGGCCCATAATTTCTATGTAAAACTCATGTCCCAAAAGTGCTATTTTGAGGGGCTAAAAAGGTTGAGAATGAGATACAAAATTTGTCCCGACCTGGTCTAACCTTCCCTTGATTTTTGACTCATAACTTTAGCTATTGGGTTTTGTTTAAAGCAACAGAAGATCCGTTGGAAGGCTGAGAAGTGGAGCCATAATTTATGTGAAGAGATCATGACCTAAATATAAAGACATCGAGATCAAAAAGAGGGTAGAAGTATCGGGATGGAAATAGAGTTCTAGACGTAGTTTAGAAGGGCAGACGTGGGGATGCACGAGATAGGAGAGATTTCTTCACTCTTTCTGATTTATTTTTTGTTAAAACACTGATCTTTGTGAACAACTTAGAGAAAATCAATTTAGTTTTGTCGTCAACATTGATTGAGAAGCTGTTGCATATAATGATGGTGAGGGCGCTGGAGTAATAAGGATTTGAGGCGATCATACGACTCAGGGAATGATTCACAATTCATTTGAATAAATGTTGCAATGTTTCCCTAAAGCTTCGTAGTTTTATGGTGTGAGTAGAACTTGCTCATAAACTTATCCATGTTGTCAAAGAATTCTTCAGTAAGGTCATCAAACATCCTTTGGCCTTGTCCTTTAAGGTGTAAGGAAAGCACCTTATCTTCAGCTCGTCTTCTGAAAACCCTTGCAATGGAAATGTGTGGAGCGTGGTATAGAAATCATGAATGAAGTTAAAAGGATCTTCATTCAGTACTCTATGAAAAGATGACAGTATGTTGTAGTAAGTATTCTTCAACTCATAGTTTATCGCTACAAGAAGTGATTGTCCCAATGATCAACCGAGCATGTTCCTTTATAGGTTGTGCTGCTTCGTCGGCCATGGCTCCTCTTTCTAGTTTTTCTTCGCTCTTCTTCCAATTCTAAGTTCAAGTCCTCTTTCACTCTTTCTCGATTTCTTTCCTCTACTCTTGGTAGTCTGTGAATGTTATCGACGCAAGGAACGAATTTGTTTCCTAGGGACCTATGCCTTTGCATAAAACACCTAAAAGCAATTCCAGAGGAAACAAGCAAACAAATTAAATAAAAACAATCAATTTATTACTAGTAACTAACTTCTCCAATAATGACACTAAAAACTTGTTGCGCTTTACTTAACACTACCTAAACTCTTCACTTGCAAGTATATGAGGTTCCCGTAGTATATGGTTGACGCCCCAAGGTTGTCTCACAAGGAAGTCGGTAATTGTAATAACATGATTAAAAACAAGAAATTAAAGAATCAAATTGAAGAAGGTTATAGAGCTGATATAAACCTTTCAAAGGTAACTAAAGGTTTGCACTTCTATCCAATTTCAAGCCTAAATTCTTAAATTTCCCATTAATATAATTTGCAACGTTATTCTCTCTTCAATCAAATTAGCAACTATCAATTTAATAGTTCTCACTTTCATAATCTAGTAATTACCTACCATTTGAAGTTACGAATTAAGCAACCTCTATAACTTATATTTATAATTCATTCTTAGGGTAATTGATTGTTTAGTTCTAATATCAAGTTTCATCTTTCGATTTCACTTGATATCTTAAGACTAATAGGTGGCCAATATATTAACCACACATTCAACATAACACAATCAATCCAAGCAAGATATATATTAATGAGAATTATCAAATCAAGACATTTAATTAAATCTAGATACAAAGCTTAGGTAAGAATAATTTAGCTCATCATCAAAATGAAAAGAATACTCATATCAATTGAATTCAAACCAGTAAATCCCATTGTATCAGAAAGAAATTGAAACAAAAAAAATATGAAATCAATCCAAAAGAATAAAGAACAAAAGAACCCTTGAATACTGACTGGGAGTGAAACTCTCGTTTGCTTTCTCCAACTATCAATTAATGTTGATGACAAAACTAAATTGATTCTCCCTAAGTTGTTCACAAAGTTCAGTGTTAAAAAAAAGTAAATAAAAAAGAATGAAAAAATCTCTCTTATTTTGTGTGTCCCCACGTCTGCTCTCCTAAACTACCTCTGAAACTCTATTTCTGCCCCGATATTTCTCCCCTCTTTTTAACCTCGATGTCTTCATATTTAGGTCACGATCTTTTCACATAAATTGTGGCTCCATTTCTCAACTTTTCAATGGATCCTCTTTTGCTTAAAACAAAGCTTCTGTAGCTAAAGATATGGGCCAAAAACTAATTCTTAGCCTTTTTAGCCCCTAAAAAAAGAACTTTTGGGCCTCGAGTTTTACATAAGAATTATGACCCAAGATGTTAGCTTGAATTTAAGCTTTTGAATCACCTCATTTGGATCTCATAAGCCTTAGATATGTTCATGTAAAGCTTCAGTAGTCAGGTTGCTAATTCTGCAAAAAAAAGTTTTACTTTGAACAAACAGTTGCTAGTCCAAACGAATTCGTACAAACCAATTTCCTTTTTTTATTTAATAAATTTTCAAGTAAATTTTGATTTAGAATAAGTGCTTTGATTTGTTAATTGTTTTTTATAAGATGTAGGCACAATTAAATGAAAAGAGAATTTTATTGTATTTGGTAGAGACAAATACGGGGGAGTTGCCTTGGCCATGCCTTACACTAGATTGGTTGTGGCCTTGCCTACCTTGGCTATGCTTAATCAACTTCTTTAACCAAATACCAGATCAAAGCTTATAAACCTGGTCGTGCCCTAGTCTATTAATGTCGTGTACCTCACAAAAGCCCTACGCCAATGTTGCCTTACCTTTATGTGTTTGTGGCAAGACAGTTGGAAGTAAGACTTTGCATCGAACTATGCAACGATGGAAATTTGGTGCTGCTTAACTCTCATTATTTCCTTTTCTATCTATGCATGATCACGTTGAGGACAATGTGATTTTAAAGTGTAGGTTATGAGTTTTGTTTTCAACTTGTTTGTTTACTAATTTGTTTAATGGTTAGATTCTTTAATGCTTTAATTTATTTAATCAAAATTTTTATAGATGACCTTAAAAATTTTTAAAGCAAGAGTTTAATAATTAATGAAATGAATACTAATAATCAATTTAGATGGTCATTCTTTTGCATTACCTTAAAACAGTTGGTGAGAATTTGAGCTTTAAAGATTGAATGTCAAATGGTTGTCACATGAAAATTGCGATTGAGCATTAAAATGATTAAAGCAACTAGGTTTAACCACTTAACTTAAAAGCCTAACCTTTTATACATCTCTATTGAGCCAATTTTGAGCCTTTTTTCATGTTCTTTCTTTTACACAATATTATAAGCCATAAATTGTTTTATCATTTTCTCTCAATTGTTTGACCTTCCATTAGGAGCAAGAGCATTTGAGGAATTTAGTGATCGACTTATTGTGTAAATTAAAGTGTGGGGTTAATTTGGTTATCTATGTTTGGGATTGAAATTTCATTTGAATAGAGTACCTTTATTACAATTGTGAGTCCTTTCTTGTTAAACAAAAGTATCAAAGAAAGAAAGTTGTTGTTTCACACGACCAGGTGACAATAAGCTTAGCTGTGGTTTTTGCAATAATATTTTTTTAAAAATGAATATATAAAAATAAGAAAGAAAATAATACGACAAAGACCCAATCCTTAAATTAAAAGGTGTTATAGGAAAAGGTTGGAGATGTTTGAAAAAAATGTGTTTGGGATTTGTGAAGTAGTAGTTGCACTTAATTGCTTTATTCTTAGAATTGTTGTTGTATTTAATGAGTAACTCACTTTTTCAAATGGCATACCTTTATCTTGACTCCATTACAACCAAATGAAAAAGGCCTTCTGATTGATGCTTGATCGTGGTTAAGTGATGGAGATTTAATTAATAAGTAAGTTTATGGAGATTTGATTAATAAGTAAGTTTATGGAGATATACTTTTATTGAATGTAAAGAGTGTAAACACTTCTATGATCAAACATTTAGAGAGATGTTGTGAGGAAGTGACATTTGTGGATATGCATGGAAGAGCTATTGGATCGTGTTAGTATAAGTTTTGTTTGAATTGAGAATAATTGTGAAAATTATTGAATGGTTAGTCTTGATTTTCTCTCTTGTTTGTTAAAAATCTATTATATGATGGTGATTGAAACGTGGCCTGTTATAATTGCCTCGGTGGAACCTCCATATCTCTCATTGGATACTATGGTTTCCCACTCCCACTAATGGAATATTGGCACCGAAAATATGACCTTTTCAAGCACATGCGGTGACTCAATCTAACATTTTGTTTCAAAATCATTGTCCATCAGCCAATTAAAAGCTGGGCCTTTAGCCGTGTCATGAACGTCATAATAGCGGATTATTATAGCAGTTGACAGAAATGACTTTCAATCTGTAGCCACCAATGGGAAAACGAGAAGCACGCGTTGACGCACTTTCCGAAAGCTTGTATATGTACACATGTCAGTGTCTTGTACGCCGTCCCACACAGGCTTGTTCAGTGTTGCGTGGCAGATCTGCTGTGGCTTTGGTCCCCACTTTGTCCTGGCCCCATGCATCACCGACTTAATTAATTCATCAAGTGGTTGTTGAATCCTCGAATAGAATACCATGTTTGGTAAGTTAATACTCGTACGGGACATTGACCAGAAACTCTACGCATTTATAACCAGAATTAACCGATATTAACGGTAACTACAATTTTTATTTCCGTTTTACAAAACAAATTTGCTATTGTTATGGTGATGGTTTGTTATATATATATTTAAGTGCCTGTTTGGTTCTAACTTTTGAAGAATGAATAAATAATTTTTTTATTGTAAAAGTTGTTTTTAAAAAAATTGAATGTTTGATTGTAAAATTTAAAAGTATTTTTTTTATAAAAATGACTTTTTTAGAAGTTAAAATATAACTTTTTGAGAAGCTCCAATTTGAAGCTTTTCAAAAAAAACATTTTAAGGTAGATTTTTCAGATCAATTAATTTTTAGTCTCTTTTACCTTTATATTTTACACATAATTCTCATAATACTCACAAACATATCTTCACATTTATTTTAAAATTTACATAATATTATTTGACTTTTTAAATATATTTTAATATTTATTTTTTATATTAGTTTTACTTATATTATAATCCATATA
>JANVCQ010000007.1:6024354-6040706 GCA_025531925.1 Erythroxylum plowmanianum
ATAGGGATCATATCATTAGCCTGTTTTTAATAAAACAAAATGACAATTGATTGTAGCCCATAAAATATATTCTAACAGTTATCTAATCATACATCTCATCTTTCGAATATTGATGCATGAATCAAATAATTGAAACTTCCAATTAGACTCTTTCTGTTTAATCATTTATAGAAACATGGATGAAAAGGCATTTTTGTATATAAGGACATCTTGCAACTTCAAATGGGCAGTACCAATAATCCAATTTAGAGATGATGTTCAATCATAATTGAAATCTAAGTTGATTAGTAATGGCATATATTAATTAAATGTAAGCTAATCATCTTTATATTTTATTTAATATTTAGTACTAGTAATAAAAATATAATTACATTAAAATTAATTATAGTTATCTTTTTTATTTTTGTACAAAATGCACCAAATTGAAAATAAAAACTAAAAATTATAATTAAAAATTCAAAAATAGAAGCGAAATCAAATGACTCCTAAATTAAAATATTAAATTGATCAAATTGGAAAACCCATTTTGTAGTTTTTAATCATTTTAGCATAGAAATAAAAATGTATTTATTAACTTTATAAATTACCAAAAATATAAATGAGCTTTAGATGTTTTTATTAAGATTGAAATTTCGTTCTAAGCTCACTCGGCCGCCTAAACTTGATTCAAGCTTGACCAGAGTCTTGAAAAAAATCTAGAAAGTCTAGAAAAGCTCAAAATTCTCTTTTTAGTTTGATCCAAAATTTGATTGCACAATTAATCTTTAAAAACTTGTGTTTAGCATCAATCACCTTTGAAAACTCTTTTCCTCATATTTTTGTAGGTTCACATGGAAGCTATAGTTTAGAAAGGAGGGATCCTCTCAATTGAATGTGAATGAGGTGAAGTGATCTCATTTCTCTCTTAATTTAAAATTTATTAAAATTTTAAATTTTAAATAATTTAAAATTTGAAATATATTAATATATATTTAAAATTCCAGTAATTTTAATAATTAAAATGTATTAAGAAATCAATATTAATTCCTACATAAAATTTTTAAAAAATATTTACTCATTTAATTATCTATTTAAAATAAAATGAACTTAATTAGTTTATAAAGTTAATTTTTCTATAACTACTTTAATATTATTAACTAAATAAATTTATGTTTTTGTTTGAAAGAATACAAATCAAAATTAAGAAACAAAAATAGAAAATCACAACATAACAAATAAAAGTGAAACTAAAGGGTAAGAATCACTACAGCCATAAGCTAAGGCTGAAATACGTATGCACCAATTTTTTCTCAACCAATCATGCGCTTTGCAGAGAACATGTCTCAGCCACTGTGGCACTTATTTGGTTTAACTTTTCTTCTGTTATTGTCATACCGTATCCTACTTGGTATCGGATTGAGTTCTGGAACAGAACTATATCAATACCGGTTAATACTGGGTACCATTTCAGATAATTTTTTAAATTTATAAAATAGTCCATAAAATTTATAAAATAATCACTAAGTTAGTTTTAGTGATTATGTTTTTTGTTGTCTCCCCGCGTCTTCTGTCCTGGTCGCCAGTACTTATGGCATCAGCTAAACCATAGTGCAGAGAACATGTAAAGCTTCTGTACATTTCGTCTATGGAAAAGACCATAGTTTAGTGGAATACTTTTGCAGATGCATAGAACTCACTCTCATTGAATTGCGGTCTTAAATCTTCTTGACACATAAAATCCAAGGGAAATGAAACAAGATGACCCCTTACTGATTTTAGTCTCCCCATGGGGTCTATCTTCTTAGCTTCTCCATCTTCATGAGATATTAACTTATTCGGCGCAATTCCTAAATCAATGGTAGTATGACCAAGTTTCTCTTTCCAGGAGTGCATGCTTTGTCGGAGAGCAGATCTGCTTGGTGGCAACAGAAGAGAATGCGTCTTAGAGAGTTTCAAATGAAGAAGAATATAAAATCTTCATGTTTCAACTCTACCTCGAGTGTATAAGATCATTGGGAAGACAAGCGAAAACATCATGATAAATCATTGAATTTTCCTGACAGCAAAGAGTTATTAGCTCTCCAGAAAGAAAGAAAACGTGTAAAGCCAAATATATATATCTTGTTTTCTATTCATTCCAACACATTTTCAACTGATCCAGATATATTCATTTGTCAAGAGCTTAGCAGCAAGCAAGGTTACCGTACAAGTGAAAACTTTGTATCAATATCTTTAAGCAATTGGTTTCGTGTAATGGGAGTAACAACTTTCCATTAACAATAATATGGTAAGTGAATCTTTGCCAATCGGATGCAAAGCATCTTTTTTCTTTCTTCCCCTCAAAATGGTATCTTTTTTAGTAACGCATTGGGATAGTTTATTGATGCAAACTCTTCCGGAAGAAAGATCCTATATTTTGTTAGGAAAGGGATGGTACTGGAAGGCATGAATAAGTTGAAAACATCAAGCCCGTGGAAACTAACAAGAATACTTCCCATCATCTCACCTTAGCAGTTGCCAACCATAAATCTGTATAAGTTGTCTCCACAACAGGGTCTTTGATTCGATCAACCTGGGTTTAAGTATTGTCAGTCATTGATTGGAAATTTGTATACAAGCAATAAGGAATAGAAACTTTGATATCTGGCTAGCTATTTCATAAACAAAGCCCATGAATTTATTCATATCGATCAACTTAGCTTTTACAAACCTCTCCTGCTTTTAGACCAAGATGCTCTGACCACAGTGCTTCTCGCAGGCTAAATGTAAATTTTCCAGCTTTCCAGGGTTCTCCATTCATAGATGAGTCAATAAACTCCTTATCTTCAATAACTACTCCAATCTGAACAAAGAAATATAATTGATACAATCAAACATGATGACTCAAATGAATACTTCTAAGAATATTTCAACTTACAATCTGATGCAACATGATAAACCGAAGAAGGTAAGCACGAAGATAACAAAATGTGATAGTAGTACCTCCGAATCTCTGGAACCAAGCAAACTCCTATCGTTGATATTAGATGATCCAATTATGGCAACACGATCATCTACAATCATAACCTTGCTATGCACATAAACCTGAAAGTTAAATCCTAAATTTCAACCACTTGCAACAAAATAAAAATAAGTGCAATTGCTCAATCAAGAATAAAGTAGATAACAGCCCTCATGATTCCAAGAATATGTTTTCTTTTTGGAAATTGAAAGAATAATATTAGAATTCCAAAAATATGTCGCTCAACTATCAAAGAGAAATAGCTTGGTTATCAGTGGAATTATACCAGTTAACATACTCCGATCTTGGAAGAAAATAAAGTACAAGTCTGGATGACAAAATGATAGAGGTCGGGGACTATATCTAGAGTTCAGAGCTAGGTTTCTTTGGGGCCATTGTTTGTTCTTACCTCTGCTTTTCTTTGGGGCGTAGGTTGAGGACTAGGCAGACCTCAAGTATTGGATGCTGATGCGATGGCAGCTGAGAGGTTCATAAACGAGTTCACTGTTATGGATTACACTTTAAATCTTTTCTTTGGGGTTATATGTTTTTTCTACCATGTTAAAGCTTTTCTTTGGATCATGGGTTGAGGACTTGTGAAAACTTAACATCTGGAGGATCATGCAAGAAGAGCTGAGAGATTCATATACGATCGAGTTCACTATGAGAAGACTATGGGGAATCTGGTGCAGATTAATTATGAGACAAATAATTATATGATCTCAGTCGTAGAGCACTTTCTGTGTGAAAATAGGCAGAAACCATAAATGAACTGATTGGGTACCTGACTTGTTGCTACATGACCACCCTCAAAAAGCCTACCGTGTGTCCTCAGGCCATAAAAGGAAATGTAGTCTTGTGTTTTGGGGCCAAACAATGCGTTGAGATTATACAGTATCGAAGTCTTTTCTCTAGAAATGGTCCGATACTGCCAATGCATAATGGCTCTTACAGTTGCTGCCCCACCATCATCAACACCTCCCTGGGATAACAAAATTTAGAGAAGCTACGTAAACTTTGTTTAGCTGTGGAATTTTAGAATCAAAACCAAGAGATGAACCTGGAAGCCTGGTAACAGTGGTATAACAACTACAGCTCGAAAGCATTTCTGTTCCTTACGGGCAAGCAAGATGCGCCTGTACAATGCTTCCAAGACACGGTTCTGTATAACCTCATCTTCATGAAGACCTGATATAAAAAACTGATTCTGAAACAAGCAGCCAATTAAGTGGAAGTATTAGCTAGAATATTATCCTTCTATTATGGAACAGATATAAATTAATCTTTTAGATTAGACAGACACGTTGGCATCTCATGGGATCATGACTAACCAATTCAACATTTACACAGGTTGCCATTTGTTTGATAATATCAACAAGAGAAATAGAATGGAATTACCTCTATATATACAAAATGTTCTGCTTTCTCAATGAGAGAACAGTAAGCGTTATGAATGCTTTCCTCTGGTTGATTCACACCAGCAGACCATTGACTGACACTTCTGACAACCTACGGATCACATTTCACAAAGTCGAAGTAAAGAGATAAATGGTTAGTTGGTCAGCATTCATCTTACCCTGATCATTCTATGATTGGTATGATATGCTACGCCAGTTGCATCGATTATGCTACCAAATTGTAAAGGAAAGACGCTATTATGTAGAGAAGTAGGATCCTAATTACACTAAATAAAACAGATGTAATCCTAAGGAATAGGAAAAATTTTCTGACCTGACAATGACATGAAACACGTGGCCCAACTTGCCCATACTCCTCTGCAAAACCAGCATGGTCATCTTTCTCTGACGCTTCTGACCAGTCATCTGACTGCATATTACTTGGAATATCCACAGAATCAAGTTCATCATTAGAATGTTTTGTTGGTGTACTCGGAACCAAAATATGAAGCTTCGGACTGACAAACGAAAATCTTCCAGGGAACCCTGTTGGCTGATTAAGAAGATGATTGTCCGTTAACTTGTTATATACACTATGAGCAACAGGTGTGTCAGCTTCATGAGGCAAAAGGAGTGGTATATCTTGCATTGGGGACAGTGAAGAGAAAGAATCCTGTCTGCTAATGCCTTGCTTGTTTTCTTCATCTTTTTCAATGTCTATTTCTCTACTTCTTCCCAGATAATGAGGGAGCACCATATGATGGTGAGGCATGAGCAATGGAATTGTTTCCTCACCGGGGGCTTTGCTTAGCTGAAAAAAGCACTCAGTCACATCAGAATCAAATGGGTTGAAAGATGTGAGAACAGAAGAGACAGGTTGAAGATCAACCTTCGCATGGTTCCAGCGTTGAACAAAGTGCCTTGCAATATCACTACAAGGTGGACCCCAGAGAGCACAATGGACATCATGCCATGGCATTCGCGGATATTTTCTACGATCCAATTCGTCTTCCATTGCATCTTCCCACGAATTTGGTTCAGATTCTCTAACCATAACAAAAATGTTAACGTTTTATACCAGAAATGCACATAAGATCTTCACACTTTTTAGGAAGTCATTGGCAATGGAATGCATAAATCTCCAATTATCTGATAAATGAAGAAAATACCTCGGGTTATAGTAATCTTTCCCTGGCCATACGTTGGCAGGGCAATCTCCAATTGTGTGTTCAGTCGTATCAAAACGACCAAAGCATAAATCTAATCCTCCGATAAAGCAAATCTGATGGTCAACTATCACAACCTTTTCATGATGTGACCTGAGAACAAAGCATTTATGGCCTAACAATGAACAGTGCATAAGAGAAAATTGATGTCCAACTTAATACATACCATAAGTATATTCCTGTCGAGAAATGGTTCGGATAACGCAACACCCTTATGTTCTCATGAATGTTATGGAGTATCTTTTTGCTGTACATACTGTTGATTTTCAAAGCAACGGAAACCTCTTTGTAAAGAAGAATATATATCTGCAAAGTCATGGAATGAGAACTTATAGCTGGTAAATCAGAACCCAAATAGGAGTCAAAGAATGCTTTCCAAACGGAATGCTCAAAGATTGGTGCATTTTATCAAGAGATCTGCACATCATAACAAGTTGACAAATAAGAGTGACGAAAGTTGTAAACCATATGCACCTGGACACCTTGTTTAGCTTTAGCTTCTAGCAAATTATCAAGCCGGGAGACGGAATGATCTCGGAAAGGGCGTCTTAGGTAAAGCTCAGGGCAAAGCCACCAACCAGTAATAAATATCTGAAGTGTAGGCATTTAAAGGGGTGAGTATTACAAGAATAACCATACTCTCACTGAAATGGCTTGCTCTAAGGTAGAAATGAACCTCTGATTTTGCATCCTCTATTGCAGAAGCAATTGCATCAAAAGCTGCTAGTCCATCTACGAACCACTGAGCTTGACTCCCATCTTCTGTTAAACCCCTTTGAGGGGCGAAGGAGCCAAACTGGTGAGGATGACACCAACCCTCAGGAGGCCTTAACGCAGCATCATTTATGGAAGCAACCCATTCTTTCACTTTACCACTACTTGAGGTTCTTACTTCTATGTTCCGACATCCAGATAAAATCTGTTGCCAGTTTACATGTTGATAACTCTCAATCAGGCAGTGGAGCCAAAATTAATATTTAATACTTCATTCATATAATAAGGTACCTGACCTCAAAGGAATAATGCAAGAAGCTGTGCTCTTTCAACTGGTTTGCTAAACACATTTTGGGCGCTTTACTGCCATTTGATGTTGGTAAGACATCAAAGAATATAACATCTAAGGGTTTGGTCTCAAAAGGATCTTCGAGCAAGGCCAAGAACCCAGGTTTAAGAACAGCCCACACCTTGACAATAATGTGAAAGTTTGATTTACAGTTACTCATTAATTCATAAGAAGGACAAATGCACATACTTGGGTGCTGCCAAAAAATACTAATCAGAATTTGAATAAACAAATATCCTGACCAGAAGGTCAACTAGAGACATGTCCAACGAAGCATTAGGAACTTATTTGATAGCATAAATGCATATAAAATGAGTATCCATTATATTTAATTGTACTGAATTCAGAAATCAAACATGTAACTACCTTTTCCCAATTGTTAATGCAGCAACCAAACCACTGGCATGGAAAACAACCTACGCTATCATCTTGCCTGGAGACTTTCGATAGATGCTTCACCATTATGTAGCCCTCCTTCATCTTTGGACCATATTCTCTTGAGAAAGACAACTTAGAGACCTCCAAGAATTTGCACACCTGTATTCCAATATCAGATAGTTATCATGAGGATAAAAACATAAGCAGTAAGGAATATTTTGTACAAACAAGACGATTTGCAGCATCTCATAAACAATTGAATCCTAGATATGAATTGTCATCTATATAAGAAACTCGCTGCACCTGTTCAAAAACATCTGAGATTACCAATTATTAATGTCATTGAATTTTCTCTGCTCACCTCTCGAGAATTTACAATATCCAGATTTCCTAGGAAATGATTCAAGTAATTCTGCATTGCCGCCTTTGACCTCTCTGAAATGGCCTGTTGGCCTCCTAGTGATGGACGAAGAATCGGTAGAGCAGCCTTGGTAGGAATATATCTGGAAAGCAGAACTCTTCCTTAGAACTAAAATTAGAGTAATAAATTGCTTTTGAACTTTTACAAGGAACCTAATAGGGTTTAATTTTGAATCATATGTCTTCACCTGTTCCTAACACTATCTTCTTGATTTACAGGAAGAGCACCATCATCAGGTTCATCACCATCTTGCACCACTGGCAAATGATCAACTATTCCTAGACTATGGAGCCATTCTCTAACCTTTCAATGACAAGTAATACAGAAATCAGAAAGTAAAAAACCAGTCAACCAATCATGTTTATAACTTGAAAGATTACCAGCAACATGAATTAAGTGAAGCTGGGGAAACACAGAGGCACATATACGTTATAAAGTAGGAAATGCATCTTGCATTCTGGAATACCTGCTCTTGTTTCTCATGCAATTCCTCTATAATTGCTCTTCTTTTCAAAGCAAAGTGTAAATACAGAACTTGGGAAGCTTTCTTGTTTAAGAGCCACTTGAACTGTTCAATTGAAAAAAAAAAAGTCACTATTCACAAAGGATTAGAAATTTTTAAAGGGAAGCAGAGAGCTTTAAACAGATATAGAACAGCTGATGTCTGAGACAGGGAATTCGTCATCTCCCTTGAACAAGTATGATCGTTGTACACAAATACTTGGAACAAGTATGATCGTTGTACACCCTCGGAAAATGTAACAGAACAATCACCTTAATTTTCAGGAAGAAAAAAACTGACAGAACAAATTCAAGTGCATTGATTGTTCACCTGAAGTTTTCTTGTTCTTGTCATGTTCTGTTTCTATCTTCCTTTCAACATATGTTTATTAATCACTCTCTATATAGAAATAGGACGATGTACGGTAATTTTTACCTGTTTGTATTGCAACTCAATGGTGTAAGAGAGAAGAATGGGGCTAATATCTCCGGTATCTGGTCTCGAAACCGAAACAACGTAGGCTTGTGGCAACTCATCGAAAATCCAATCAGGTTCTGGGAAGTGTCTGAAAGAGTAGGATTGGTGGAGAAACAAAGAGTCTGAATGCGTGGTGGCCTCGATGAGTGGCTCCATTGCTGTTGACATCCCAAAATAGTCCCAAAAATCCCAATATACTCAACGGAAAGCCGCGTTGGCATGTCCTTTTACGTCCACTAGAAGGTGGTGAAGTGGTGGTTGTGTCAACAATCAAAAACAAGTAGCCAGAGGAGGGAAGACAAGTTATTTCATCCGTGACGATTGGTTTGTTTAGTTACCGTACTTGCCTGTTTTCTTGAGGATAGAGTAACGGTAAAGAGAAGAAAGGTGGCATTTTAGGACACGGTAACTAGGATAGCAATTAGCACGGGATTTGGCTGTAACATGTCGCATCTGAACGGTTTTATTACTTGACATGGAAAAATAGGTGATTTCAGAGGATAATCCTTTTGTTTAACAGAATATTTCCAATGTCCCCATGTTTGTGTTCTTGAAAGAGATCAGAATATCCAACTCTTCAGAATATCCGGTCTTTTGTGCTTTTACAAATAAGAATATGCTGAAGGAGACGACGGCCTTCCCTGACACTTTGGTTAATTTAACACTCAATATTAAAAGCACCTGACTTTTAACGTTGCAAGTTGATGATTCCTTATTCCACCAAATTACTCCAAACTTCCAGCCAAATATGATATTGAGTACAAGATTTTTGTCGTGCACGGCTACCCCTACGTCATCTGGCTATTCAGAGATATACACCTTTCTGTCATTTTCCAGCATATACATACCTCGCAAGTCTTCTTCAATCTTGCCTTATTTGTACGCCTATCTATTTATTGTTTCTTACATTTCACAGGGTTTAGTTTGATGACAAAACACAAAGTGCAAGTAATTAATATATATAATATATATATATGTACACACACATTTTTCCTGATATCTTCAGATGGTCTTCCTTTTATATTGGTTAATTTTGTACTCCTTTCATTTTCTAATTAAATCAAGTTCAGGGTTTTCTTTCCCTTTCTGAGGATGACGAAGCTTGGCATAAGCTTATACTGCAGAGGCATTTAAGAGAGCAGGCAACAAGTAGTGTTTTGTCGCTTTGGGCAACGGATTGAGCCAGTTGAGAGCCAAAAAGACCTAAAAAGCGATTGGCATCCACTAGTAGGCAGAAAAGAATATGCTTGAAAATTCAAGAAAGGGTTCTCCAAGTTCGCGGTTAAGCTTGGCAAAATTAGTCAAGCCCAACTCGGCCAAGCCAAACCTGAATTGACCAGACTTTAAATTGGGCTTAAATTTTGTTTAAATTTCGGACTGAGGCTTGAAACTTAAAATTATAAAGCAAAAGGACATCATTTTTTATTTTTAAAATAAAAATATATATTTAATTATACTTGATTGGGCTCGATTGAGCTTTGGTTTTACACAGGCTCAAGCAGTTTTTTATTCTCCTAAATTGTCTATGATACAAGTCTTTTCTACCTTAACATTGCCTTGAGAAGTCACATCTCAAATAAAATAATACGTATGTCAATGTGCTTTCTATTCAATCATTGCAAGATTTCAACTTCTCTAGAGGGCAATTCTAAGAGATTAGAGGTCAATTCTAGGAGATTTTGAAGATTTGTTGGAGATGGATTGACTTTTCCTCATTTAGCAAGGAGATAAAAAGGGAGATTTATAATTATAAATCCTTCACTTTTTATTCATCTTTTTTTTGTTTATTTTTGGTTTTGTTTTCTATCATGTGTAACTAAATTTCTTTAGTGTCTAGATAAGATGAACCCTATATTTATGCCTTAATGTTTTGATACTTTTATTTAATGCAATTTTATGATTGATCTATTGTGATTCAATTACGTGTTTAATATACGTTCTAATAGTCTACAATATTAGATTATAATTTGATTTCATAACATAGAGATTGAGAAATTCTTATATAAATAAATCTACCGTAATTGGAAAGAGTTGATTTCAACCCTAGAGATAGAATGACATAAATCCTCCAGATTATAGTCAAACCTAATAAAGGAATTCACAATTCAGTAAAACAATCTTATAAACTTTAACCTGAGTAATTCGGTTGATAATCTTGAGATTATTTGTTATTAGACTTGAAAAATATTGGCATACCATAGGAATTTTCACGTTTTAATAGTCAATAAAACAATTGCATGATAAAAGATCAACTAGTTAAGGGTTTTTAGGAGGATTTGAAACCTAGACATTAATTCTCGATATAGGTTATTTCCTAAGTGATTTCTAATTTCTCTATTCAATATTGGTACTATTTTATTTTATTTGCTTAAGTTTTATTTTCTTTAATTAAAAATCAAAACCAAACTTGTATACTAGATAATAGTACAATAATAACTACTAGTATTCATCATTTTCATAGGATCGACCTGTACTTGCAGAAATTAGCTACAACTACGCTATACACTTGTGGTTAATTCATTATTAAGACATATAGGAAAAGACAATCAAGTTTTAGACATCATTGTCAGGGACATTAATATCAGGATAACGTTAGTTTTGTTAATCTAGTCATTACTTTAGTGTCTTTTATTTTGCTTTATTCTTGTTTTTATTTTACATTATTTTATTTGTTTAATTGGTTTAGTTTTAGAATTAGATTCCTGGTCAGTATATAAATCGAAGAACGTATGAGGGCTTAATAAAAACGGATCCTAAAATAGAGAGGACAATGCAGAGGAATCTTAATAGGAACAATCTACAAGAGTTTAAACCAGATCATCAGATAGAAGGCTTAGAAGGTCATGTGGACATGAAAGAATCTTACAACATTACAGACCAAACACGTACGATGTTTGACTATGCTAGGCTAAACCTAACTGGTGTGGAGTCCAGCACAGTGAGACTAACTATTCAAGTGAATAATTTTGAGTTTAAGTCGAGCATAATCCAGATAGTGCAACAGTCAATCTAATTCGATGGACTTCGAGATATAGACCCCAATTTTCATATCTTTAACTTTTTAGAATCTCCAATACTTTTAAAATCAATGGAGCAAATGATGATGTCCATTCTCCCTGAGAGGAAAGGCTAAGCAGTGGCTAAATTCTATGCCACGTTTGTCACTTACTATAGGGGATCAAGTGGTGGAGAATTTTTTACTAAAGTACTTTCCCCTTGCAACGATTGCAAAGTTGAGGAATGAAATCTTGTCATAGTCCCAAGCTGAAGGTGAATCACTATACGACATATATGAGAGATTCAAGGAGATGCTCAGACGATGCCCTCATCATGGGCTACCACTTTAGATGCAAATCCAAACTTTCTATAATGGGATAAGTCAAAGTACGAGGTAGTCGATTGTAACACCCCACTCCCGCAAGACTTGAACCCGACATCTATGAGTGATATCTGGGTTCGTGCCTCGCGAGAGTGACATGCTAGATCACTTAGCCAATCAAAAACTCAGTATAATTTTTTTATACAATCAAATACGTGGAAATCAGAAATCAATTTGAGCTCGCTTTATTTCATTCATAAACATTTTCAGTTACACAACTCATCAGAGATTCACTAATCACTTAGGGCCCATTAAAAATACAAACACTTAGACATAATGTCTTTACATTACAATGTAAACACAGTTGTACAACCATTTTTGAATATACAAATTTATACAAAAATAGGAAAATATAAATGCAGACGTCAACTGATCTCGACCTCTATCTCTTACTTGCATGTTGTAGTAAGTATACTTTCGTTTGCTTAACGGGGTATTCTTCTGAGTCCTGAAAAATATTTGCAAATTTTGAGTGAATTTTGCAAACTCAATGAGTGACCATCATCGATGGCTCACCCAATCACATAACATATAATTCACATCATTAAACATTTCACACTTCACATTCAATACAATTTAATCACTCATATTATGCATATGCAGTGCACATAAGACCCACTTTCTATTTGTTACAACTATCCCATATAGGGCTCATTAAACGTTGAGCTTGAGGCTCTGAATCATTTTTGAGCTCGAGGCTCTTTTTCACTCGTTGAGCTTTAAGCTCTGATCGGTGGCTACTCTAGTTAAAACTGCCATTATGTTTCATGCATTCATGAAATGGAATGCATTAATCACATATAATCACTTATTCACTTTCACATATCATCAAACCTTAGTCCGGTATTCAACATTTATGTTGAGAAACACTTTATGATCATGCATTCATGTCATTAAGCATTTAGTTCATCACATTCACATACAATTAGCACTTCAATATTACATTCAAGCATTAGAAACCTCGTACCTTCATTGTCTGAAATCACATAATCAGTTCACATCTCATTCATAATCACTCAAGTCATAACATAAACAAAACAAACAATAAGGTAAAATCATCTAAGTCTACTCATAGTACGCTCTAGTTTAGCATTCGCTTCCAAATTCTAGAAACACCTGAATGTGGACACTCTAACCTGCACAGTTCATTTATTCAATACACATTTCACACAAGTTACAACTTTGAATAATTATAATTGTTCAATAATGCACATGCATGAAAAGGATTATGTACATTGCATGTTCATGGCAATCCCGGGTATCTTTCCTTTAATTTCATCACAAAATCATTCCTATATCAAAAGTCATCTAAGTACAATTTATACTTAGGTTTATACCTTAATAAAACCATTAAATCACAATTTATAATTCATTGAATCACTTTCAGATTTTTCCAAGACACTCCTTTTAGGTCTATTGTTGACGTTCAATCAGAAGGTGAAAAAGAGGTAATTTGGTCAAACTCTCTCTAGAAAAGTGTTCCTTTAGATCTTATCTTTCCATTGACACCAAAATCACTCAATTTGGTTCAGTAATTTGGAAGATATGTCTCAAACATTATCGGGTTATCCATATTAAAAAATAGTGTACTATGCACAACTTCCATCCAGAAATTCAACATCTTAGAGGCTGAATCAAAATTCAACTTCTTGAGACAATTTGTATATATGTATCTCTAGTTTACTCCAAATCAAAATTTATCTGATTTGGAATCCTATAGATCAAAATATCATCAAAATACTGAGGGGTGTTTAGTAAGTCAACACCAGTTCATACCATTCCAATCGATACCTTTACTTTAATTCGATCAATCTTTTTCAAATTAATACCAAAAGATATAACTTTTCATGGAGAGATAGAGGAATGTGTTAGGAATCCAATGCTTCAAAAATAAGGTCATTTGGAGGTTGGAGGAAAAAGTTATGGCCAAAAGAGTTAGAAGTGTTTAGGTCGGGGGGGAAGTTGCGAAGTCGCGATCGCGACACTTCCGCGTGCCCGCGCGATGTTGCGATCGTGACTTTTCTCTTTTCTTTATTCTTCCTCCGACCTATCTTGGTAAAATAGGCATAACTTTCACTAAAAATATCAGATTAAAATGATTCAAAGACTGTTTTGAAGAAGACTTCTAGGCCTACGACTTTCATGAAGACCTCAAAAACAAATTGTGTCTCTATAAGGGTCAAAATTTCAAATCAATGCAGCTGTCCTGAATGCCCATCCCATGCAATAATACAGACTTATAAATATCATATCTCTCAACTCCAATGTCCAAAAATTTCATGCTTTATATCAATGGAAAGCTTAAAGAAAGATATACAATTTCATAAAGACAATTTTGTCAAAATCTTCCTAGATAAAAACATAAAATTTCATGAAAGTTCAGATCAAAAATTAAACTCTCACTGCTCATTCTCAGAAAATTTCTAGACTTCATTCTCTAAAATCCAACACTTCAAAATTTTATTTCTAGTTTTTCTACTCCATTTCAATCAACTCATTCACCATACATTCATATTACCCCAAAATGTACAAGTTTAATAAAAAACCATCAAAAGCTAAAAATTCATGTTCATCATATTCATGCTTTGTCACTTTTTTCTGCATTTTTAACTTTTGTTCTCAATCTCCATGTTTCCTCTCAACCTTCATTTTTACACTCATTCCCATCTTAGACTATCATTTTGCAACCACACTTCAACTCAAAAACCATTCTTTTGATTATCTCTAAGTACTCATATATTCACGTACACTCATATAAATATATACATATTCACAGTGAAGAGAAACAGAGATATCATAATATCATCCTTTTTACATTATCTATTTTTCTTTTCAACTTTCATTTAAACACTCATTCTCATCTCAAACCATCACTTTACAATTTCTCTTCAACTCAAACATCATTTTCTTTATCATCCCTAAAGCTTCCATCTACTCATGTATACACATGCATATATATATTTACATGCATAGTGAAGAAAAACTGAAAAAAAAAAGTATATCACATTTTCACTCTTTAATTTTCTATACTCATCTTATACACCGTTTCATTTCTATTCCTAACTCCAAAAATCATTTTTACATCACTTAATCAATAACAATCCATCAAATACTAAGTTAACACTAAAACCAAAATTTCATCCCATCTACACTGTGTTAATGAATATATACACGTAAACATCATTTTCTATGCATATGACAGTAATTCATCAAATGTATTTCATAAATCCCCAACTCTACAGAATTTATTCACTACTTATTTGTTGAAAAATCCAAAAGCTTCAATTATCCCAAAGCCCTAACTCCATGCAAAATCACGTACTCCTCTATGAAAAAAAATGACCAGCTTCTGGTTTTCCTTAGGTAGAAGAAACACTTAGTAGTAGGGTAGAGGAAGGAAAAGCAAAGAAATTCTTGAGAGGAATTTGATAGAGAACTCTGTGTGTTGAAGAAGATTTGAAGGAGGTTACTACGAAAGAGAAAGAACTTAGGAAAAACACTAACTCCTATTCACTCTTCAGATAATTTGAACTTACTCCAAACAAATTATAAAAGTAACTTACTAAAACAGTGACACTTGTCACTTTCTTAATGACTAAATTCTAACTTAGTTTCTTTTGAAACTAACTCCATTAATTCTATCTTTACCATCCAAGTACCTCCAATATCCCTTTAATTCTTTTTCCTAATTTTTCAAAATATTCTATAATTTTTGAATTTCACCAAAATTCACCAAAATTCTAACATATCACAGTTCCACTAATCAATAATATTTCCAATATAAATAAAATTTGAATTCTCAAAATTTTCTAATAATTACAACTCAATTTGATTATACCTGAAATTATTCATGAATGCATGTACAATTATTTTCATGTGCAGAAAAATTTACTATTCATGTATGTGTATGCCATATAATACATGAGCATGAAAATGCTTTTTTAAGCTATCATTGGTCACTCATAGTTACTATTCTAACCTTCCCGCAGGTGACAGGATGTTACATCGATAGATGCAACAACTGAAGGGATTTCTAATAATAAAGCACCTGAAGTGGCCTAAGAGTCGATAAAAAACATGGCCATGAATAAGTATCATTGGTGCTTAACTAGAGGAAGAGTTACTAGGCCAATGGGAGTTTACGAGGTAGATATGGTCACATAGTTGGTGAGTCAAGTGGAAGCCTTAAGAAAGAAGATAGACTGACTGACTATGACTCCACAAGGAAGGGTTATGCAATGTGAAGCGTGCGAGCTTGATGACTAAGGACAAGAATGTCAATAACTTAAGCCTAAACATGTGGATTATTTGGGGAACACTTTAAGACCCCAAAATAATCCTTATAGTAATACCTACAATCCTGGTTGTAGGAATCACTCCAATGTTTTTTACAGGTAATCAAGGACCATAATGGAATAACCCTCCTGTTGGAACCCCTCCCCAATGGATCATGTGTCCGACGTCCTACGTGACGTCTAGACGCGCAACCCACGAGGGAGGGATTCCTCACCACGAAAGAAAACTTGTTT
>JANVCQ010000007.1:6044939-6079336 GCA_025531925.1 Erythroxylum plowmanianum
AACCTATGTCATATAATCTCACTCACATTAACATGCTAATTAATTCCAACACAAATTAATCTAGCAAGACCCCAAAAATAATCTAATCATGTTTATTCATCAAGAAAAAAAATTGGGGGGCTAATATACCCATTCAATAAATCCTACTAACTTTGACATAATTAAATAATTACAAAATGATTAGTCTATCAAAACCTCAAAGTTTATTTAAATCATGCTCATTCATCAAGAAAAATTTTGGGGGCCAACACTGTTTCTAAGCTCCATTTCCATTATGCATATGAATCCCAACAAGAAAACTCCATGAAACAAAAATCACCATGAGTTTTACATATTAGTGGGACCCACTAGATTCCTTCATCTCCTTTATAACATTGAAGGTTATGGTTATGTTCTTATGTAAGAAAGTTATAGAGGGAAGGAATATGGTGAGTTTCAAAATGGTGAGTTTTGCATATTAGTAGGACCACATCAGATATCCAACTATCATGCCAAAATAGTGTGTTGATCCCATTCCCTACTATTTTCTTGATGTGGATTCTAATAAAGCTTCTTAATTTGAGTATCTACTTTAAAGTAGCAGATGCATGATGTGTGAGATCAATTTCCCAAATGCTCTAATCTTTGAAGTAGAATAGATTTACCCTCTTGGACTATAAAGACTTATGATCATTAATCAATCTCTTGATCATCATGCAGATATTCAAAAGTTTTGTAGGAATGATGTTCAAACCTCTATGATTTTTAGAGCTATAGACTTTAGAACTTTTAATGTCGACTTTATAACCTCCTTCATTTGAACCAAAGAGGAGAAAATTTCTAAAAATCTTATTAATGATTTTGTTTACTACATTTGGAATAGCAAGATTTATTGCCCAATGAATATTGATTGGATATACATTTGTAATCAGTTGAGCCCCCCCAGTTCAAGATTAATTTTTCATTCTATTGTGACTTTTTGTTGTACTTTGTCCACCAAAGGTTTAAAACTTCCATTACTCAATCTAAAAGTAGTTATTGGAATTCTAAGATAGGAGAAAGGCATAAAATTTATCTAAAATTAATGACATGTCAACAATACTTCTCTGCTCATTAACACTTCTAGAAATGTGAAAATAGGAATTTTCAATTTAACATGGAGACTAGTCAACTTAATGAATATAACGATAGCCTTAATTATAACTATGAGTGAAGTTTTGTCTACCATGGCTAAGTTAATTAAGTCATTAGTAAAGATGAGGTTGTACTTCCCAATTTCCTATAGTTAGAATGATATTTGAAATTGTTAATCCTCTTTACAATTCTACAAAGAGCCTAGTGAATACTTCCATAACAATGGAAAATAAGTTTGGTAAAGAAGGGTCTCTGAATTCTTGAACAATGTTATTGGCTCTCCATTGATTAGAATACTAAAGGATGAAGTGGTGAAGCATAATGAAATCCATTCAATTAAATAATCTAAAAATTCAAAGCCTATTGTTGTATAAAAAAAAGTCCAATCAACATTATCATAGGCTTTCTAGATCAATCTTCACAATGTAGTTTTTACCTCCTCTCCTTTTGGAATAACCCTTCATAAATTTTGTTACAAGAGAATGTTATCACTCATCTCTCTGTTAGGAATATAAGCCTTTTAAGCACTATCATATGGTTTGACAAGATCACCTTTAATCAATTAGCCAAGATTTTTAAATAATCTTATAGATTAAGTTACAAAAAGCTATAGTTCTGAAATCTACAAAACTTTTTTGCTCACCTCCTATAGAAATGAATGCTATGAAGTTGTCATTAATCACTTAAAGTATCCTTTCCTTCTCAAAAAAATTCCATCACTTTATTTAGTACTATGTCTTTGATGATAGGCCAGGCTTTAGTGAAGAACATCATGTTAAACCCATCTATTTTTAGAGTTTTATGGTGATTCAAACCTTTGATAAATTGCTTAATTTATGTTCTAGAAATAGGTTTTTGAAAGTATTCAACTTCTTGAGAAGTAATAGAACTACAAATGATACTTTCCAACTCTTCCTTTGAAGATTGAGAATTAGTGGGACCATTTATAACACTGGAGAAGTAATTAAAGGCCTCTAACTTTAATAAGTCTTGAATAGAAATGATGTAATTATTACACATTAGATTGTTGATTATGTTTGTAGCTTTCCTAAAGATAACTTATTTGGGAAAGAAAGTTGATCCTCTAACATTACCCTCTAACCAAGCAAATCTATACCTCTGGCTTATCAAAGACTGATCAAATAAGAGAGCTTTAGAGAAGTTATACAAAGCTTGCTCCTCCTTGTTAATGAGTATTCTGCATTGAGGCTTTTTGTATAACTCAATATGAGATGAAATTAGAGCACTTCTAGAAGTTGCAGCAAGATGGTGTAAATTTCTTACATTCCCTTATGTAACAGTTTCAGATTCTACTTGATCAAATGCATTTTAACCCTTTCTATAAAGCATCATCAAAGACAATAACATTTTAAAAAAATTTAAAACCTGAAAGTGTGCCTGATTCTCTTAGAATCAGTTGAAATGATAACAGGTGAGTGATCTGATAGAAAAAAGTTATGGAAAAAAGTGAGGTTGTTGGGGAATTGCTGAAACCAATCAATGACTAGAAGAGATCTAGTGAGTTTTTTCCTAATAAGATCTTTTCCCTATTGGTTGTTACTTCATATGAAGAAATTACCAACTGAACCTACATTAGTTACCTTAATATTAGATAAATATATAACTAAATCTTGGCAAGGAATTTTATTTGCATGCACTCTTTTAGCTTCTTTATATGTAATGACTGTATTAAAGTCTCTAGTGATTAACCAAGGTTATTAGTATGACTAAACATCCTTCTAATCTCATTCTATAATGAGCATATATAAAGGAGATTGAACATTACATTTAGAGGATGTACAGATAACATCAATATGAATCATCTGGTTTGTGATGCATGATGGAGTGGCTACAACATTGTTACTATTGTAAACAACTAGAATTATTCCATTATGATGTTATTCAAAGTTGGCTATTTCTAGCCATTAACTACATATTAGCTTCAAAATGTCACATTTACTAAGTCTAAATCTGGTTTCTGAAACAATCTCTATTGAAATCTTTGTTAAGTAACTTTTTGGAGGGAGTAGTAGCTCCTTTAATGTTTTAAGATGCAATTTCATGTTTTGTGGTTATAAGCTGGTGGATTCCTTTTCCTACTCGATTTCCTTTTCTACACTATTTCAAATTCTTTCTTAGGTGCATTATTCTCAACATCTTGGTTTAAAGCAATTAGTTTATTCTTTAATATTAGAGTTTTTGTCAAATTCTCTTCTCTATCTAGCTTCTTTAGAATATTTTGACTATCTGATAATTCAATAACATCTAATGTTACATCTTCTCCTATCTCTTATGAAGCTTTAACTTGTGCTTCCTCTCTTAAACTGATATTATTATTTTCCTCATTATCCTCTACTATAACAAATTCCTTTGATTCATCATAGAAACATATTTTAAATCTCTTACCAGCAAGAATCTACGTTTTCCTAGGTCTTTCAAAATTTGGTTTCCAAGCATAAGAAACTCTTAAGTTGTCTTCTATGGTTTTAAGTTACCCATTCAATCTTATATCTGGTACAAAATCAAAAAAGTAAGAAAATGAGCTAACTAGATTATAGAATCTAGCAAAATTGATTCTTAAAACCTCAGTAGTAGCTTGATCCATACAAATTATCTTCCTAATTTAACTTCCAAGATAGATTAACCCATTTATTGTCTAATATTCCAAAGGTACCTTATGAATGTTGATCAATAAAAGTATATTGTCTTGCTTAATTTCATTAATTTTAATTCTATGCTTTCAGAATTATAATAGCATGGATTTACCATGGACATCTCATAGACCAGTTTGAAGTACCTTATTAGCAACATCCTTGCTAGCAAATTTGAAATAGAAAGTGTCATCACTAGTAAGTATATCGACCATTCCAAATTGCTTCTAGTTGTTGAATGCCCATCGTTTTGTAACAAGAAAGGCTACCCTCTTATTAGGGATAAAATTTATTAGTTTAGAGCACCATTTTTGAGATCCAACTGTAAGAACTTTGATGGGGGTGACACCATATGTTGATCTTTAACTCAATTTAGGGGGAAGCAGCTCAAGTTAGCTTGTAGAGTGTTGTCATCAGTCACCTTAACCTAAGTCTTCCCAAAATTGAGTGTTTTGCTATTGTTGAGAGCAACTTAAGGAGTAGTTTAAGACAATGTTTGTATTGGATACGATGTTACAGGAGCTAAACCAAAAGGTGGGAACTCATTTGAAAGCTCTATTGCCCAGCAGATAAAAAAGAAGAACCACCAGATAAGAAATAAGAAAGTAGTTAACTAAGAATAAGATAGCTACTGAAGAAGAACAGAAGTTATATAGGAAAGGTATTTAGAGAACAAATAGAGAGTAGAACCAAACAAGAACTATTGTGTATAAATATAGTTCAAATAAGCAGTATAATCAAGAGAAGGTAGCAAATTGAAGGAGCTAGAAAAAGCAAGCATTAAAAAGAAATCATAGTAAGCAGTTAGGAGAAGAAAAATGATAAGAGTAGATTGCATTTTATTTTTATAGGTAATCTGATATGTGTTTAGAGGTTAAGTTGGTTATTTAGTGTATGTTTAGCTTAAGAATTGTGTTATTTTATAATCATTTTTGTTTTAAGTATTCTTTAGGTGAGAACGTGTTTTTGAGCTTCAATTATATATATATGAGGTGCTGTGATGAATTTGTTGGTGTTTTAGAGCATTCGAAAGAGTTTCAAAAGAGACTCGAACCAAAACTGTAACACACCATTACCATAGAGCATATGCCTGAATATTCAGAGGACGTCCGAGAACATACCCTATAAGGATAACATATTAGAGCAATCATAATCATTTATTTTGGAATCACAGAAACATAAGTATTTTGAAAGGATAAACTTTTCCCATTTCATTAACAAAACATAACTTATATCGTAGCATTATATTTCATAATCCATATATTTACATTACAAAAACATTTGTGAGTTCATTGTTCTATACAAAAGGTTCACATGAAATGAGAAAAGTAAACAAATACAATCTAGCTAGACTCCTCAAATATCAGCTGACCAGACCTTTGAGCCATTCTTATTTCCAAAATTGACAAAATTAAACTTCTATTAGTTTGCCTTAGAAGCTAGGTCTCCTCAGTACCTAAAAATTAACGTTGCAATTTTGATGACTTTGCGAACTCAGTGAGTGCTCCATCATTGATATGCTCACTAAAGTCAGAACAAAATATCACAAGTATATAACCAAATTCACAACTTGGAGGTACAGTTAGGTCAATTTGCTAATGCTTTGTATTCTAGGAATGCAAGAAGCTTACCGAGCAACATTGAGGCCAATCCAAAGGAACAACTTAAGACGATCACACTTAGGAGTGGTAGGCAATTAGGGGAGCCAAATGTGCAAAAAGATAGGCAATAAAAGGAAAGGGTTGAAAAAAAAGAAGAAGAGAAACCATATGTATAACCACCACCCTATAGAGGGTGAGACAACATCATGTCGACATTCAATTCTCCAAATTTTTGGAGAAGTTGAAGAAATTTCAATTTAATTTTTCCTTGGTGGAGGCATTCGAGTGTATGCCCAAGTATGCAAAATTTCTTAAAGACATATTGGCACACAAGCACACTTGGGAAGACAATCAATCGGTGATCTTGACGGAGAACTATAGTTCGATCATCACAAACACAACACCTTCAAAACTACAAGATTTAGGAAATTTTACTATTCCTTGTGTTGTTGGTGATTTTGAATTTTCTAAATGCTTATGTGATTTAGGTGTAAGTATTAACTTGATGTCTTTTTCTATTTTCAGGAAATTAGGGCTAGGAGACGTCAAGCTAACATCTATGCTTATTTAGCTTACAGATCAATTCATCAAAAGGCCATTTGGGGTAGTAGAAGATGTCTTGGTAAAAGTGGATAAATTTATAATTCTTGTTGATTTTGTTGTGTTAGATTTTGAAGAAGATAGGAATTGTCCATTAATTTTTGGTAAGCCCTTTATGAATATTGGTAGGGCATTTATTAATGTACATGAAGGAAATTGGTTTTGGAATTTAATATGACTAAATCTTTGAAGAAACTGGTGGATGGAAGTGCTTGTATGAAGATTGATGTTATGGATGATTGTGTGAAGAAGGTTAAAAAGGAAATTGAAAAGGAAGTTGAGAGAGTTGTTGAAGTGCATAGGGATGAGAGTGTGAGTGAAGAGGAATTGTGTGAGGAGGGTGAGTAAGAAAAGTTGGAGAGAGGATGCACCCACACCACCTTCCATTGTAAAGCCTCCCACTATAGAACTAAAACCCTTACCTTCTTACCTGAGATACACATTTTGAGTAAAAAGAGAAAGTGGTAAAGACCATTAAAAAGAGGATGAGAGCCATCGGGTGGCAAAGTTATGATATTAGGGAGATTAGCCCCAATGTGGTGATGCATAGGATTAACCTTGAAGAAGGATGCAAGATAGTGAGGGAGAGGCAAAGGAGGTTAAATCCAAACATGCAAAAGGTTGTGAAGAAGGAAATGATGGAGCTTTTAGTTGTAAGTATTATATAACCAATTTCAAACAATGAGTGGGTGAGTCCAGTGCAATGTGTTCGTAAAAAGGGAGGCATGATAGTGATGGAGAATGAAAAAAGTGCACAGATTTTCATTATGACCTTCACAGGTTAGAGAGTGTGCATTGACTATAAGAAACTTAATTTGGCCACTAAGAAAGACCATTTTCCATTACCTTTTGTGGACCAAATGATTAAGAAGGTAGATGCCCATGCTTTTTATTACTTTCTTGATAGATATTTAGGATACAATTAGGTATTCATATACCTACAAGACCAAGAGAAAACCACTTTCACTTGTCCTTACGAGACTTTTGCTTATAAAAGGATCCTTTTGGTCTTTGCAAGACACCAGCCACATTCCAAAGTGCATGATGTCCATCTTTGCAAATATGAATGAGGACTTCATGGAGGTATTTATGGATGACTTCTCTATTTTTGGAGACTTTTTTATCATTGTTTTTTTTTATTTGGATAGAGTATTACAAAGATGCGAGGAGTCTTATTTAGTCTTGGAATAGGAGAAGTGTCATTTTATAGTCTAAGAGGGAATAGTTTTAGGTCATAAGATCTCATGCAGGGGGTTGAGCTGGATCGATCTAAAACTGGAGTGATTGAAAAGTTTCCCCCTTCTACCAACATTAAGGGCATCCGAGCATTCCTTGGTGGACTTTTCTCTTATTGCTAGACCATTAACTAACTTTTAGTTAAAGATGTGCCTTTTGAATTTGATGATGATTGTTTAAATGCTTTTAACAAGCTAAAGACAACACTTACAGTAACACCTATTTTGACGTCACCAGATTGATCACTTCCCTTCGAGATCATGTGTGATGCAAGTGACCTTGTTATTGGTTGTGTACTCGGACGACAGAAGGAGAAGAAGTTACATGTAATTTACTATGCCAGCAAGACCTTGACAGGAGCATAACTGAACTACACCACCACTGAGAAGGAGTTACTTGCAGTGGTATTTGTATGTGAAAAATTTCGTTCTTGCCTTTTGGGCTCACAAGTTATTATTTTTATAGATCATGCAGCATTGCATTAGCTCTTTGCAGAGAAGGATGCTAAGGCTAGGCTCATCTGATGGGTGTCTTTTCTTCAAGAATTCAACATTGAGATTAAGGATAAGCAAAGAGCATAAAATGTTATGGCAGACCACCTATCAAGGATTGAAGGGGAACAAAATAAAGAAGAAGAGGAAATTGAAGAGCATTTTCCTGATGGGACTTTAATGATGGTGGAAAATCCTTTTCTTCCTCAGTTTGTCGATATTGCCAATTATCTCTTAGGTGGTATTCTTCCCCCTAATCTCTCACATCAATAAAGGAAGTGATTCTTATTTTAGTATGATTCTTATTTTAGTGTTCTCGCTAAATTTGGGATGAACCTATTTTATATAAAATATGTTCTAATAGTTTGATTCGCAAGTGTGTCCTTGAAGATGAAATGTCTGAAATTTTAACTTAGTGTCATAGTTCAGTTTATATCGAAAACAACGTAGAAAACAAGATGGTTTAAAGTGTGGATTCTACTGGACAAACTTGTTTAAGGATGCTCGAGATTTTGTATTATGTTGTGATAGGTGCCAAATAGTGGGCAATATTTCAAAGAGATATGAGATGCCACTTTCAAACATCGTAGAGGTGGAGATATTTGATGTATCGGGCTCAGATTTCATAGGACCATTCCCATCTTCCCTAAGTAACTCTTATATATTGATTGGAATTGATTATGTGTCTAGGTGGGTTGAAGCAATTGCTACTCCAACAAATGATGGCAAGGTGGTACAACGATTCATCATGAAGATCTTCACCAAATTTTGGGTGCCTAAAGCTATCATAAGTGATGGAGGGAGCCACTTTTGCAACAAACCCTTTTTGGCTCTTTTAAGAAGATATAATGTTCATCATAGAGTGGCAACCCCTTACCATCTATAAACGAGTGGCTGAGTGGAGGTGGTAAATACAGGGTTGATGAAGATTCTAGACAAGGTAATGAGCACTTCAAGGAAAGATTGGGCTTTGAAGTTGGATGATACGTAATGGGCTTATAGGACAGCTTTCAAAACTCCCATATGCACAACACCATATCAACTTGTGTGTGTCAAGGCTTTCCATTTACCATTAGAGTTGGAACATAGAGCCTATTGGGCAATTAGAAAATTAAACATGGATTAGAAGCTAGTAGGACATAAGAGATTGTTACAACTTGATGAATTGGAAGAATTAAGATATGATACTTATGAAAATGCCAAGTTATATAAAAAGAGGGATAAGAAGGGGTATGATGGCCACATTAAGAAGAAGGAATTCAAAAGTGGAGACTTAGTGCTTCTATTTAATTCATGACTTCATTTATTTCTCGAAAAGCTCAAGTCGAGATAGAGTGGCCCATTCAAGGTTAGTCAAGTTTTTCCCCATGGAGTGTTGGAGTTAAAAAATGAAAAGGGTGAAACTTTTAAGGTTAATGGCCATAGATGCAAGTTTTACTTTGGAGGGCCATGCTCACAAGAAAGGGAAGTACGTTCTTGCCTTTCACTCACTCTTTTATGACTTCATATGGAATGGTCAAGCTAATAACCTTAACTTAGCATATTTTTCTTTCATTTGTTTATCTTTGTGTTAGTGTGGTGTTGTTTTGATTTAATAATATCTAGTTTGGTTTAACTGGTTTTGTACTTCATTCTATTGTTGCTTAGATCCCCAATGATATGTTTTGAGATTACTTAAGGATTTATTATGCATCATAGCTTATTGGAGGACCAAAGGATGTGAGGAAAAACATGCCACTTCCATTGACACCACCACCATAAGCCCATCTTACCCTTAATCTCTTCTATTATTCTTCTTGTGTTTTGTTTTTCAGGTGTTGTTTATTGGTTTTGGATGTTCTCTTTTGCACATTGAGGACAATGTTTTGTTCAAGTGTGGGGAGGTAGTCTTTGCATCTATGTTTGCAGTTTTGTATGTCATTTAGGATGTATGTTAAGTTGTTATTATTAGGTGTATCATTTCCCTTACATTTGAATCTTTGTGATGAATATGTTGCCATGAGATTGAAGTATTTGAGTATGATGAATCGTGTGAATGATATGATGGGCTGATCTCTTTTCTTGAGAATTAATGTAGCTATTTAGTTGAATATGCATGATTAGGTTTTGGATATATTGTCTTATTTATTGATGAGGTTTCTGAAATAAATGGATGTAATAAAATGGCCAAACTTTGCATCATTTTAGTGTTAAATGAAGATTTAAGAGATTAAGTTAATACAGATTGAGAACTATAGACACTGAGGTTAAGAACTAGAAATATATTAACTTAAGTGGTAATTAGTAGTCAGGATTTCATAATTAATTCGGATAATAACTTGTTGAATATAAAAGTTAGACTAGTTCATCATACGAATCGATTTAGAACCTAACTATTAATTTTAGTAAGACAATAATCCAATCATTTTCCCTTAATCATGCATAGGAGATTAAATTAGTAAAATTAATTCTCAAGAGTTTTTCCACTTCGATTAATCTATTTGTCTTTGCTCCCAATTAATTCCGCCTACTTTTCAATTTAATTTCGTAATTTTTCTTAAAAGCTTTCACTTATTAATCGGGATAGAATGTCTAGGACTGCATTGTTTTTAATTTTAATTTTAATTTAAAATTAATTTAAGTTGACTAATTTCACCTCCATGGGAGACAATCCTGGGTTATCAACTACAACTATCTCGTATACTTATAAGTAGGATAGCCTAGGTCTTTTTAGAACTTTTAAGCATAACAGTTTTCAAAGGTAAAATCGAAGAGTAAACATTAAGAGACAAATGCGGCACTAGAGATCATTCAAAAGGGGTGATTTTTAGAAATTGACATGAAGAAATCATCGAAAGATCCATTAAAACACAAAATCAAACCTCTATCTTGCGAGAATATTTGATAGAAGAAAATTAGGAAGATTTAGAATTATAAACTTGTTGTTTTCAATTTGTTTTTCCTTTTCTTTATGTTTGATTTTGTGTTACTATCATGTGTAATTAAACTCTTTTAGTGTCTAGGTTAGATGAACCCATGTTCTGTTAAATAACATGTTTTGATTCTTTTATTAATGCAATTGTTTGGATTTATAAATTATGATTCAATTACGTGTTTATTACGTGTTCTAATAGATCTGGAATATTAGTTCATAATTTGATTTCATAACATAGAAATTGAGAAATATTGTGTGTGAACAGATCTACTGTAATTGGAAGGAGTTGATTGTAACCCTAGAGATAGGATGACATAAATCCTCTAGAATAGGGTTATACCTAATAGCAAGATTCACAACTCGGTAAAACAATCCTATAAACTCTAACCTGAGTAATTAAGTTAATAACCTTAGGATTAGTTGTTATTAGACTCAAGAGTTAGCTATTAGTATACCATAGGAATCTCCACAGTCCAATAAATCAACAAAACAATTGCTTAATACATGATCAATCTATTAAAGGTATTTAAGGGGATTCGGACCCTATACCCTAATTCTTGATTTGGTAATTTCCTAAGTGATTTTTTAATTCTCTGTTCAATCTTGCTGCCGGTTTTATTTTGTTTGATTAAGTTTTAATTTCTTTACTTAAAAAAAACAAGATAGAGGTTTTTGGCACCATTGCCAAGGACTTTGATATTAGGAACATCTTAATGTTGTTATTCTAGTTATTATCTTTTTTATTTTATTTTTATTGTATTTTATTGTATCTTATTGTATTTCTAGCTCATTCATTTAATTATCTTTTAAACTTCTCTACATTGAAAGTGTGTGGTGGTTAGGAATTGAGATTTATTGTCATAACTATCAATGAAAAGATGGAGTAGACAATACTTTCATGGGAGCCCGAACATGTCTTTACAATTTATAACATCACCATATCGGAGAGAGGTTTCCTTACATGTTTTCAAAGGCTCAACTCATATCTAAACCTTGTTACGACATTAGTGGAAGAAATTTTTACAATTATGAATGTCAAGCACCAACCTACATATAGGAGCAACCGAGCATGTATAACCAACCTTAAGGTGCACTATACAAGAATGTTTATAATTTAAAGTGGAGCAACTCTTTTGCCTATGGATGGAACAATCACGCTCCAATTGAAAATTTACAGTGCCAAGCACATCAAGTTCTTGAGCCAACTATTGAAGATATAATGACTGATTTTGTTCAAGAATTAATCATAAGACAACAGGAAGTAGAGGCTCGAATACAAAATTTGGTGAATTGGATGGACCAATTGGCGAAGACATTATTTGACAAGATTCAAGGGAGTTTGTCGAGTGCTACTAAAACAGACCCTATAAAATGTGGAATGAAAATCATCCTTAGTAGTGAAAATGAGTTACCAGTAGAAGAAGAAGAGGAAGAGGAAAAGGAAGGAAGTATTACAGATAAATTAATTATCGAAATGAAAGCTAACCACTGTGAAATCAAGAATGAAGAAAAGACAAGATTTGGTTTCATGAATCGAGTGACATTCTAAGAAGAGCTTACGAAAGAAGAAGAAGTCTCCATCCAAGAGGAGGAAGTAGACAAGTGGGAAGAGATAATTGAAGAAGATAAGTCAAACACTTCTGTCTAAAAAGAAGAAGGAGAAGAATGGATAGAGGTGGTTGAGGAAGAACTAATGGAGGAAATAAGTAAGGAAACTACTAAAGAGGCATTGGAAGTAACCCCACTTCCTTGAAGACAAGCTGTTCGAGTCAACCAATGATTTAGAGTTTTTCATTCCCTCCTTATTAATAGTTTGTCATTGAAAAAGGTATTATTGTAGTTAATTGGTTTTAATAATTTAATAAATTATGTCCTTATAGTCATCTTGCAACATGTGACTTGTTTACAAGCTATGAAACTGCTTTATAGAGAAAAGGGTGGAAGCAAGCCACTGATCATAGACTCTGAACAAGGGTCAACGTGCAGGTTATGTCGAGTTAATGACATTAAAGAAGTATTGCACAGGAGGTAACCCATAAATTAGGATATATTTTATTTTATGTTATTTAATTAATGTTTTGTAATTATTTTCATTTTTTTATTTATATTTGTTATCTTTTTATCCCCTTTTTCATAATTTTTAAGGATTTAGTCTACTATTGGATGGATTAGAAATTATTAAAAATCAATAACCCCTTCCTTACACTTAAAGTTGTACATTGTCCCTAATGTACACAATATAAGAATTTATGAATTAGAGAGAGGGTTAAGTTGGTACTTTCTTTTTCCTTATAATTTGCAAGGATTTAGTCCACTATTGGATGGATTAGAAATTTAAAAAAAATCGTTACATTAAGGAAAGTACCAACTTAACCCTCTCACTAATTCATAAATGTTTATATTGTGTACATTAGAGACAATGTACAACTTTAAGTGTAAGGAGGAGGTTATTGATTTTTAATAATTTCTTTAAGCTTATTATAATCTTTATTATTAAAGTTTATTAACTAATAGTCTAAATTGGTTGAAATCTGTCCATTAATACTCTATTTAATTATTGAATATTGATTTGAATTAGTATGCAGAAGGAAGATAGAATGAAATTACTTTTATAAGTCATTTTCTTAGTATTTGAAATAATCAAATTGAATGAAATTGCATATTATTTACACATATATATACCTATCTTTTTTTGTGAGCTTTTGAGCCTAAGAGTGAAATTTTCAAAAATTTGTATGCTCTTTTTAGACTTTCATGTGTGTTATCATATATAGTAGAATGATTCTTGAACTTGCTTTTATTATACATATTGAGGTCATATTTGTTAAATTGCAGTCATTGAAGTAATAAAGGCACTTAGATTCAACAATTTGTGTTAGCCTATTCCTTGAAAATTACCTTACCCATAATTTTTCTTTTAGGAATAACCAATTTGAATCTTAACCTTTTCCATTGCTTTTACTCACATATTAACCTTTACCCTATTTTTCTTTGAAGACCTTTTTATTATTTTGAACCTTGAAGGTTATTTACATTATTTACTTGTTTCAAACTTGAAATTTTTGAAAGGTCTATCATTTCATTAAGTGTCATAGATATTGAATGCTCAAAATTGGTTTGATTGATAAAAGAACGAGCATAAAAAAAATTGAATAAGTATATGGTACCAATAGAGTTGTACTAAAAGGTCCTATGTGTTTTGTAAACAAGTCTTGTAATTTTCATTTACTAAATATCCTTCAATTTAACCTTTTTTATTATCCCAATTATACCATAGCTAAGCCCTATTACAACCATATAAAGACCTATTGATTTTGGTTTCTATTTTATATATAAGTAGTGGAGATGTGATAATATTGCAAGCCTATGGTAATAGTTCTACTATGCATTGATTGAGAGTTTTGATAACTTTCACCCTAAACACTTGACCACATTGAGTGAAATCTTAATGAGGATGTAAAAATTTATGCTTTTGGTTTCAATGTTATTATTGATGTGGTTATTATTAATATGGACTTAGGAAGTTAATTTTAGGATAACTTCACTATAATTTTAAGTTAATTTGATTCAATATGACATGATGATTTATAGTATGAATGGACAGGTTGAGATTGACGAGGGATTGATGTTATAATATTTATAATTTTGTTTATAGTTTGCTTGAGGACAAGCAAAAGCTTAAGTGTGGGCATGTTTGATAGATGCATATTTGATCATATTTATACACCTTGATGTATATTTTCTTGATATTATATATTTTTCATATATTTGGTACTTAATTTGCTCCAAGTGTGTTTATAGGTTATAATTGTCTTCATGGACTTAAAGGAGAAGAATTTGGATAAAAAATTGAACTAAAACGAAGATTTAAAGAAAAGAAGGGACATATGGCCGTGCATCTGTCTGTGTACTTCTCTTGGGTTGTGCAGAATAGTGAATTCCTAGTATCTTAGATTATACAGAATCTAGTATACGACTGTGTATCAAACTATACATCACCTAGAATCTTAAAATTTACTATAAAAGGATGCGTTCCGAAACAAAACTGAAGAGTGGACATTAGGAGGAGATTGTAGTGCCAAAGATCATTTAGAATGGGTGATTTTGAGTTAGAGAAGTGAAAATCAAGAAGAAATCATGAAAAGATCCAACAGACTACCAAATCAAACCTTTACCTTGCAAGAATATTTGATAGAAGATAATCAGGGAGATTTAGAATTATGAACCCGTTGTTTTCAATTTTTTGTCATTCTATTTATGTTTGATTTCTTGTTCTATCACATATAACTAAAGTCTTCTAGTGTCTAGGTTAGATAAACTCTAGTTTTGTGCAATAACATGTTTTTGATTCTTTTAATAATGCAATTTTTTTAGATTGATATATTATGATTCAACTACGTGTTTATTATATGTTCTAATATATCTGGAATATTAATGCATAATCTGATTTCATAACATAGAGATTAAGAAATCCCATTTATGAATAGATCTTACGTAATTGAAAAGAATTGATTGCAACCCTAGAGATAGGATGATATAGATCTTTTAGATTAGGATCAAACCTAGTAGTGGGATTCACAACTCGATAAAACAATTCTATAAAATTTAACCTGAGTAATTTGATTGATAACCTTAGGATTAGTTGTTATAAGACTCAAGAGTGAGTTATTAGCATACTATAGGAATCTCCACATTCTAATAAATCAATAAAACCATTGCATAATAAAATATCAATATATTAAGGGTATTTAGAGGTTTCGAGACCTAAATACTAAATCTCAATTTGGTAATTTCCTAAGTGATTTCTTAATTCTCTATTCAATTTTGCTGCCTGTTTAATGTTATGCCTCGTTGTATATATGCTTCTTTAAATTTAGGGCTATTAAAAGAAACTAATGTTACCATACAATTGGTTGATCATTTTAATGCTTACCTAGATGGGCTAATTGAGTATGTGTTTGTGTAGGTAAATGACTTAATATTTCCTTCTAACTTTTATGTGATTGACATAAATGATGAAACTTCCTATAAATTTTTTTTCCTATCTTACTAAGGTGGTTGCTTCTCAACACGACCTAAACTAAGATAGATATGCTTGAGGGTACCCTCACGATGGAGTTCGATGGGGAAATTTCTTGTTTTAATATTTTTGATCTCAAAACTCCCTCTTTTGATGAACACTCTATTTTTGCAATTAATTTGATTGACCTTTCAGTATAGGAGAATTATAAGCAGAAGCATATAATTAAACAAGAAGTGATTTCAGCAATAGAGAAGATCAAAGCTTTTAATGTATCACTAACAAGCTTTACCATTAGTCAATAAGTGCATATAAATTGTTTTCGCTTAAATGTCTTCCTTATTGGGTCGATCCTTTTGTGATAACTATTGTTCTTCCTTATGGTTCAGTTGAGATCAAAAGTTTAAAAACAGGGAAGACATTACATGTAAGTGGTCATTGATTCAAGCATTACCTTGATGAAGATTAAATGGAAAATGCCAACTTTGTGATTCCTGGACATCAAATTTTTGTCACTTGATGAGAGCAATATAGAGTCAAGCCAATGACAATAAACAAAGGCACTGCTTGGGAGGCAATCCAAGGTAAGATGATTTTTGTTTATTTACATTTTTGTATTTCCTATTTTCGTTAAATGCTCCATTTCTTGCATTTGAGGTTACATTAGGGACAATGTAAGTTTTAAGTGTGGGGGTGGGGATCTTAGTTTTTCTGTATGTTTTTTAGCTTAACTGTTGCTTATATGACTTCTTAGGTGGTTTTCAAAATCAAACAAACAAAATTTAAAAAAAAATCATTTTTTACTATTTTTAAGACTATATAGTCAAAATTACAAACAAAATAAAAAAAATTCTTGTTTTCTATTTCTTTTAAGCTAATATAGTCATCATTAGATTGTGAACTGACTAGAAAAATTCATGGCAACTTTAGCATGTACTTTCACTCTTATGATTGGTCAATATGTATTATCTTTAGAAGAGTAGTAATTAGTGGTAGACAAAAGCCAGTGAGATTTTGAGCCTTATTATACTGACACATCCAAATCAATCTCATTGTCTTTTGCTTATGTATGTGACCTTCATGACATTTACATCATGACTTTGTGTTTATTTCTATTCAAGACTACATTTTTATTACATGCATTAATATGAAAATGATTAGGCATTCTTTGTTTTTATAAGCTACATTAGCCAAATAGCCTACCCATTAATATGATTTTTTCTTTGTTAAGCCCCTTTAATCTTTATTAGCCTTTATTTTTGTATTAAACACATTATATGTTATTAAACCTAAATCAAATATCCTACCTAAGTCATAAAGCTAGTGTAGCGTTTTTTCCTTGTTGATGATTGTGGATGTACAAAAGTCTAAGTGTAGCACCCCATTACCATAAGGTACATACCTGAACACTCTGAGGACATTCCAGTACATATCATATGATAATGGCACGTTACGTTGAATCACTACAATCACTTAAACATGGCATCATCTATCTTTATTCTCCTATAAGACATTTTCAAGAAAAACACAATAATTTAAAACCAAATTTTCTCATTTCATTTCATGAAAACCTAATGTTTACATTGACAATTTTCAATAACATCTAAATATGTACATCATCATATTCTAAAACAAAATATGCTACAAGAAAGAGGAAATATACAAAAATCTATCTAATTTTCCAATCTCAGCTAATCGACCTTTGAGCCATTTCTTTTCCCAAAAGTACAAGATTATACTTCTTGTAGTGTCTCTCAGTAGTTAATGTCCTCTCTCGGTCTAGAAAAATCAATGTTACAATTTTGGTGAATTTGCGAATTCAATGAGGTAACCATCATCGATGGTTCACTCAATTCATGCAACACATCACACATGTAACATATACTTCACATCTTTGCATTTTTGCATAAATTATCACATATCACCTTCTCATTTAAAGGTAAGACAACATACATTTCAATAAGCCAACCTACATATAACAATGTATATGAAATGCCTATGTAACTCTTTTTAATTATTATGTTGTTGCGACTGAGTGCCTAAACTGTCCCGTATCTATTATGAATATCGAGCTCATTTATACTACCCTTTATCCGTTGGGGATACAGGGCTCATTTTACATAGTGACTTTGGCTCTTAATGACATTTGGAGCTTTAAGCTCATTTTTAGTGGCTACTCAGGTCATAACTCTCATTATTTGATCATGCATTCATGTATGGAATGCATCTCTCATATTCAAACAATCATGTCAAGAAGCACTTATTTCATCACATTCACATAAAAGTAGCACTTAAATATCACATTTATGCATCAAGTCTCAGACCTTCATTGTCCGACATCAACATAATCAAATCACATTCATGTCATCATTTAAAGCATATTTTAAAGCAAACAATTAATTGAGTGAGGAAGCTAATGCCTAGAAGTTTTGGCAATATCTGGATGTTGACGTTCCAGTTGCTTCTCTATAAAATGCAATACATATATGCATATCACAATTTTTCACAATTTCAACATATTCATTGATGCACATTTATATATATGAAATATATACAATGCATGTTCATGACAATCCCAGGTATCACTCTATTATTCTCATCACGTAAGCATTCAGATTTCCAAACTAACATAAGTATCATTTATACTTATGGTTTATACCTCAATAAAACCATTAGAATCACAATTCATAACTCATTTGGTCAAATTTAGATTTATCCTAAAACATACCCTCGGGTCTACTGTACATGTTCAATCTAAAAATGAAAATGAAGTAATTTGGCAATACTTTCTCCTAGAAAATTGTTCTGAAAGTTATACTCAAAATACTTCAGACTGAGCACGTTCAAAATTTTGGCTAGTGCATGATCAAGCACTCAAAGTTATACAACTCATATCTCTCAATTCCATTATCCAAAAACTACAAACTTGATACCAATTGAAAGCTAAAAGAATAAGATACAACTTCTATGAAGACAACTTTGTCTGGTTCGGCCTACATCAATATAGTTTATTCGATGACAAGAGGATATGATTTCTATCACAGGGTAGTACTGCAGCCTAAGCCAAAACTGAATTTCAATATAAATTTCAAGACCCTTAATGACAAAATTCAAATTTAATTTCTTCTTATAAATTGTAGTCGTATATCTCTAGTTTCATTTAGATCAAAATCCATCCAATTTGAATATTCACAGATTAAGGTATGGCCTAAATATATATATGCATGTTTAGTAAAAGACACTCTATATAACATACTCCAACACACTACATTGCCAAAATTCTATCATTTCAAACTGATAACTTCTTCAAGTATACCTTAATTTCAGCTCAAAATTATCCATACACAATTCATATTCCGTACTTGATCATATACACTCAAAATAGAACATATTCTGATACTCTTAAAATAGAACACAAACATATACATTCATCCACCACTTTGTTGCACCCAGTTATCTACTTCATGTCTAATTTTGAGACTCTTAAGGATATAATCTAAATTCTATGTCTTCAAAAAAATGTAGCTTATGGCTCCACTTTAATCCAAATCAAGAATCATATTATTTGGATAACTACAAAACCAAGTTATGGCTAAAACATAGAAGTATAATCAGTGAACATGTTACTGCTACATTTTTCAGCACTCATCTTCCAATTTTCCATATTTTACACCGAACACAACTTGTTCAAATATCACTTTTCCTACTTCATTTGCTCTTCATTCTCAACTCCTTTGTAACTCAATATCATTCACAAACCAATTCGTGCTTTATATTTGATCGTTAACTCAAAATAGAACATGTGCATATACCATTCATTATCAATTTTCTGCACTCATCCTAACATCATTATGATGATCATTCTACCTCTAAAACATCTCTAAAAGAATATATAAATTATTACTCATCATACATATACAAAAGTAAGACATTTACATCAACTATTAATCACCCATGACATATACATACACATTGCAAAAAATCAAGTCATCACTCTTAATTTACTCATTATTCTAGCTTTATTTAACCATACCCATGATATTTAAAGCATAACTTACCTGTTAAAACTTCAATTTCTTCAAAAACTCCAAGAAGCCCTAATTATCATGTAACCCACATACATCATCTTGAAGGTGGATTGGGTTTGGTTTTCTTGCAGTAAAAGAAAGAGACAACAAAATGGGAGTAGTAAAAGATAGATGAAAGCAAGGTGTAACTTTGGTGAGAAAACCATGAAGAAGATGAAGCTTAGAGAAGAAAGCCACAAAGAAGGAAATAAGACAATACAAAAAAGAATGACTTGGTATTTCAAAGATAGAAGAAACGTGACTTGGTCATTTAAAATGTAATTGTATAATGAAACTTGAACTAGGCAAGTGACACTTGTCACTTATCTAACTTCTAAGGCTTTAACTAAGTTCTCATTGAACTAGTCCTATAACTCTAATTTTTATCCCAATTATCTCTAAATTTCCAATATCATTATCTCACAAATTCTAAAGTCTTCTCTAAAATTCTTCAATATCATTTGACTTTTATTTCTATTTCCATTTATCAATTGTTTTGCCACTTGGCATTTTTCCTAGTCTAAAATTACCCAAAGCTTCAGAAATTTTCTAAATTTCACCAAAAAAATTTAAATCAATTAAATACACTCTCCAAATCAGTTTTCAAAGTATAAAAACCACAATTCTTAATAAATCACATTTATAAATCAATTATATCCAAAAAAGTCAATGAACGCATGTACATTCATTTAATGTGCAAAAATTAATATTCACGTGTATATGCATGTCATATTATGTATGAGCATGAAATGCATTTTCTAATCTCTCAATAATCTCTCATATTTACTATTCTAGCCTTAACGTGGGTGACGGGATGCTACACTAAATATAGGACTATGTATATATATGGGATGGTTATATTTGTTAGAATGTCATGTTATAAATTCCTTCGTTAGTATTGCATATGAAAAAAGGGAAACAAAGAAACAAAGAAAATGAGAAAAGGAAAAGAAAAGGAAAAGGAAAAAATGAGAAGAAAAGAAATATATATGTTTAAATAAAATTATCAAGGAAGAAATGAAATTATTTTGCAAAGTTATTTATGATTAATGTCTACTCCTAAAGTTGTATGGAATGGGTGACTTAAGTATAATGTGAATGAGAGAGATGTAAGGGTTAATCCCTATGGTTATAAAGTCTTATTTATTATCAACTTTTGTGAATGAATATGCTTCATTGTTTTGTGGTGTGATAACTTGAGTTTGAGTTATGAAACATAGTTTTTGTATTCATCGTAACTGATGGTTCCTAGCTTTGAGTGAAAGTTAATTTTTTCACTTAATGTTACATTGAATGTTATTTTTGCTTCACTAGCTTTGATGGTTTTTACACTACACTACTCAGATACGTCGCACCTTACCCTAGCCCACATTACAACCCTAAATTGTCTTTTGATTCATGATTTTGCATATGACCCTTAATGGGTGGAGAAATGAAATGTCTAATCAAGGATTTCTTAAAAATTTCGCCAACAAACACAAAGCTTTATAACAAAAATGTAATACAAAAACCCAATGGACTTGGACAAATAAAGACACAAAAATTGTACAAACATTAAAAAATCTTTGTTAAGATTTACCAGCGTTATATAATTATAATGCTAAAGATAAATTAATTGTACAAATTGATGCAAGTATAGATATATAGGCAGACTGCCTTTTGGCACAACCACCTAATTAAAGGAAACGTCTTTTATGTAAATATATCAATGGACTTTTAATCCCACTGAAAGTAAATACCCTATTTATGAGAAGGAGACAATTGAGAAGTTGGGTACAAAAAGAGACAGCGACTCCTTCATTTGGTCCTTTTCAGTTTCCAAATGTAAGAGGTATGGAAAGGTTGGAACAAAAAAGTGTGTGACAAAAAAGTGGAGAGGAGTATAACCAAAGCTGTCATTCTTCTTAGAGAGGAGCAAGATAGCAGTTGAACCTCTATAGATGCCATCCTTCGTTAATTACTCTTGGGTTTTTAAAATGGAATGAGGAGATAGAAGTCCATTGACACCATTCATCACCATCTTCTCATTGATTTTTAAAGTAGGAAAAGCGGAACAACGAAGATAGTAATGGACAACAACTGTTCTTCATCATTTTCTCTTTGTTTTTCAATAAGAATGGAGGCTACAAGTGTTGATTCTTAGAAATTGATGGAGAATATGGAAGGCTAACTTCTCGACACCGGTTTGAAGATGAAATCGATGCCTAGGATGCATGATTAAGCTTATCTTATCTTTTTTTAATATTGGATCTCTCTCTCAGAATTGTTTATGTTATCCTTTGTTTAATTAGTTTGCGTGTTCATGTATGGATAATCATATTCTCGTTATCATTATATTGTTTATATTGTGAACCCATTGCTATAGTCGTTAATACAATTCATAATTGTTGTCTTTAGATTCATATATGGCAACTAATAATTTTTAATCATTAGGGATAACGTAGCCTAGGTTAAATGACTCGAGCTTGTATGGTTGTTGCTTAAATTTGTCTATTTTCCATTTCGTAATATGGTTGTCCAATTGAATCTAGAGATCGTATCCTAGATTATTTGATAGTTAGGTTTCGTCTCTTAATTAAACACAACCCATGAGAAAATCGAAATTAACAAAACTTATTGTTAATCTACGACCAATAGTTTTAAGAGAGGTGTGAAAACATTATAACAATGAAAGATTTTTAATTGTGTGTAGGCTGAGATTGATCCGAGAAGCAGGTTCACACAAATTCATCACTTTTTCATTTTTAATTGTTTGTTATAATTTGTTTTCGCTAGTTTAATTTTACTTCATTTTCTCAATTACATAAAACCCAAACCCCCTTTTTATTTACTTTGCATCAATTATTTTCATTACGAGAATTAACCAAACATTCTCTGTGGATACAATCCCGACTGACCACATCTACAAGTTTTTAGTGTGCAAAGTTAGGTAAATTTTGCAGTGCACTCAATACACGTTATCATAGATATATGGTATGAGATACTTAAATGATTGGCTTAGTGAAAGTGGGATATTATTAGTTTATACCCTACAACCAATCGGCTAGTTGTAGTTTAGTGATAAAACAATTTTAAGGAATTTCTTATCTTATACATATTCAAATGTATATAACAAATTTCATGAGATAAATATACACTGCCACTAAAATTATAATGAAAACATAATTATGAGATTCATATTGTATTTTATGTATTATCCCTAAATTTTTCTAGTCATTATTCTGATGAGATTAGACATTAATAGAGTGTAAAAAGACTAGCGGACATTATATTTTTCTTTATAAAGGAAGCAATTAATCTAGTAGACTAAAGTAGGGAGATACTTAAACAAACGTGCTACTGTATGTTAAAGAAAAGTTCACTAAACTAAACTTATATGAGAAATCCAGTTGGACATTAATTATATGTCTACAAAAAATCTCATTGTGATGATTATATAAGTGATAATTTGATTTGAAATCTCTAAAGTGTCTCGTATAAGGATTATTATATTTTGATACTACTTATGACTTATTCTAATTAAGGGTAGCTCAGTCAGTAATCATTGGATATAACATGAACTATATAGAGGTAATTAAGTGATCGATGTAGAATTTATCACCTTAAGGTAATTAGGGAAAAAATTTATTGTTTTTGTTTAACATTGATTCGAAAAACCCTTGGCCAATATCGAATGACATTTTGTAAAATAATTTATAAATGTCATTGATTGGATCGATTACTTATGATGAAGAACTGACATGATTAGACTCAAGTAAAGTAGACATTATATCCATACTCTATGTCTATTCGAAATATTGTATGATAAAATGATTAAATTATATGAAAAATTATGCACAAAAAATTTAGTCAACACCACTTTGATATTCTTAAATATTTGAGTGTTCATGATATGTTGCTAGACTTCAATCTTAATTTATGGATATAAATTGTTTAATTAGATAATTAAAAAATAAAAGATTTTAATTTTTAATTCTCTAATTAAACAATTTATATCCATAAATTAAGATTGGAGATTTTAATTTGTCTAATCCTAAAGATGATTTAGATTTATAATTTGTATCCATTGACAATATATTTGAGAATATAACAAATCACACACAAAAAATAAATTGAAGAGAAAAAAGTTGTTTTAATCAAGTTGGACTTGATTTAAATTTTAAAAAACTTTATGATTAAATATAAGATATATAATGAATGAGAATCAATATAAGATATTAAATTTTATTTGGTCATACTTAGTATTTAATTATCATTAATTGTAATTCTAATTAAAATTAAAATTAAAATTTTGATTTTAGTTAAATTACTAAAATATCTAAAATTTATTATTAGTAGGTTTAGGTTCTAAGGGAGCTAACACTTATTACCTAACTTTTTCTATAATTTTCACAAAATTATTTCAACTTGTTTTGTAGATATCATTAAAGGTTAGATGCTTGAGACTACGATAGATGAAACGAGTCATTTTCAAAAATAATTTGAAGAAAATTACAGAAAAAGGATCGAAGTTTCAGACCAAGGAATGAATTATGATTTATACTTTATTATATTTTATATGTTAATTATATTATAGAATTTAAGTAACTTTTAAAAATTATACAAAAATATTTCATAATTATTTCGTTGCAAGCAAGATCATAAACTCATCCCAATTTCCTAATAAAAATTAAGAGCCAAGTGGCACTGAATTACTCTCATGGATCAAAGAACAACTGCTAATGAACCAAATTCATGCCCTTTACGGACCTGAAATAGCTTCATCTCGAAAACTTTAACAACCCTCATTTATCAAGAAAAGGATTAATCGATTCTCAAAAAAAAAAAAAAGGGATTAATCGAGTATTCCCTGCTCTAGTCAGCGACTACTGGTCATTGTGGGCAATCTGATCTGATGCCTTTAAATTGGTCTCGTGAGCAAAGTATAAGACAAAATCTCATCTGTACTTTTTGTCTATTTGCGTGTTTGTTTATGATATAACCTGTGCTCACTTGTGTATTTATTGAACTTCTAATTTAGTATACTCTTTCTTTAGTTTCTAAAAAAAATTAAGTCTTGTAATCTATTACTGAATGATCTTATAATTACTTTTATATTATCTAATTTCTATACATGACCTCCTGGCAAGATTCATAGTGTTAAACTTTAAGCCTTCATAACGCGGAAGTTGGGAATCTCTGTACACTCGTGGTTCATTTGTTTTCACACGCAAAAATATCTATAATTGTATTGATCACTCTAATTAAAAAAGAATATTCAAAACAGTAGTACATACTATGGGTCAATTATGGAAGTGATGAACTTAAGATAAGTACTTCTGTGTACATTGTGTGCTTCCTCGGGCCTTTGCGCGGAACCCTGTTTTAACGCGGCACTGGTTTGGAATATGGATAAGAAAGCAACTCGTTGAAGTTGCCCTCAAAGCAACTGTATTGGGTACACCAAATTTGACTTCTACACGAGTTTTCACGTTTTGGGCAAAAAAAAAGAAAAAAAGGGGGCATTCCAGCCTTTTTCTTCTAAAACATCGACATCTCGGTTGCCGAAACGACCAACCGATCCCACAAAGCTATCTTCCTGGTTTAAGCAAAGGAGAAAGAAATAGACGAGACACAAGTCAATCTATGCATGAAAGAAGAGGTACAAAATTCTCTTGCATTTATTAAATTCAAGCTACTTTCTTGTCTTTTACATAACAACATAAACAAATTAAGTTATGTTATGAACAGCGTTGACAATACAAAAATATAGATTAAATTATACGTTTTATTCATAGTTGACGATGCTCAACATAATCTGGATTATTATGTATTGGGCTATTGACAGCAATTAGAAGGCTTATAAGACAGACAATAAGAGACCCTTTGGAAACACCGGAAAGTCGGCAGGGATTGGATAATGAATATTAATCATTATTTTAAAAATCGGATCGAACATCAAACATATTAAATGAAATGTTTAAGATTTAAAAGTTCAATTAATACTAAACCACTATAAAATTGATATATAATAAATAAAATATAAATTTTAAATTAATCAATTTTTCGATTCGATTCAGTTTACTTTGATTTGAGTTTTTATTTTCTTGAAAAAAGGTTAGAAATTGTCTAGTATATTCCAATAAGCCTAATTAAGCTCACCCCAAATCATTTTGTTGCAAGTAAGGTATTCTTATCATATTCTAACTTTTTTATCCATAAGATAAATAGGAAAGAGAACAAATTAGATGATGAAAGTAGGTGGAACAGATTTGTTAGAGTACCATGTTCTAGTTATAGTATTCTAACCTTGTTCTATTTAATCTGATTTATATAAATATATAGATTTTATATAAATATGTGGATGAAATTTAATAAAATATAATTAAAATTGATTGACTGCATGATAGACTAGGAATAGATTTATAGGTCAAGATACGCTCCCAATTAGGATCCGTAAAGGGAGTCTACAAAAGAATAACGAAGGACGAAGTTTCCATGTCAAGCCCAAAATTTTGAATGGACATGGACATCAAAGGACAATACCGGTCGTGACCGTTATAATGATGTCGAACATAAGCAACTTCTTATTATTAAATAACCATTCATATTATACTAATCAATGCTTTGCTGGCAATTCCAATGTTATTCATGCTTGCGTGTTAGGTCTACAGTAATCTGAAAAGGGCAAGACTGTTAGCATCGCCGACTCTTTTTTTTTTTAATTATACTTTTTGATTATGTTAGTTAATAGATATATATCTATTAACTGATAAATACTTTAGAAACTTGGAATTCAAAGCTAGTCAATCTTTACTATGTCAACGGGATGACAATTCGATAGAAACACCGCGCGTGCCTCTTTAAATAGAGATGAACGAAGATCATTGATGCGTATGCATTTTAGTATTCTAATCTTTCCTTTTGTCTATTAGTTAGTTAGATTGTTTATTAAATTGATAACCATTTTTAATTCAAAATCATTCCAGTGACAACAACTTGTTTATTATTTTATTTAAATATGAGTTGGCGTAGACTGAATTGGACGGAGTTTCAGTGGAACAATACCATCAACTTGCATGAGACCAGATTGGGAAGTCGCCGTCAATATCGACTTATTATCTTATATATATTGAGAGGCATAAGCACAATGACTGGACCATTAAGCAAATACTAAACAGGGAGATTGAATCTGAGCTCATCTTTGGTTTTTGATTTTGAAGTCTTCAAAAGGTTTTGAGAATGGAAGGTCAAATTGGGTTTAACAGCTTGCCTGAAGGCTGTATTTCTTCAATTATTTCGTTCACATCTCCTATTGATGCTTGCAAATCTTCGTTGGTTTCTTCTTCGTTTCAATCAGCTACAGAGTCCGACATGGTCTGGGAAAGATTCTTGCCTTCTGATTACCAGAACATCGTTTCGAGATCCACTACTCCCTTGAAGTTTTCTTCAAGAAAAGAGCTTTTTCTTCGACTCTGCAGCCCAGTTCTCATAGATGGTGGTAGAAAGGTAAGATTTTGTACTCCTAAAATAAGTAGAAATTCGAATAATATAAGTTCATTACTTCGATCCTAATCTGTTCATAATCGCAGAGTTTCAAGCTAGAGAGATCATCTGGGAAGAAATCCTATGTGCTGTCGGCAAGAGAACTTTCCATAACATGGAGCAACGAACCAATGTATTGGAGCTGGACTTCTTCACCTGAATCAAGGTTAGATCAACTTTGCTATCATTTACTGGGTTAAATTTCTTCTTCATTTATCTATTGATAACCTAGCATCATGTGGGTTTGTTGTCTAATGGGAAAAAACCCAAAGTTTGGCTACCCAAATTCTCAAGAGAAAGACACGGAACGTTGATATCTAATAGAAATTCCTGTTTCTTGCAGGTTCTCTGAAGTTGCCGTACTTAGAACAATGACTTGGCTGGAAATTCAAGGCAAGATTAGGACTGGAATGCTGTCACCTAACACAACATATGGAGCATACCTTATACTAAAAATTGCTGCTCGAGCATATGGTCTGGATTTATTGCCATCAGAGATATCAGTTGAAGTAGGGAATCAAGTAATTAATGGCACAGCTTGTCTACGACGAGGTCAAGATGAGAAGAAGCAGCAAATGGAGCGTCTGCTTTATGGCAACCGCATGCAAATGTTGAAGTCAAGAGTGATCGAGGGAGATGAGCGGGTTCCAGTTGAGAGGAAAGATGGGTGGCTGGAGATTGAGCTTGGGGAGTTCTTTAATAGAGAAAGTGACGAGGAAGTGAAGATGAGGTTTATGGAAGTAAAGGGTCATCATTTGAAAGGAGGGCTTGTGATTGAAGGCATTGAAGTGAGGCCTAAAGACTCAAAACACTGAATTCAGTTTGATCGGATTGTCCCTAAGCTCGATAGAAAAGACTGTATACCAAAAACTATGCTTTTCTTCATGTATTGATTATTTTGTTAAATTACTCAAACAATATACATGTACAGAAATTTCGCTTTGTTTGAATGCACATTGGGATTACAAGAGTTTATGACAATAACTAAAAATTAAGACTTGTATCAAGTTGAGTTCATATGGAGGTACAGCCTAAGCATACACAGCGAAAAGGGAATCCGTATACTGATCAATTGGCTCATCTAGCCTATTCAGTAGAGCCGGGACTACATACCTTTTAAGAGCCTCCAACGAACATTTTGGATGCCCTATACCGAGACATGAATGAGTTCTGTATAATAGAACCCTTCGTTAGTAGGGGTCTAAGCTTTGCGGGATAGTCGCTTTTGTTTTCTTTCCCTCGTATAAAAAAAAATCAAATATTTGCATTTTGCCACGTGTAGCCATGGCAGCGATGACTTTAGATGTGCTCATGTTTACATCTCATGTCGTCATGTAAAAACTCAATGTCGTCATTTAAAGGATATTGACACCTGCCATGGATAATAAATACTCGGCCCTGCGTGTTTCGGTTCAGAGCCCTATTTCCCTTTTCTTTGCTACAAATTCCTTACTCGTTGTAGCATTGACATCTCCGAAGGACGATTGTTCTGATCTGGTCTCAATGCTTGGACAGCGTATGGTAGAAATTTCAACGGTCAGATTATAAGGAGATGCTTTTCAGAGCAGCGTCCCCGTAATGGTCTAGAATTGGTCTTTACCATTCTCATCTTGACTTACTCTACTTCTTGCACACGTAAACTAAAGAATTTATGAATGCAGTTTACAGTGAAATCATTCAAGGTCTTGATCATTAGCACGTGTTAATAATCTCAACATCCATTTTATATATATTACTTTCTAACAGAAAGATAGTCTGGTATTAAGTTGATGCTTGTGCGAGCTGTATGTACACTATAATCGAATACATAAATTATAATATTGCATTTAGTAATTGGATAATAAATAAATGACACTTATGGATGGATGTTTCATAAATGTAGATTCTTGAAGATTGCCTCTCTCCATAATGCAGTTTTTTTAGTAGATGTGATTTCTTAGAATCATGCAGTGACAGCAGATTAAGTTTGCTTATGGATGCACAGGCGGTGGATCGAATATGAATCATGCATGGGGTTCATATTTGGTCAACTGCCTGTGGATCTACAAGTAGCCTTAAGCTGCTGCCACATGGTAAGAGAATCCTAACATGAAATCGAAAACTCAAGATTTCAAATCCGTATTTTCCTATTTCAGATTTCACGACTCTTCTGTGTACATGTGTTTTTTGTTTTTAATTCTATCTAGAGAATACAAGTTACATTCAAAGTGGAAGGGAGCTCTCAATTCCTCAACATTGGCTTTGGAAGTCCATCCCTGAGTTAAGGTTTCTGTTCATTGAGACTGAAATTTTCATGGAAATGTAAATTGACTATAGGATAGGTCACATTGAACCAACTGATATGAAAATAGTATCCATGAAAAGAATAATAAAAAAGCTTTGCTTTCTTTCACAGGTTGGTGGAAGCTGTTCCTTTAGGACAAGTTGGTTGCTACAAATCAACAGGAAGTTCGACGCTAAGATGCTACCTCCAAAAACATTGCTTGGAGCCTATTTCATTGTTCAATTTGCTGATCCTGCCCAAGTGCATGATTGTACGATTCTACCATCAGAGGTCTCCTCTTCAATGACAAGCTAAGTTTACTTAAGTTGTCACCATAAGTAAAGCTCTAGGTTATTGTTTGAAATATTCAAATTGAATATAGTGGTTCACTATGCAATTGAGTCACTAGTCAGCACTTGGAAGGTTGGCTTATTGATGAGGATGTTGAGCTTAGGCCTAAATATTAATAACGGGATCCTAAACTTTGTCAAAAAGCAACAATTCAATTATATTATCATCCTCTCTAATTTTCTCCAAATAAAAACCAATTAAGACTTGAGTGTATTATTGATAGATGCATAATGAACTATATTTAGTATATTTTTGCTTAATATTTTATACTTTTATTGTATTTTGATACTTAATTTGCTCTGAGTATGTTTATAGAGTATAATTGCCTTCATGGACTTAAAGGAGAAGAATTCAAATGAAAACATGACATAAAACTAAGATTTGAAGCACAGAAGAGATGCTTGGGCGTGCAACAGCCTATGCACTTCTCTCAGGCCAATGAAATTTATAAATTTTGGGTATTTTGAGTTATGCACGGTTTGATGCATGACTTTTTTGAGTTATGCACGGTTTGATGCACGGCCATGCATCTGCCCATGCATTACCCAGAACCCTATAATTTTGAAAGGAAGTATTTAGAGGCAATTGAGAGGAGCAGACATAGAGAGATGTCCAAAGATTTTAAGAGGCAACTCAAGGGGTGATTTTGATCCAGAGAAGTGGAAAATACAAAAAACCTATCGAAAGATCCAGGAGAATACAAGACCAAACTATACTTTCAAGAATATTCAATAGGAGATAATCATGGAGATTCAAAATTGTGAACCCATTATTTTCTATTTGATTTTGTTTCTGTTATTGTTTGATTTTATTTCAAATCATAAGTAAATAAATTCCTTTAGTATCTAGGTTAAATGAACCCTATGTTGATACTTTAATATTTTTATTCTTTTATTAATGCAATTGGTTTGATTGATGTATTATGATTTGATTACATGTTTTATTTATCTTCTAATAGATCTAGAATATTAGATCTTAATATGGTTTTATAACATAGAGATTGAGCAAACTTTGTTTGAATAGATCTACCGTAGTTGGAAGGAGTTGATTGCAACTTTAAAGATAGGATGACATAAATCGTCTAGTAGAAGGATTCACAAATTGGTAAAGCAATCCTATAAACTTTAACATGAGCAATTCGGTTGAAAACCTTTGAATTATTTGTTATTAGACTCAAGGTCAGCTATTAGTATATCATAGGAACCTCTATGCTCCAATAAATTAATAAAATAATTACATAATAAAAATCAATTTGTTAAGAGTTTTAGGGGGATTTGAAACCTAGATCCTAATTTTTTGATATCGATAATTAGTAAATGCTTCCTTAATTATTTGATTCAATCTTATTGCCCATTTATTTTACTTGTTTTAGTTTTATTTTCTTTTAAATTAAAAATCAAAACCATTTATGTAGACTAGATAATAGGATAACAATAATTACTAGTACTCATAGTCCTTGAGACTGAAATTTTATGTACATTGACTATAGGATAGTCACATTGATCCAACTGATATGAAAATAATATATAGGAATTTTATTTATATATTGGACTAATTTGATAATTAAGATGAAATAACTCTTAAATTTTTGGTAAATTCCTTGAAAAGAATAACAAAAAAGCTTTGCCTTCTTTCATATATTGGTGGAGGATGTTCCTTTAGGACAAGTTGGTTGTTACAGATCGACAGGAAGTTCGACGCTAAGATGCTACCTCCAAAAACATTGCTTGGAGCCTATCTCATTATTCAATTTGCTGATCCTGTCCATGTGCATGATTGTACGATTCTACCATCGGAGGTCTTCGCTGCAATGACAAGCCAAAGCTTACTTAAGTTGTCACGATAAGTAAAGCTCTAGGTTATTGTTTGAAATATTCAAATTGAATATAGTGGTTCACTATGCAATTGAGTCACTAGTTAGCACTTGGAAGGTTGGCTTATTGATGAGGATGTTGAGCTTAAGCCCAAATATTAACAAGGGGATCCTAAAATTTGTCAAATAGCAATAATTCAATTATATTATCATCCTCTCTAATTATCTCCAAATAAAAACCGATTAAGACTTGTGTGTATTATTGATAGATGCATAATGAACTATATTCATAATACATATTTAATATATTTGTGCTTGATATTTTATACTTTTATTGTATATGTGATACTTAATTTGCTCCAAGTGTGTTTACAGAGTATAATTGCTTTCATGGACTTAAAGGAGAATAATTCAAATGAAAACATGATATAAAATGAAGATTCGAAGCACAAAAGAGATGAATGGGCGTGCAACAGCCTGTGCACACCTCTCATGCCAATGAGATTCATAAATTATGGGCATTTTGAGTTATGCACCTTTCGATGGACAACCTTTTTGAGTTATGCACTGTTTGATGCACGGTCGTGCATCAGCCCATGCATCACCTAGAACCCCAAAATTTTAAAAGGAAGTTTTTAGAAGCAATTGAGAGGAGCAGACACAGAGAGATGTCCAAAGACTTTGAGAGGTGAATCAAGGAGCAATTTTGATCTAGAGAAGTGGAAAATACAAAGAACCCAATGAAAGATCCAAGAGAATACAAGATCAAACTGAACTTTCAAGAATATTCAATAGGAGATAATCAAGGAGATTCAGAATTATGAACCCATTATTTTCTATTCGTTTTTATTTCTGTTATAGTTTGATGTTATTTCAAATCATGTGTACCTAAATTCCTTTAGTATCTAAGTTAAATGAACCCTATGTTGATACTTTAATATTTTTATTCTTTTATTAATGCAATTGGTTTGATGATGTATTATTATCCGATTACATGTTTTATTTATCTTCTAATAAATCTAGAATATTAGATCTTAATATGATTTTATAACATAGTGATTTGGCAAACTTTGTTTGAATAGATCTGCCGTAGTTGGAAGGAGATGATTGCAACCTTAAAGATAGGATGACATAACTCTTCTAGGAGTAGAGGGATTTACAAATTGGTAAAGCAATCTTATAAACTTTAACCTCAGAAATTCGGTTGAAAACCTTTGAATTATTTGTTATTAGAGTCAAGGTCAGCTATTAGCATATAATAGGAATCTCTACGGTCTAATAAATTAATAAAATAGTTACACAATAAAAAATAAATTTTTTAAGAGTTTTAAGGGGATTTGAAACCTATATACTTATTTTCTGATATCGATAGTTAGTAAATGCTTCCTTAATTATTTGATTCAATCTTGTTTCCCATCTATTTTACTTCTTTTAGTTTTATTTTCTTTTAAATTAAAATAAAAACCATTTATGTAGACTAGATAATAGGATAACAATAATTATTAGCAATCGTAGTCCTTGTGGGAACGATCCGTACTTACAGGTACTAGCTACAACTACATTGTGCACTTGTGGTTAATTCAACATTGACTAACTTAGAAAAATCAATTAAGTTTTTAGCATCATTGTTGGGAATTTCGATATTAGGAGCACCTAAATGCTATTACTCTAGTCATTTTTTAATATTTATTTTATTTTATTTTATTTTTATTGTATCTTGTTGTATTTTTGGCTTATTCTTTTAATTGTCTTTTGAACTTCTCTACTTTGATTTTGTTTTATGAATTATTTTTATGATATTAAGATTTAAAGTCATATATATAACTCAAAATGAATGGATGGAGCAGATAGTACTTTTATGGAAGCCAGACTATATCTTCGCAATCTGTAACATCACCATATAGGAGAAAGAGGTGTTTTCACAAGGTTTCGTAGTCTCAACCGATGTCTATACTATGCTACAACATTTGTGGGAGTACTTACTATAATTATGGATGTCAAACATCAAATTATATGTGGGAGTGACTAAATGTGTACAATTAACCCAAAGGTGCTCTATACGGAAATATCTACAATTCAAAATGGAGCAACTCTTATGCCTTTGTATAGAACGATTACGCTCCAGCTGAATATTTAGAGCACCAAGAACCTCCAATTAATGAGCTAACTCTGGAAGATATGATGGCTAATTTCATTCGAGAATCAATCAAAAGGCATCAAGAAATAGAGGCTCATATACAAATTTTGGTGAATTCGATCGACCAACTAGTGGTGATAATATTTGATGAGATGCAAGGGATGCATGACCTTTTTGAGTTATGCACGGTTTGATGCACGGCCATGCATTAGCCCATGCGTCACCAAGAACCCTAAAATTTTAAAAGGAAGTATTTAGAGACAATTGAGAGGAGTAGACATGTTGGGCCCGGGTCCCGTTTCCTATCCCGAGGTGACCGCTCGGGGTCTGCGAGAAGGGGGCACACGAAGGAAGAATCGAAAACATCCAACAATTAAAGGAAACGGCAGTGGGAAGAGGAGGACTCACCGCGACAACAGAATGCTCGCCGCAGCGAACACCTCGCGAAAGAGATTCGCCGCGGCCAAAACTTGGCTTCGCCGCGGCGAACTCGCGGGTACACGTCGCGGCGAACGGCCAACTTCACGCCGCACGCGAAGGACCGGCTCGCCGCGACGAACTCCACAACAACAGAACCCGTTCCCAACATCTATGCAATTTCATACAAACACTTACC
>JANVCQ010000007.1:6088586-6104863 GCA_025531925.1 Erythroxylum plowmanianum
CACCCTTGACCAAAGAGGACAGTATCTTTGAAGGTTGGATGCCGCGGTATAACCCGCAAACACCCGCCGCGGTATAATCCGCAAACACCTACGGGTGGGGGGTGGGGTCCAACATTACAAGCTCGACAATAGTGCAACTTGTAATAATCCATTGAATTTTCAAGTCTTCAACTTGGAGCTGAGATGGAATTGGGTTGATAATGGCATTAGAAATGATATTTTTTTTATAAGGCTCTAAAATGGGGCTTATTCTTTGGATATCATTGTTAATTATGATAGCTTCGACACGTGATCCCTATTGGGAAAAATTGAATACAAAAAAAGCTAAACTATTCAAGTGACAGAGAAAAGTAACAAATTCAAATTTTGACATATTGAAATACTAAAATTTTAAACTAAAAATGGTAACAACATTTCATAGAAAAATGGCATAGAAATAGAAAAAAAATCTTAAATATTTTATGACTTGAGTAGTATTGTAAAGAGATTTATAGAAATTTTGATTTGATAGCCAAGTGAACTATTATTTTCTTCGGTTAGTGAAAAAAGGAAAATGTTAAATGAAGAAAGTATAATTGTTATACCTCTGAATCGGAAAAGATAAACTTTTGCCTCCTGGATGGCTTGTTAGGTGATATAGCAATTTGTTGTTTTTCTTAGATGGTTACTTTGCATGACCACCCTTCAGCACCTAGTAAAATATCCTTAATTAATAAACGCCTTTTCATCATACCAAAAAATGGTTAAGAAAACATTAACATAAAAAAATATTTTGTAAATAGAATAATATTAAATACACTTGAATAGAACAATCAATATACCTTCTGTCTATTTTATACATTATAATTTAGCCACCTGGAAGATTTCATAGAATCCAATATTCCTTGTTTTGTGATCAATTTTTGAAGATTCAAAGTGCCTGGAATAGTTAGAACTTTAACTGATTCAGGAGTTCTAGCTCTTGACAGAGTAACATACAATTGTCCATGTCAAAATATGGGTTGATGAAGATAAATTCCTACATAATCAAGCGTCTGACCTTGGGACTTATTTATGTTCATCACAAAACATAGATGAATAGAGAACTATGTTCTTACAAAAGGTATTCCGTTCTTTTCATTTTCAGAAGATTGTAGGGGAATCTTAGGTATGAAAACAAATTTTCCTTTATGAGGTCCTAAAACAATCTCTGCAGAAATTATGTGCTGTTTTAATTGTCTACATATTAATCTTGTGCCATTGCACAAACCCTCTGTTGGATTCAAATTTCTTAGAAGCATGATTGGACAACCTTCTTTCAGAATTAATCTATGAGGAGGTAAACCTTTAAGATTCATAGAATTGAGAAAATGCTCATAATATTTTTGATGTCTTCAGTTAACTGTTCTGTTAAAACTTACAGATGAATGTAAACAATTTATTGATCATCATGTCATTAATTTCATCAACACAGGTATTTGTTAGATAGAGTACGCATCTATTTATGATCTGGTATGGATCAGATGAATATATGCTTAAGTTCAGGAAGACGTTTTGAACTAACCTGGTGAAGCCAACAATGCACTTGAAAGATGTCAAAAAAATTTAAACAAAAAAATAAAATGGATAGTAAATAATAAGATATAAAAAGTATAACCTATTAAGAGATTCATCCTTGTTATGATAAGGAATAACTAGCTATTCGGGTAAGGAAATCTGATCTTGCTCATCAACAGGCTCTATACCTTCTCCTAACCTTAATAAGAAATCGCAAAAGGCGAGATTTGATATAGCTCTCATATTTATTGTCAAAGATAATTTGCACATGTGTGGCTAGAGATGTGAATTTATAATACTTGAATCAATTTAACTATTCTTTTGTAGCCTGCGCTATAACGGGTAAGGCTTGACAAAAATCATCGCTAAAAACAATAATCCTTCCTCCAAAAGGCTTCTTGGACTCCATGATATCTTGCAGTAAATCATTAAAAGCTTCAATGGCTTCTCACTTTGCCATTAAAGCCTCGTCCCATAAGATGAGACTAGATTCAAAAATCAGTTTTGTAATACTGTTCTGCTTACTTAACTGACAAACTTCCTTCTTCGAAAAATCAAGTGGGATCTTAAATCTTGAGTGCACTACCCTACCACCAGGAAGGACCAATGTTGCAACACCTGAAGTCTCAACAACAAATGCAACATGACCCTATGATCATAAAATGATAAATGTGATTTGTATCGTATTTTAGGGCTTAGTTTGATGTGTATTTAATTGTTAATTCAATTGTTTAGTACGTGTTTAGGTTAGAATTGTGTTAGTTTGTTAATTATTTATGTTTTAAGTGTTTTATAGGTTAGTACAAGTCTTTGAGGTTAATTATTATGTTTCTAGGTACCTTGATGCGTTTGCTAGTTTTCAGGGTCAACATCGAAGAATGGAGAAGTTTTGGAGACACTCGGGCTGAAATTGTAACAGCCTTGATCATTTGCTCACATATATTTTGCTTTGGGCCTTGGCCCAGCCAAGCTCTCATGATTTTGAAAACTTCGTATACAACTATCTTTCACGAAGTATTTGTAGCACAATCTGAAGATGTCTAGCATGCTCCTCTTCATTCTTATAATAAATCAGAAGATCATCAATGAAGACTATGATAAACTAATTTAAATAAGGAGGAAACACCTTGTTCATGAAATCCATAAATACTGCAGGTGCATTTGTCAATCCGAATGCCATTACCAAAAATTCATAGTGTCCATACCTCGTCTGAAAGGCAGTCTTGTGCACATCATTCTCTTCAATCTTCAACTGATGGTACCCAAACCTCATAACTATCTTTGAGAATAATATAGTTCCTCTTATCTGATCAAATAAATCATCAACCCTGGGAAGTGGATATTTATTCTTGATGGTAACCCTATTTAACTGCCAATAATCAACACATAAGCGGAGGGTCCTATCTTTTTTTTTGACAAACAATACTGGTGCTCCCTATGGTGAATGACTTGGTTTAATAAAGCCCTTATGCAACAACTCTTGTAATTGAATCTTCAACTATTTCAATTATATTGGTGTCGTGGAATACAGTGGTATAGATATTGGTATCGTCCCTAGGATCAAGTCAATAGTGAAATCAAATTCCCGATCAAGTGACAATCCAGGTCCTTCATCTATGCTCACTTCTCACTTCTCACTCAGCCTCTCACTCTTGTGCTCTCATCTCACCGCTGCCACTGTCTTTGCTTCTCCCCTTCCCGACCTCGATCTCTGTCTCTGGGTCTCCTCCTTGTCTCATCCTCCACGGCTCCTCCCGCTACACCGCATTGCACCACACCACCGCTACACCGCACTGAAGATGCCACCATTACACACCGCACCATGTCACCGCATTGGTACACCACATCGAAAGTCACAGCTCCGCCTGATCTATTCAGAAAGCCACCGGAGACGCCTCGACCTGTCACCCAACCCGAAGACTTGAAGAGGCAACCCGAAAACTCGAAGACCTGAAGCAACTCGAAGCAAAGCAAGTGATTTGGTTTTTCTAATTTCGATTTTTTCATGCTTCATTGCAATTTTTATTGTGTTGGAATGGGTGATGGTTTAGGGTATTGGTTGGATGATGGATCGGTGTTGGTTTTGTGATGAATGTTTCGATATTTGAATTGGTTGGGTGGGTGTATTAGTATGAGTGTTTATGAAATTTTGAATTGGTTGGAATATTGGAATTGAAATGTTGTGTTTTGTCATTTGTGAGTTTTGTGGATTGTTCACAGTATTGAATTTGCATGTATGTGAATTAGTTTTATTTTGGAATGGAATTGCTCACAGTATTGGATTTGTGAAATGGTAATTTATTTTTAATATTTGGGTATTGAATTTAGGTAAATAATTAGTTAAATATAAAATTATGCAATTGGAAAATAATAATAATTTTGTTGTAGTTAATGATAGTATTTGCCTATTTGGGTATTAGTTTTGGGTAAATAATTAATTGAGTATAAAATGTATTGAACTTTAATTATTTGGTAATATATATGTGTAGGGTATCATAAATATTTATAATTGATAATATGTGAAAGTACAAAGTAGAGATGTAATTTGTAATGGACTGTTTTGCAAATTTTAAAAATTTTAGAGACTATTTCATAAATTTAAAAAATTACTTGAAACGGTATCCAGTACTGATCGATATCGGTATAGTACTATACTAAAACTCAATCTGGTCCTAAGTCTGATATCAATACAGTACCATACTAGAATTCAATCTGATCTTAAGTTCGGTACGGTATTAATAACTTCGGGTTAAAATAGGTTCTTGGAATTGAGGATGCGTTTATAGTGTTATATAAGGTGAATAAAATAAAGGCATTCAGTGGTAGACAGACAGAGCAATTGGTTACTTGGAAGTTTCCTGTTCCCGCCAACTTCTCAGAGAAAGAGAAAGAAGGAGATGGAATTTAGCGTCAGCGGCAACGCCCTGAAGACTTTGGCCAGGTCTATCACGTGCCTAGCACGCGTTGGCAGTGAACTTGACATTCAAGCCTCTCCTTCTTTGGTATTTTCCCTCATTTTCCCTTTCTCCAAGCACCTCACCCCACAACTTAATTACTTCATTGCTGATTTTGACGTGCATCAACTGCTTCTAATGTGTTAATGTTAGTGGTATCTGAACCTATGGTTCTAGGTTTTGAATGGTAAGTAAAAGTATTCGTTTACTTTGGTTCAGCTTAGTTTGAATGGAGTGTTCAATCAAGTTTTATGTTATTTATGTTTTTGGGTTTATTTACAGCTCGCTTTTCACACCATAAATTCATCACGATCTGCCTATCAATCTATTAATTTCAAGCCCAGCTTCTTCGATATCTACACTATATCTGGTAATCAAGTAAAGTGCAGCCTTCTTTTGAAGGTTTGATTGTTATCCTTTCTTCAACTTTCATTAGGATTGGATTTGGAATTGTCAAATTTTACTATCCTTACTGAAACGGGTGTGGAATTCAGGCATTATGTTCTGTTCTTAGGACGCCAATTGCAAACATTGATCACCTCACTGTACAATTGCCTGATCCCGATGCATCAAAAGTGCAGTGGACTTTGGAATGCTTCAGTGGTAAAGTTTCTGTTTAGTTAATTAATAAAGGTCAACACCCAGGGATGAGATGTCGACCTTTTATCTGGTTTGTAGTGGTAGGTGTTCATTGGTTGTGGTCATACATCTTGTGAATTTTTGTGGAAATAGGGTTTATTGTTAGCTAGTTAAAAAAATTCACCAAGCACCAAGGTATTGGGACTTTCGGTTCAAATTATATGTTCTAGTCTTGTCATTTCTACGTTGCACTTGCCTCTATCAGTCTGCTTGATCTTGTTAAGGTGCATCTCTTCAATTCCTTTTAGGCTTTAAACCAATTCATAATGCCACAGGTTCAAGAAAAACCTATTGGATTACTTGCAATGTTGAGCCCGACATTCAACACTTATCCCTTGATAGGAGAACATTCCCCACCAGCTTAGTAGTAAGGCCCCGGGACCTCAATAGATTGCTGGGTAATTTTCAATCATCACTCCAGGAGATTACTATAATTGCAACAGAAACTACTTTACCTTCTGATGCTGCAAGTGAAGTAGGAGGAAAAGCTGTTGAACTTAGAAGTTATATAGACCCTACCAAAGGTGAGTGGTTCATTTGTTTTGAATTGGTGACTTATCACATATTGGATATTAATGTTTTTATCTTCTAACTGCATACAATGATTCTTTGTTTTGAATTGATAACTTGTCACAAATTGGATATTAATGTTGTAATCTTCTAAGTGTAGATATGGATTCTTTGCTTTGAGTTGCTGACTTGTCACAAATTAGATGTTAATGTTATAATCTTATAACTACAGATAATGATTCTTCATTGCATACTCAACTCTGGATAGATCCCACAGAAGAATTTGTTCATTATACTCACATTGGAGATCCTGTAGATGTAACATTTGGTATGAAGGAATTGAAGGTGCAATTTCCAAGCCCTTCAATATTACCTGCTACTTTTAATTACATTTGTTGAATAAAGTGTTAATTCTCCTGAGTAATAACCAATGGCACCTTGTAAGCAAAAGCTCTTACAACCTAATCATTGTTGTTATCAAGGCAGTCCTGATATATTGTTTCTGGGTACAGTATGTAGTTCAATGACCAATTTGGTTCATCTATTTATCTGTGTATCTTGAATTGCAGGCATTCCTGTCTTTCTGTGAAGGTTGTGAAGTTGACATTCATTTGTACTTTGAGAAAGCTGGAAAGTAAGAAGCTTTTAAGTTCAGACTCTCAGTGGGTTGCATTAATGTCTTTGCAGTACACTAGGTGTTAATTTGGTACATTAAGACCTTTGCAAAGAGAAAAAAATGATGCTTGACAGTTGCACAGTATTCGATTTGGGACTTTCTGGAAGTCTAATATAACATACTTATGAGAGATAAAAATAGTAAATACCACTGACTTGTTACCTTGCTTTCTGTCAATCAGAGCTAGAATTGTGCGTTTATAATCAACAACCATTAAAGTATTTAGCTATAGGCATACACTTCCTTAGATCTGCATTTCATCTGAAACAAGCATTTGTGGGTTGGTCTAATGACACTGTTTTGGACCTTTATTAAGAAGAAGAAATAAATAAATAAAGAAAAACAATTCAATTCGTAATGTGGACCATATGCTATCACATTGCAAGTCCAAATAAGTTCACAATTCTTATTCCAGCAAATAACATCTCACCATCCATCACTGAACATAGTATCTCACTTGGAACAAAAATTTCCATCACTCACTTTCTTGATTGTTATCAAATTTGAAATGGAACTTGTAGGATTCTAATTTTGTGAAGCAGTTAAGAGTTTGGTCCTTAGTTGATTACATTCCTTTAAACGAAAATAATATGGGCGTCACCAGTGGTTATCATTAATGCAGAGGGGTTGACTATCATTATCATCAGTGTTCTTAGTGTTTGCTTGAAATTTTAGCAGAAAATTGTACTCTATAACGATATGAATTTACCTATGTTGTTGACTAAATTATTTATAAGATGGCTCTTATCTTGGAAAACAACATGCAATGAAAACAGGCCTATTTTAATGGCACCACAATTTGGTCTAGATGATGGATCAACATCAAACTTTGATGCTACCCTTGTATTGGCAACTATGCTTATATCCCAGCTTCACGAAGGAAATATCTCAGATCCTCTCCAACAAACCAGAACAATGCATGGAATCGGGTCTCAAGGACAAGAAGAGAGGTGCAGAGTAAATGCCTCCGAGCATCCATCTGCTCATACAAAAATTTGGTCAGATCTGTCAGGTAAAATCTGTATTGATTCATTTGCCACATGATACTTCTGTGCATCAAACACTTATTTACTTCAAATTTGTGCAGGGGGTGGTGCAAGAAGTGGTGGTGGCACTGAAGAAAGACAGGCTCAAGGTGAAAGAACTTTGGATGTTAGGGAGGAGAGGGAAATTCATAGGATTAAGACAATGCAACTATCAAAAGATTCAACTACAAGGGAAAATGTCCTTGCAGATCCTAACCCGTATCTTAGATATTACGTTTTGGTTTCGTAGTTTTTCTATTCAAGTTTTGTCAGCCTCCTTGGACTACTTAAGTATTTTCTCGTACATCTTCCCTCTTATTGCTAAAATGTTTATCATGCATCGAGGACATCAAAGTACTGTTGTTAGATCCAAGAATCATTCTTTTTTTAAAAAAAAACAAGAAGTCCAACTGGATTATACTGAACTCCTACTTACCTTTTGTTACACTTGGAATTGATTATATATGGCCTCATTTCACCATATAATTGAATACACTTTTATTACTTGAACTACATGATTTCTGTTTTATGTTACACTTTCTTGACTGCAAAAATTAGCTGCCACCAAATGGAGAAAGATCATGGCGGGCATGTCCAAGGTTAGCACTCATTGATTGATTTTTGGAAATAAACATTTGAGAATTTTTTGCCTTTTGTTGTAAGCTCATCTATTTGTAACTTTCTGGTCTCAGATAGGTCACAAACTAATGTCCATGTTTTTTCGCAACGTCACCCTAGTAACTGGGTAGATGCAGTTGAGGACGATGATGGTGATGATGGAACCAATGAAAATGACTTATGTGTTCAGTCAACACCTCCATACTATGAAGAACAGTAGTCATGAGGAACTGCCGGATCTCTAAAGGTTGCTTGTTTCCTTTCTTCTGCTAATAGTGCCTTCTCATTTTCTAAGTGAGTGTCTTCAAGTTTTCTTTATTTTTGTTTGAGGCTAGTCAACTGATAGATATATGACTTTTGATTGGTGTCATATGCCTTCAAACGAGTGCCAAGTTACTAATGGAAAATGGACTGTGTGCATCCATTACGTGTGAAATGGAATACAGTTTCATAACAATGTAAGGAAAGTCTAGAAAAAAATATTATTATACTTGACAGTATTTCAGTGTCATTTGATACAAAACACCTTTGCCAATGCTAGCAATTGCTTCTGGTTAACTGACGGTTGTAACACCCTTAATTGTCATGCAGTCTAGAAAGGTTCAAATATTAAGTTCCAGGATTAAATTTTCTGGAAAACATTTGTCAAGGAGCATAAAATAGCCTTAAGACTCCTGTATTTTTACTTGAGCAAGAAAGTTTGACAAATTCGTCTTTTTTTACCTCAAAACACTAGTTAGATTCTGAACATTTATTCGTTTGAGCTATTTGTAATGGCTTCATTATTTGTGGACTGGTACACTTTAAGACGATTGTTTATCAAAGAAAAGTCTTTCTTATGCTGACATTTCGTGGCCAATTTGCTTTCATGGATAATATGATTTACTCACATGTTGTGTAATGCAGTTGGAACATTACTTTGTGACGTGTCAGATGGATACTTCGCATGTCCTGCATAGAAAATTTTGGGTTACTTAATGAGCGAATTTGATTGGCCTTTACCTAAAACTGCATCTGGAATTGCTAGAGATTGTTACAGTATCCTACTTGAAATTTAGAAATTTGGTTTCAATGAATGTGGTCTTAGCTATTTACAGCTAGAAGTTTCGTTGAAATTGCATAAAGTTTTGAATGACATGTTTTGAATAGGGGCATGCTGACCTCCCAAAGATAAGTTGTACAATCGATAGATGGTTCTAGACCTCACATGTTATATGTTATCTACCTTCAACTATCAATTAGCTATGGGGACCCTGTTGTTTGTAAAGTATATGAACATTACTAATGCAGACAGATGTTTGCTTTGAAAAAGTGATTCATTTAGCATTTTCTTGTTAGTGAAGGTGAAACTGCCACTTCTTGCCTTTATTACATGGGGAATGAAATTGAGCACTGGTTGGAGAAGGGATTGTGAACTGATATCCTCGTTGCGAGCTAACTTTGTACTTATTACCCTTTGCAGTTCTTTAACGTAGTTCGTCAAGTATTCGCTTTTCTGTGTGTTTGTATGTGAAATCTTGAGATAGCTTTTGCAAGAAACTTGTAAGCAGTATGTGGTGGTGGCAATATTCAATTCCTTTATAACCGAAATTTTGTTGAGACAGGGATTTCAACATTTTGGGCGATTTGGAGGAGCTGGAACACTTAAGGTCTTCTGATTCTGATGTCTTCAAAATCTACAAAATGGGCCCATCAGTTCATGGTGTCCTATCATAATCACCAAGGATCATTTTTTTTGTTTACCCCCTTCGTGTTAGCACGATCCCTGAACATTGCTTACATGACAGGATGTCATAGGAGCTACCTAACCTTTAGTACTTCACATGAGAAAGATTTTATACTCTGCAAGACATTTTTGTGTTTCTTGAAGTTGTCCTTGAAACTCGTAAAATAAATATTTGGATAGAGTTGATTGGTTGTGGGAGGTGATATCGACCTTTTGACTTTGATGATCTGTGCAGAAAAGTTGATTAGCTAAGTTAGATTGTAGTTGGTATGGACATCAGCTTGAGGTTTAGGCTTAAAAAGTTGACTAAGAGAGGAGTTTTGAATTATTGGGGAAGGTACATTAACATATTCATCTTAGAAGATACCTTATATATATATATATATCAAAGTAAAAGATTGATGAGGAGACAGCTAGCTGTAGGTGGGCTTAGGTAGGGTTTGTTTTTGGGACGCGCAAGCACCGTCTTGGTGATCTGTAAGGGTCCCACGCACGCTCGCAATTTAACGGCTACGTGCCACTCACATCGACGCTATTTTTGGTTAACGCCGTCCTTTAAATTTATTCATGTGATGCGAATTTGGGGACGGAGTCGCAGGCACAGCAATTGGCATGCACGCGCTTATATTATTATTTCTTCTAGCCGTTGTACTTGTACCCCTTTTTTAAATCTGACAGAGCTCTAAAATCGACCCAAGTAAAATAGGATCGAGTAAAGGAAGAAATGTGCAATTCAAGACTTGTTAAGTTGAAGGAGTGTGGGTGTTTTGAAAAAATGGGAAATCTCAAAGAGGAAAGTTAGAATGAGGATAAGAGTATATGTAAAAAATTAGAAATTGAAAAAGGTGTTGGGGTGTAGAGATGGGATCCTTTGAAAGTAACTTGGAAGAATAGGTCTCTCCAATTAAAGAAACAAAAATAGAGGCTCCGTAAGTAAAACCCTACATGACATGCCGCCTTTCTTTCTCTTTAGTTTTTTAAGTTCTTTCTCTTCCCTCCCTCCCCATTAAAAAGTCACATGTAAATCTTACCTCTGGACTTCCCATTGTACCCCATCTAGTCCCTTTTATTTACTAATTTAGCATCAACTGCTTACTTTCCACTTTATTTATGAAAACTTCTAAAACCAAATTAACATGAGAAAAAGAAAACTTATAATTCTAATTTGGCAAGAATTTCAGTATCACTGAGTTGTTATATTGAAAGATAGAATAGAAAGGATCAGTAATACTATACACCACTAAAATCCTTGCCTACCCTTCACCTTTTAAAGTTTAGTTCACCATTATCAACTCAATTGTAGCCCACTGGGAGGTTGGCGTCCTGTAAACATCAATCAATAAAATGTTCCTTTTTTTTTACAATAGTCTTATTATAAAAGCTAGTCATTGACTTGGAATTTGTTTAGTTAATGATGTCCTTTTGGTGGTCGTTGGCCTCTTAGTTTCTACGTTTCTTATAAAACCTTCGTGGCTGTCCATAAAATTTCCAATGGCATGGTGGCATTTTGGTAAATAAAGATCCACATCAGAGTCATTTATTCACCTCTTGCTCATTATAAGTCTCCGTCTCCTTGTCGGCCTATAGTCTTGCCTTTCTAAGTCCAAGAGGAAATCTAACTCTGCAAACACACAACCCCTATCTCACCGCCAGTACCGTCTCACCTCCAAATTAAAGAAAGAGAAAACTATCTATCCAAAGAAAGACTGGATCTTTTGAATCAAAAACCAGAAGAAGAAGGATCACACTGTGTTTGAAAGAAAGCAGTGACCAACAATGGCCAAGTTGTTCAGTTCTTGTTTCCTGATTTCTGCTACCCTGTTCATCTTGATCTTGACTTCTTCCACTGTCCAAGCGGGTGGGGACCTCCAACACCATCTGGGTTGGATGCCCACCAGATCACCCTGCAAAGGGTCAATAGCAGACTGTCTGGGCTTCGATGGGGATGAAGAGTTTGGGCTAGACTCAGAGTTTAGCCGCCGTATTTTAGCTACCAGCAAGTACATCAGCTATGGTGCGCTTCAAAGGAACACTGTGCCTTGCTCTAGACGTGGTGCTTCCTACTACAACTGTCGACCTGGTGCCCAGGCTAATCCTTATAGCCGTGGTTGCAGTGCCATTACAAGGTGCAGGAGTTAATTTTATCTCCAAATCTATCATCTAATTCTTTCACATTTCATCTTTATTTTTGTTTTCCCTTAATTTTACTCCTGAGATGGGTTTGATTTGTTACACTTGCAAGTGAAAGCAAAGAGCAGAGGGAGTTATGAACAGTGATGGGTGTTTGTTCTTATTCATGGATATACACTTTGTTGTAATGATATTGGAATGTCTTATGTACAAGTTAATTGCTTTTATTCTTTTCACTCACGCAGTCCTCTCTGATTTCTGACCCTTTATGTTTCCTTTGTTTCTTCCCATATCTGTGTAAATTCCAGATTGATCAAGATGATTAAGAAAGAAAGGTTTACACTTTTAAGTTTATTGGTTTTGATTTCATCTGGGATCTGTGGGAAAGTAGTGAATCCGTTGCCTTGTAGGCTTGTAATACTCATAATCTTGTCTCTACTAGATTTGACTGACCCTTTGTAGGGACTAGGAATTTTATCCTTAGCGGACTCTGGGATCCTGAAGAGCTTCTTTGCTGTTTGTTCTGAAAAGGATTCATCTTTTCTTCCATCCTCTCTCAAGATTCTAGGTTTTGTCCCTAGCACAAAAGAAGAACAGATTCTTATTTCCTACAGAAGATCATCCTGACACTAATATCATATAAGAAGTTGTCCAACATTTCCACTGAATAATTCTATCTATTTGTGAAGAGAGATTGCTGTGTACTGTGTCCTAAGGAAATTTTCTCTCACTAAATTTGACAAGCCAGTGTAAGCCTCTGTTCTCTCTCTGTGTGTGAGGTAAAAGTGAGCATCTATGACGTGAAAGCTGACAGGAAGATAGAAAGGATCTGCAGTTTATTCCCTGACGGAATCATTAAACATAGGATCAAAACGATTTAATTAACGGTTCACAATTAAAACCGTGGCTGCTAAAGTCAGAAATGTAATAATGGTGTTGTTTTTAACGCAGTCGTGTTAACAGTAGCTGTAACATCATCAATGTAATCGGAACTGTTATGTCTTCCTCTTTCCACAGCCAGCTTTTGTTAATTTCTTAGCCTCCAAGTCCTTGTAATCGGAAGGTGCATGATTGAATTATTGAAGGTATTCATTGTTATCTATGATTGCTGTGGGCTGCATGTTAGGTTTCCTACAGATCTATCGCTTTTTAGCAGAAATCAATTCACTTGGTCTGGTCCCCTCTCTAAATATGGTTTTGAATTCTCCTTTTCTTTCCTTCTCTTTCCTTGAGAGGTCCCTTGTTTTTTTTTTTTTTCCCCCCACGTTTTAGGAGGATTTTAACTATAGAAAGATACTTTTAAGTCATTTATATTTAGATTAATCTTCGCTTGAACCGAGTAGGTCCTTTGCAAGAGGCAAAGCTCTGATCTCAAATTTTAAACGACTGCATACATGAGAACGATTCTACTCGTAATTTCACTTAAGTCAGAAAAGCCTCTTACCAACTCATGTTTGATGCATGCTAAACAAATTTAAACATCAAAATTCAGTGTGATGGGATGGGAGAATTAGAACCCATCTCTTGCAATGGGTTGCGTCAAATCAAGCGGAACTCTTTGATTTTAACAAACGGAACAGAATTGGCACACACTAAATGAAAAAGATGATCTATTTCCCCTTTAATGGCTCGCCTCACCGAATCAAATTCACCTTCTTATCATCAAGTCTAACAAATCAAATTGGCTGTAATTACGAATCACTAGTAAACCAATCCAGCATGAATGGCTGTCTTTTTTTTTTTGTTACTCACGAGGTATTTTAAGAGGGTTTCAATTATAGGAAGACACCTTTAAGTCATCCACACCTAGACTAATCCCTGCTCGAGCCAGGTAGATTCTTTGCGGTAGGCAAAGCTCTGGCTCCAATTTTTAAACGGCTGAATATATGAAGAGGGTTTGAACCCACGACCACATTTAAGCCAGAAGAATCCCTTACCAACTCACTTGCACCTTAGCATGGATGACTGTTTTTAATAACTTTTCTAACAGAAAACAAATTATGATTGTGTAGCATCGTCCATAAAATAAACTTATGCCACATTTGGTCAGTTCTTGGTAGAGACGAAATAGGAATCCAATTTAAGAATACTGGCTGATTATGCAGCCTGGAGAGGGCCAGGGATGCCTAACTGACCTGCCAAAACTTTGGTTGGATGGAATGCCAAACATTAACAAAACCAACTTGGGATACCTTTTCGATCGACTAAATCATAACACCAAATACAAAACTATATTATGTTTGATGATGTAATATATTTCCTAAATATCATGTCTTAGGTAAATGTTTATTTAATAATCACATTATCAAAAATAAACATTTTAAACTAAATTATTAAGTGATATCACAAGACCTTATGGAATACAGTTTGCAAAAATTAAAGAACTAAAATCTAGTTTAAAACGTATTTAATTGAGATTTTGATTTTAATTTATCCCTATGAGAACCATAAAAGTGATTCCTATCTTAAAACATTTTATGATATAATAAAATTTTACTATTAAATAAATAAATAATATTTAATTATTTAATACTAAAAATAAAATTATGATTAACATAATTTGGTTATTTAATTTATTTTATCATATTTTTAATTAATTTTAATTTCAAATTAAAATATTTTGCTAAAAAATAAACATTTAAAATTTTGATAATCATTAAAATATATATTTTAAAGTCAAAATATATATATGAAATTTCAAGAATAATTATTATTAAAAACTAAATATTTAATTTTAGATAATAATACTTACTTTAAAGATTAAAATATATTTTGAAAATTAATATTATTTTATAAATAAAATTATATTATTATATTAATTTATCAATTATTTATTTTCAGTAAAATATAATGAATCAATTAAAAATATTTTGAATAAATGCTATATAAAAATTAAAAAATTAAGTATTACTATTTTTAGAATAATTTTTTATTTTATTATTGTTAGTAATATAGCAATTAAATAATTTAAATTTTAAAATAAAAATAAAATCATGAAAAATTAAAATGGAATCAAAGGATCTCTAAAATATATAAATTATCAAAAACACCTTATAAATATCATGTCATCATTTTTTTCCATGATAATCTAAAAAATTAAAAATTTGAGAGTTTAATTATTTATCTATTTATTAATGAGTTTAAATTTTCAATTTTAAGTTTTGCATAATTATAAATAAGGATCTTTAATTTGCTTTTATTAAATAAAGATGAGTTTTGATCCATTTATTAAATGAAAAAGACCTTATTAAATGAATAGAGTCAAAAAAATATTTAATGTATAATTTTTTCTTTTTTACTATTGACAATTCTCTTTTTCTCTTTTTTTTTCTCTCCTTTTTATGTATAACTTTTGCAAACAATATTTTCCTCTTTATAAATTATCAAAAACACCTTATAAATATCATGTCATCATTTTTTTCCATGATAATCTAAAAAATTAAAAATTTGAGAGTTTAATTATTTATCTATTTATTAATGAGTTTAAATTTTCAATTTTAAGTTTTGCATAATTATAAATAAGGATCTTTAATTTGCTTTTATTAAATAAAGATGAGTTTTGATCCATTTATTAAATGAAAAAGACCTTATTAAATGAATAGAGTCAAAAAAACATTTAATGTATAATTTTTTCTTTTTTACTATTGACAATTCTCTTTTTCTCTTTTTTTTTTCTCTCCTTTTTATGTATAACTTTTGCAAACAATATTTTCCTCTTTCCATCTCTTTGTCTCTCTTTTTTGCATAACTTTCAAAAATTGCCACTTCTCTTTCTTGCCTTTTACTCAACTATAAATGAATGTCGATCAGGTTACTCATAAATGAATGTCGATCCAGATACTCAACTAAGTCATTTTTTTATAAGCTACTTGCTTGGAACATCATTATAGCCTTTTGAAGCGAAGGTGCACATTTGTGATGCGTGTTGATCTAGTTACTCAGCTACATCACGTTTTTAACTGGATACTAGCTACATTCATAACCCGAAGGCTAGCGGTATAGTTATTTATTTTAAATTAACAAACATGATTTTTTATTGCCTACCTTATTGCTTTAGCTACTTGTTTTCGTGAAAAGTACTAACAAAGCTACATAAGTCAAAAGGCTGCAAATTATAAATGAATGTAACAATTTAGAGGGTGACAAACTAACATTAAATCCTAATTAAGTTGCATATTTAGCCAATGACCCCAATTCACTAATTTTGCGAGCTAATGATTCTTCACAACCTAATAGACTATGTTCAAAATTAAATTAATTTCAATCCATCTAAGCCATATACACATTGACACAATTCACAAAATGCAGCCTAACAAACTGATTGAGCCAAATTTATACTATAAATTGGCCCTATTTTCTTAAGTAATTATGCACTTGCTAACTCCTAATTCATGATTTTTTGTGCTTAAGTTGGTTCCTCGTATTGAGCTTTTATAATTTGCACATTGTCAGTATTTTGTTGT
>JANVCQ010000007.1:6112374-6131270 GCA_025531925.1 Erythroxylum plowmanianum
TTTGCTTTCATTCTACTTCTAACTTTCACCTTAATTCTTCCCATTTCAAAATCTCTTATCCACTAAAAGCACCAAAGAAAAATGTGAATTTATCCACATTTCTCATTTAATAGTTCTAGTCTTCTAAGAAAAATTCGGGGTCCAACACTAGCCACTATATCACTGGAGCTATAAAGTAGCATGAGGCTATGGATGTTCATACCATAGTCTATCATCTTAGGGAACTTTTTGATGAGCAAGCAAGGTCCGAAAGGTTTGAGACTTCGCGATTGCCCTTCCGCTCCAAGATGGTTAAGGAGACATCTCCAATATAGTATGCATTAAAGATGAATGGCTACATCGAGCAGTTGGTCTCTTTGGGTTTTGTTTTGGATCATGAATTAAGTATTGACTTAATTCTGATAGGTTTAACCGATAGTTACTCACAATTTGTGCTTAACTATCGGATGAATAATATATCCAACACAATTCCTGAGCTGGTTAACATGCTCAAGGTAGTTGAGCCATCTATCTGCAAGGATAAGGTTGTGATGATGGTGGACTCTTCTGGTTCGAAGAAAAAGAGCGAAAAGAATAAGAAGTATGCAAGGCCTAAAGGAGGTGTCAAGAAACCAAAGAAGACTACCTCAAAGGGAACTTGCTTCCACTTTGGCAAGGATGGCCTCTGGAAGAGAAGCTATAAGGCCTATCTAGAGTACTTGAAGTAGAAGAAGGCATTTGATGACTTTTAGACCTAATACATGCTGACATATGTGGTCCGATGTCCATACATGTCAAAGGTGGTTTCGTATACTTCATTACCTTTATCAAGGATCATTCGCAATATGTGTATGTGTATCTTAATAGATACAAGTCTGAAGCTTTTGCAAGGTTCAAAGAATTCATAAATGAATTTGAGAAACAACTTAGGAGAAGTATTAAATCACTTCGATTGAATCGAGATGGTGAATACTTAAACCAATAGTTTTTAGATTATCTAAGGGATAATGGAATGTTGTCCCAGAAGACTCCACCTTGCCCGCCACAACACAATGGTGTGGCTGAGAGAAGAAACCAAACCTTGTTAGACAAGGTGAGGTCTATGGTACATTGAGCAACCTTACTCCTAATTAAGGCTAAATGCCCAAATTAGGGCCAAACTTTTTGGGGTTTAATCAATTTAGGACTAATCATTTTAAGTTGCTTAATAAAGGTCTAAACGTTCTTAAGTCTGCTCAATGTTAGGCTATTTTGGATGGAAATTAGGAAGTGTGATACACGTGCTATTATGGACATGCTAGTTGGTCTTTAGATGCCATGTTAGAAATACAAGTAGCTTACATTGTAATATTTAGCCTCCTAAAATTGTTAAGAGATTAAACTGTTAGATTGAGTCATATGAGTTATTTTATTTAAGAATTTATGAGGTGCATTTCATTCACATGCGTAATATTCGTATACACATATGAATCATGATTTAAAAAAACATTGTAAGATAGTATATGCACTCAATTGACATATTCTAGGGTATGGAACGAAAATGAATGTGCATTCCCAATGTTTTGCATTTTGATTTACCAATATCCTGAATTGATCGATTATAATTAGTGAATTGGGAATTTATCGTTACAATTTAGTAATTGATGAGGTGATATATGCATCTAGTCTAAGAAAAATGTTAAAGAGCAAGACAAAATTGATACATGAGAATTTAGGTTGATTAGGCCTATGAAATGATGACATGTGTAGCTTTACAATTGGTGACATATATAGCCTTATAATTGGTGACATATGTAGCCTTACAATTGGTGACATATGTAGCTTTACAAGTAGTGATATATGGAGGCTTAAAATGAATGACATGTGGAGCCTTAAGTAAGTGACACATGGACCAATAGAATAGTAACATATGGACCAATAGAAGGATAACATATGTACCAATAGAATGGTGACACATGGACCAATGGAACATGGACCAATGGAATGATGACACATAGATTAGTTTGACCTTCTTGAATTTTCTAGAGAAAATGGATGAAAAGGCAATAGAAGTAAGAGTGAAGGTCTGCCATAAGGTTAGAAGAGGGAGAAAAATGAAAATGAGAAGAGAAGGGGAGAAAAAAAAGGGAAGAGAAGAGGAGAAGGAAAGAAGTTATCAAGGTAAGTTGAAATTTTGGTTTCAATTTCATCTTTCTCTTTCAATCTATTTTTCACATTCTTAAAGCACGAATTCGAAGAAACTTAAAGAATAAAAGTTGTAGATATAGGTCTTAACTTGATCTCTGTGAAATTAGCTTGACAAAATAATGACTAGATCTTGAGTTATGCTTATTTCCCTAATATTCCTTGTGATAGACCCCTGTACAGGAACCTTGTATTATTTCCTGACTTTTTAGGAAATTAGAGTCCGAATTAGTGAAAGTATAAAACATACAAAATGATTATTGATGTCTTATTAATACTTCTGTGAAACAATTTTGTTAGGAGATGTATTGACAATGATTTATTGAGGGTTGACTATTGGTTGCCAGTCTGTTTCTTACCAGAAATAGGACATAATTTGGATGGAGATTATATTTTAAAGGGAGATGTTGTTTGTGTAATTTTAAGATATATTAAAACTAATTGAAGTCTAGTTTTTGGATGCATAAGAATTATGGCAATTGGATTTGTCTAGAGAGAGTTATGATTAAAAGAAGACAGCTGATTCATAAAGGAACATTAGGAAGAAAAGGATGTAAACATTGCACATAAGGTTAGGTTAGCTTGATGGTTGAGAAGACATTGAGATGAATTAGTAAGTTAATTATTGACCTATTGACATATGTTAGAATAACATTTATGATGATTGATTAGGATGAATTTGGTTATGGTGGTATATGAATACCAGATACATGTTTGAGTAGTAAATACATTGTATATTTGTATGTATAAGGGCTCGGGAAGTTATGGATCAAGGAGCTCGTACTGAGGATTGTTAAAGCCAAGGGTGTGTACACTTTCTTTTGAGGTGAGTTAGGGAAACCATATCTCTCAAATGGGATTAGTACATCCCAAGACATACATGATGACTTGTATGTAAATTATGAACCTAGGTAATGCATAGTAGAATTAAATCTCAAATAGATGCTAGTATACTTTTGTATTTAATAAACGACATTATTTTAAATAACTCTTTGCATTTGGAGTGCAATTGATGTTTTTATTATGTATTTTGATAAATGATACTATTTTCAACAAACCTACACTTGAAGTACAAAGGACAATGTTTTATTTTCTGAAACTACATGTTTGAACAACTTTGCACTTGGAGTGTAAAAGATGACTTTTATTGCATGAAATAATGTTTCAGAACTTTCATATGCATAATTAAGTCATGTATGATGTGTGTATGTGTTCTCTTTTGGCTTAGAGCCATAGCAAGGTTCTATTTTATCGGTTGGATTGATAAATAAAGGCATGATGCCTTACTTGATTTTTGTACTTAATATTTTTATGATTTTTTTGTAATTGGTGAGGTAATGATTGACCAATCGTGTGCTAGGCAAAACAGATTAAGCGACCCCCGTATCCTTGACGCTGGTACATAAAAATCGAGTCCTCGTATCGACACCTTTCTACGGGACTTGCAAGTGATTCCACACCTAGAGTTTGGACACCGACGAGGTCATTACCTAGGATCATGACGTTCTTGTCGACTGTAGTTCGGACTTACCATGGATGAAAGTCGAGCTAACATCAGGAATCGATGGGTGTGCACACTAGTTAGGCCGACTAATGGTGACACACATGATTGTTTTGGATTATTCTAATATTATTTTCTGACGAGATTTGATTTATACATGTAATGTTTTTTTGCTTTTATGTATTAGAACTAGAACCTATATTCACCGGATGAGTGATTAATAGGCTAGGCCTATGTGATTCCTAACCAGTATATGTTGAGTCATTGGCTAGGCCTATGTGTTTCTATGTCATATATGTTCACTTCATACATTATTTATACTGTTTTGGTGTGTATCGAGTTCTATTTGCGATATATATTTTTCCTACTCACTGAATACATAATGTACTTACCTCCTTCGCTTTCCAACCATGAAGGTTGATTTGGTGAGCTTAAGGCTTTGAGTGTATCGTGCGATCTTTTGATATTTTGGGACATTGCCGCATGTGGGTAGTCTTTCTTTTATATGTTTGATATATAGTGGCTCATGAACTGTTTTTATTAAGTTGGATACACTGATGTGCTATATGATTTTGTAAATTATATTTTGACAGTCTTATGGTTTGTAAATGACCTTATGTATAAACTTTTTGTACTGTTGTTGATATTGCTTATGAGTGGACTCAATAGTCCAAAAGTTGTGGTAGGGTTTCAAATATGAATATAGAAGTGTGTTTAAAACTGATTTACAGGTATTTTAATTGAGTTTTGGGATTTTCAGAATACAGTCATTGTGTTGTCCAAATGTTTTCATAGGATATTTAGTTACCTTTGCATAGTTGAGTTAAGGGTATCATGAGTATCCTTAGCCTGGGTATGTAGCGGTTGTCATGTGCTCGATGTAATTCCTATTCATGACATACGTAGATTTTCATAAAACAAAAAAATAAAATCATTTCAAAACCTAAATTTATTTCTATTCCTTAGTATATTCACACTCTCTTTGTCTCTCGGAAACTTACCCAAATCTTATTTGATCTAGTGTCTTACAGGTGAATGATATTTGTAGTATATTATAAGCTTGTATTGGATTATTTCAACGCAATACTCTTCGTTTGGTGCCTGAGGAGTCGGAGACACTCTGGTTCAAATTACTAGACTCGAAAGTGTAACTCAAATATGCTTTTATTAATTCCATATTCTCTAATGCTAATGAAATACTTGATAGAGCTTTTATTAAGTCAGTGCAAGGATCGATCATCGTTCACATTTTCTACATTACTATCATGGAAGTTATTATTTTGTAATCAAGCATTGAATGCTCATCAACTTTTTCTCTTTCTTTAAAGATTTTAAATTTACTTAATGAAATGTTTGCTCATTCTTTTACTATCATGGAAGTTATTATTTTGTAATCAAGCATTGAATGCTCATCAACTTTTTCTCACCCTTTAAAGATTTTAAATTTACTTAATGAAATGTTTGCTCATTCTTTTTGTTTATGAAATATTAGATTAGAATGTAAGATCCTTTTCACAAGGTTGAAATAACTATTGTATGATAATGATAAAAATTGCTTAAAGATGAGGAGATTTCTAATGAACCAAGATTGTTTATGTAGATTTTACCCTTTTTCTTGTGAACCAAGATTGTTTATCTAGATTTTACCCTTTTTCTAACTTTCTTGCTTATCTATTTTTTTACTGCATCAAGTTCTATTCATTGTGTGGCAAACATGGTAAGCCATATGTTTAGCTCAAAACTCTGAGGGCATAATCTATTGCTTGTCAAATCAAACTTATGAAATAAGTCCCAGCTAAATCACAATGCAAATGCTCTCTGGAGAAGTTCTTAGTGAAGTAATTTCTTCTTTCTCGATGTCTACGCACTTTTCTTTTACTAAATTAATTTGTCAGCCACAGTATTCATGTGATATTAGCTTGGCTACTGATATTTTCTCTTAACATACTGCTGTGAGTGATCTTACTAATACACAAATCTCAATTCTTTTCCACTTTTATATTCAGAAACATTCCCAAATTTTTTCAGCCAATTGGCTTGGGTTGTCAATTTCTGGATAATTATTCTTGAATTTTCGTAAGTGTTTTTTGCAGAAAGTTACAACGTTTGCTTTGCACCTAAGTTTCATAATACATCATCCCTTCAAGTTCTTCCTGGGCTTTCAACAGCTCTATCTAACATTTCTCTATAATATCCAAAATTAATGCTTTTATGGCTTCCCATTAATTGTTTATCCATTTAAATTTTTGGCTTTGTTACAGATTCTGTGAGCCTCTTATGGAATCTTATGACGATGAAGGGGTATATAAAGTGAATAATGGTTTGGGAATGCCAATAGAAAACTAGAGTACTAGGAATGATGATGATGTGTGTGTAATCAAGTGGAAAATCTCCAAATCCCACAAAGGTGTATGTTGACGGAGTTGTTCTCTCAGTTCATCAAAGAGATTATTGAGGGAATGATAGGTTACATTCTTCTTCCATCTATCATATCAGAGGTCCTCTCTAATGATGGCAACTAGGAACTCTGGAGATTTTAAAATTACCATATTGTAGATGCTGGGAACTTATGGATTTGAAAGAAGAATTCTGGTACTCATTAATAGTATCAAATATGTGGTTTAGTTGTTGGCTTTGCTCTTTGCATGACACTGTTCAACGACTTTTTATGTTACTTTTTGTTGTCTCTCTCCTTTGTCCCTATCAGCTTCACTTGTTGAACATGACACTACTATCAACTAGTTTGTTGATTCATATTCTTTTTTCATTTGCTCGAGGATACTGCTAAATTAGTGACAGAGGATGATACATTCTATGCCATGAGCCTGCTCAAGAAGGGAGCATCTCATGGTTATGCCCCCCAGAGGTCTAGCATGTTATATATGCAACCGACTTCTCTCCAAAGGTTCCTCTACTTTCTCTGTTCGAGTTTTCAGTTGCAGTCATGCAACTCTTCTCCGATGCGAACTTTTAGAAAATGAGTCATCCAAAGACCTTATACGTTACAACCATAAGAAGACTTGATAGATAATTCTTATGGGCTTCATCACATATCACAGGTAAATCTTATTTATAATTGTTGTTTAACTTTTTGGCCTTACTAGGCTAGGCTTAAAAGATTAATCAACATGAACTTCTATGCTGCAGTTTGAGATGTTGCTAATCTTTAGAAGGATCCGCGATTCATTCAAATGGAAAACATGCCTCAGCTAAAGCTTGCACTGCCAGGTAATTACCAAGAAAGGGTTCAAAAGGGTCCAAACACTTCGGCTAGAGAGAGTAGTAGTCTTTCACTTAGTTAGAAACCAATCAAACACCTTAATAAGCTTAAACTGAAGGGATCATCTTCTCTTCTATTAAAATCAAATATTTTTGGTAAGATAAATGTCTTTATGTATTGAAAAGTAAGATATAAGATTGATCACTTTAAGTTACTGAATTCTGAAGATGGTTTTGCAAGTAAAGAAAAGAAGAACATATATTAACACACTATTGTATAAATGATCTTTTGATCCGTATAGCTACTTGTAAAATTTAATGCATTTCTACTTAGTAGTTCAATAGCTGACAATAATTTTTTGGATCAAAAAGTAGGCTGCTTGAGTTCTGTACATCATAATTTTACCCCAATATAGTATATTATAAGCTGAGTGTACATATTAAAAATATATCTTTTGTTGTCAATTAAAATGGATTGGTTCAATATCTTATCTTTGCACGATTACTTTATTTTGGTCATTTGATGAAATATATTTAATTGGAGAAACTTACAGCATTCTAGGGTTGCAAGTAGCTATTTTAGCTCCTTAGGATAACGTATTAACTTAAATAGGAAAGCAAAATGTATCAATAGTGTAGGAGGATAACATAATAAATGAATACAGAGCAAGTTATATAGCAACTCCTGGAATTTGTATTATCCTCTAGATGCAAGAGGTTTATGAAATAAGATGTTTAGGTTTACGGTTCTGTCAAAATTGAACCGATTAGCCATTAAAACGTGAAACATTGCATCCTACTGATGATCGATATCAAGCATATGAGTCCTAAAAGATTGTAAAGAACCAAGTTACATATATCCATTTCTACCTGCTCTTATGCAAGTAATCAGTTAATCAAAACTACACCTATAAAATAGTTACATAAACTTCAGCTAATCTGGCATTGTGGTCATTTGCCTGTAATTCTTCAATATAGACATCAGATAAGAATTTTAGGCAATGAGATTGAATATATGAAAGAGCATACCACAGCTATCTTCTTCAGGTTCGTAAAAATTACAGATTTTTGTGTAACTTTAGCTTGATATTGATTCATATTATGCTTGAAAATCCAATTGTTTATTGCACCATGTAGATTCAAATTATGCTTAATAGACATGAACAAAGTTCTTTGGATATTCTCCCTCAAATGATTGTACTTTTCTTGACCAAAAGAAAATGAACATTAAACCAAAACAGAGCAATTACAAGAGCTTCCCGAGTAAACATTACAGGATAACCAATCCCTAATAATCCCTAGTGACAATGATTAAGAACAAACCAAACCTATGAACACAATTTAACAATCGACAAACTACAAAGCTTTAAAAGAAAAAGACAAAGATCATCATGTTACTTTTTGTGTATAAATAATTGAATTTCAACTTACTAATTTATGTGATAGAATGTGAGTCATAACAACTACATGATCTTAGTTATCATTTAGCTCCTACATTTTTGGATTAGAGGGCAGGCTTCTGACTATGAATAAGTGTCACTACAATTGAAAAAGACTACAAAGCTGACAAACTTGATTGCAAATGGACAAAATATAAGCCATCATAGACATTCACCATCCTTAACTGGGGGAACCTTACTGTTCGAAACCCTGAAAAGTTGAAGTTGAGACATGAAATGTCAATGTGGATTTGACCAAATATGATGCAGTTGCTTAAAATTCTTGAATCTAAGAAGAACTATAGTATTAACCCATGAATGAGCAAGATGCCATTAAAATTTACCCAAAAAGCGCGAAAGATGGATCGTTTAAGCCATAAGTATACATATGAACTATATTATAGAACCTCATAAGTAGTTATGCAACTTGTACCAATGTTTTCCTCATATCTTTTTAGGTGAGAATTAAGCAGCAAAATTAACCACAACAAAATGTGTGATTCAATCAAGTTATATGATCACATCAAGAAGAATGTGATCACATGTTCAATAACGGAAAATACTTGTTATTTTTCTATTTTGCAAATATCATGTTATGTTTCCTCATTTTCAATTCTTTTGAGAGACAAAAAGAAAAAACAGAATTCACAGGATACAGTTAGGAAATACTCTTCGTTTGATGCCTGAGGAGTGATCGGTAAGAGAGGGAAGGAGGCAAGATGCCGAATCAAATAAAATTTGGGTAAGTTTGAGAAAGAGAGTGGTTGAATGTACAAGGATTAGAAATAGATTTAGGGTTCTAAAATGATTTTATTTTTTTTAAATATACGTAAGCCATATAAGTTTTTAATGTGGCATCTAAAGACCAACTAATATGTCCATAACAATGCGTGTATGATATCTCTTAATTTCTGTCTAAAATAATCTAACATTGAGAGAAACTTTAAACCTTTATTAGTAACTTAAAATTTTTGGCTTGCCCCGATTGGAGTCTTTACCTCAATTTTCATCAAACCTCAATTTAAATATAAAATAATATGATCTTCTGAAACAAAAATACGTATAAATGTGAACTGAAAATTTTATGCCTAAAGTCGCGGGTTTATTGATTCTAACGCCATTTATAATTTTGTAATCGTACATTCTGTTGACAGTAACTTGAGGACTTAGGCTTAGCCCCTAAGAAACATAAATAGAAAAAATAATATATAAAAGCTTAACGCTGAAGATTCAAAGACTAGGCGTTGACGCCGCGTTGCTTAACCAATAATAGGTCAGAAGAGTCCCGATTTCCCACCCTTTTCTTCTCCTATAAAATTTCTACTCCATATCTTTCCTTTTTCATCAGAATTCAGAAACACAAAAGTCCTTCCCCTTTCAATTCCATCATTATACAACTCTTCTCCATTCTCAGTTTGGTTTCACATATTTCGATCAAAGAAATGGCTGAAGAAGGGCACTTCAACTCATCGCATGAACAGATGGTGGCCATCTTTCTCTCTTCTTTTATGTGTATGTGTTTGATTTGATTTCTTGGCTTGTTTGTTGATATGTTTTCTGGGTTTATCTTGTTTTTTTCGGAAGACCAAGGAAGATGAACCGAGGCTCAAGTATCTGGAGTTTGTGCAAGTTGCTGCTGTTCATGCAGTGCTGACCTTCACCAATCTTTACCTTTACGCCAAGGACAAGTCCGGTCCTTTGAAGCCTGGTGTTGAGACCGTTGAGGGCACTGTCAAAAATGTTGTCGGACCTGTCTACGACAAATTCCATGATGTCCCTATTGAACTCCTCAAGTTTGTTGATCGAAAGGTGAGTCCTTTTTTCTTTGCAAATATCGCCCTTGTGGATTAGGTGCTGTTATGATTTCTCTGGCTATTGGATTCTAGGTTTGTCATGCAAAACTTGATTGGGTATGATGATTTACGTTTGTTACTACGGGTGGGATAAAATACACGTGATTTTTTGCAAGAAAAACCTGTAACTTGACACTTGAGATGATCATACGTTGGGAACTGGTGGAACTATGGTTTTGGGTTTTGCATGTCTTTCCGTGAAATTAATCTCTGATAGTTAAGATGAGTTTGCAGCAACGTTTGCTTGACAATCGCCGCTGTGGCATCTGTTGTTGAGTCTATATTTGAATTTGACATTACATTGATGTTTATACTTGTTGCATGATTGGTGGTAGGAGGCTATCGGTTGAATTAACATTTTGTAGTTCTGCTCATTCAGTTCTTCAGATCTATGTACTTGTGGTGCTTTACGCTTAGTTTGATAGTTTTGCTGTGACTTGTTTTCCTTTTTTGGGAAGCAAAAGATGATGTCTGATAAGCCAAAGCTAACCTTGTTGAATCTCGACTGTTAAAGAAGAATTCATCATTTGCTAGATATTATTGATACGCTCAAGTCTGACACTTTGAGCTCAAAGCTTGTAACTAAATTCTGGAATCTTGTGGTTGTGTCCGATTTAGATGTTAGAGTGATTTGTGACTAGAAACCATCTATTGATTGGTTGCAGGTGGATGAATCCGTCATTGAGCTGGACCGTCGTGTGCCACCAGTTGTCAAGCAGGTATCCTCCCAAGCCTTATCGGCAGCACAGAAGGCCCCAGTGGTTGCTCGATCAGTGACTTCTGAAGTTCAGCGCACTGGTGTGAAGGAAACTGCTGCTGAATTTGCAAAAACTGTATACTCGAAGTATGAGCCTATGGCCAAAGACCTTTATACCAAGTATGAACCAAAAGCAGAACAATGTGCAGTTTTAGCTTGGCGCAAACTCAATCAGCTCCCTCTCTTTCCTCAAGTTGCACAGGTTGTTGTACCAGCTGCAGCTTATTTTTCTGAGAAGTACAACCAAACAGTGAGTCTCACCGCTGAAAAAGGATACAGGGTGTCCTTGTATTTACCCTTGGTTCCCACAGAGAGGATTGCCAAGGTTTTTGGCAGCCAAGTTCCTGGAACAGCACCACCATTAGTTTCCAATTGAGGGATGTTATGGAGCTTGTAGGCAGAGCATGGATAATTTTGGTGTTCTTATATGTCTATCACATCTTTTTCTGGTGTCCATGCGAATAAACTACCTGTTTGCTTGAAACAATCTATGAAATATCTAAACTTAGGAGTTCATTGGTTGTGGACATGCTGACGTCTACTGCTCCACCATTTCTTTGTTGCTTATATATGTGCGCTGCGTGGCAGGTTTTTGACACTATTGATTGAAGTTAAAACCACAGCCTCCAGTTGTAGTAAAAGCTAGGGCATTTACTAAGTGAGGGAGGTAAAAACCATTCAAGATAAACGTTTGATTAAGCAAGAGCTTTGTATTAACAAGGATTTTAATCTGTTTCAAGAACCTAGCATATTTGCAAGGAGTGGATTTGCCTTCCATCATCTTGGATCATTTCCTGCTAAAACAATTTCAATGGGATAGTTGTATAAATGATTGCCGCAATACTCATTCCATGGTACCATTTATTGTATACTTCGCGAGATTAGATCCTTTGCCACAAGTTAGGTATAGAGTAGATGACTCAGATCTTCTGGCACAGGCTAGGTACAGAGTACCTGGGCCAGAGGATCTGAGGGCATACTTCGCTTGTCTCCTCGTCCTCTTTGATCCAATCCGTTGGGAATTGGAATCGTTAGTTTTTGATTTCGTCTTTCAAATTTCCCACGACCATTTTTGAGCTATCTGAAATGCAAAAAGATATTTTATTGACCATTATGGGAGCATAACCAATAGCAGACTAACCACTAAATCATTTGTATCGCGGCTACTGGAAACGCAAAAGAGCCAACATTACTTATTTCTTCAGTGATAATTTATGCTAGTTTAGGGACAAAATAATTAAATAAAGACATTCTTTATCTTTAGTTACATTTAATGTTTTAATATTAAAGGTAAAATCTCTGGAATGATTACTATGTAATTTAAATTATGATGAGAAGATAATTATAAAATTTAGTTGTAGTTTTATCGAGACATGATATCGATAAAATGGTAAGACTAACATATATTATGTTTCTTTCTTATGAAGAAAGTAATTGATCTCATGAATTAAAGTATGAAGATTCTTAAATTAATTTGCGGGTGCTTATTACAGAAAAAGTTACTGAACTGACCTAACTATGAGGACTCCAAATAGAATATTATCTATGTATCTGTGAATTTCCTCATAATGATAGTTATATAATTGATCATTAGATTTGAGATTACCAATGCATTTCATGTGAGAATTACTATGTTTCGATGCTACTTATGAATTGTCGTAGAATAATTCAATCGGTAATACTTGGATGTAGTATAAGTCATATTGAGATATTTGAGCAAGTCAATAAAAAATTCGTCGCTATAAAGTAGCTAGAGAGAATGCTTTATTATTTTTTATTAATAGTGATTTATGGAATTCTCTGACTATAGTGAATTGACATTTGAAAAGACGTATTCAAATATTAATTATAAATAAATTACTAATTAACAAGAACAAACATGATTGAGTGAAAAGAGTAAACACTATATATATACTTTGTTTAATTAAAACATTGGATAATGAAAGGATTAAATTATACATCATAACATACTTAAACAGGTTAATTCAAACCACCATGATATTTCTCATACTTGGGTGGTCATGACATATTATTAAACTTCATTCTTAATTTATGATTATAAATTGTTTAATTAGAGAATTAAAGATGAATTCAATAGTATTTTATTTTATTTGATTATAATTGTGAATTAGAATTACAATTTATAATCATTGTCAATATATTAAGAATCTAATGGGTCATACATTAAAGAATAATTTGTTAGGGAAAAATCAATTTTAATTAAATTGGATTTAATTATAAATTTTGAGAAATTTTAGAGATTAAATATGAGATATTTGATTTTATTAAAATTAGTATGACTTTAGTTATAATTAAGAAATGTAATTTTAATAAAATTTTAAAATCTTAATGCTTTTTTTATAAATAGGAATAAGCATCAGGGGGCTATCACTTTTGCTTAATTCCTCTCAAGAGTTGAGAAGCTACTCTATAGATACTTTTAGAGACTGGACACGTAAACAACTCGTGATTGACAAATCGAAAAACTTTCAAAGGATTCCAATAGGAAAAACAAATCTGGCAAATTTCTTATTTTATAATTCATGTTTTATTATTCAAGTTATTCAATTATCAAATTATTCAATTGCACGCTCCAGTTAATCTCTTCTATTGACTGCAAATGCCCCGATAGAGCGTCCGATGCATGCATGTAGTGCGCCTATCAGACGTACTTTTTTCTTTTATTTTATTTGGTTTTAATATTTTAAAGTCTTAATTTCAATTAAATTAATTTAATGGAGATTAAATTAGTTTATATTCTTAATAAAACTGAAAAAATTTTTTTTTCCAATTTTTAATTTTCAAGGTTAAATTTTATTAGGAAAATTTCTGTAGTTTACTTTAAATTTTCAAAAAATTAAATTATTAAATTAAATTAGTTATCAAATTAATAATTAGAATCAATTTCTTTCATAATTGGATTATGTTAAAAATTATAAATATAATTAGATTATATTAATTAAGATGATATCTTAATTTCAATAATTAAATTAATTATCTTTGTTAATATGATTAAGATTAATAATTATATTGATATGTAATTAATTTTAAAAAAATTGTTTCGAAAATTAGAATTAATTAGTTTAATTTTAAATTGAATTAATTAATTAGACTCCTCAAAATTGAGAAAAATGCTTTCTTAAGTAATTAAGAAAGGTGTTTCTTAATTAAATTTATTTATTTCAATTTGAATGAGATAAATTAAATTTATGATTTTATTTTTTTAGAGAATTATTATTCAATTTATTTAAAAATTGTTTCTTTATTTATGAATAACAAGTTTCTTGATTTATTAGAAAAAATATTTTTCTTTATTAAAATTTTAAAAACTGTTTTCATTTATTAATTAAGAAAATTGAGATTTCTTTAATATTTTTAAAAATAGTTTTCTAATATGTTAAGGAATGATTTTTTTAATTGATTAAAAAATCAATCTCTGAATTCCATTACATGAATGCATGAAAGATAAAGGTACTTATGAGCAGAGTCGCCAATGAAAAAGAGCTTAAAACTCGATATGTGATAAGAGTCGTAGACTCAGTCGTGAATGTACTCGGTATCCATTAAGGGATATGTGACATTATCTAATTCAGTTTGGTATCCACAAGGGATATGGGCCAGCCCGGTATTCACTAAAGGATATGGACTAGTGAAAAAGGCACTCGGTCACAACAACGTAACAAATAGAAAGTGAGTTCATGTGCATTGTATATGCATAATGTGAATGATTATAATATGTTAAATGTAAAATGTGAAACAATTGATCAAGTGTATGTGATTTATTATGATTATTAAATAAATGATGTGAAATATGTGTTATATGATTGAGTGAGCCATCGAGGATGGTCACTCATTGAGTTCGCAAAACTCACCCAAAATTTGCACAATTTTTCAGGCTCAAAAGAGTTTCCCCATTAAACAAACGAGAGTATAGCCACTGCATTCAAGTAAGAGGTAGAGGTCGGGATCAGTTTGCGTCTGCATATGTATTTCATCCTATTGTATCAAAAGTGTAGTCATAAGTGTTATTCAATGTGTATAAAAATGATCTTGAAATGTAATATTATCGTGACTATAAGTGTTTCGTTTTTGTAATGGGCTGATGAGTGAAATAATGATTGTAATTCTTGTGATTGAAAATGTTTTTTTTATAAATAAAAATTGGCTCGAATTTGATAATTGATTTTTCGCATTTGCATATACGTTGCTTAAAAAAATTTGCAATGAGTTTCAACCGTTTACTGTTTTAACATGCCACTCTCGGGTGATACGTATTCGGACATCACTCAGAATGTTGAGCACGTGTCTTGCTAGAGTGGGGTGTTACATAAACACATCTTCCCCCTATCTTTATCTATTCCAAAAGAATTGAGAATAAAAATAACAACTTGTTGGATAAAAATATTCTTAAAGAATTTGCATAATTAGTTAAATATAAAAATATTTTTAAAAATAATAATATAATTACCGGGGATTAATAGATATTTCAATTTTTTATTAATTATTCATATATTTTCGAACTAAATAATATATCTTCTATTATCTTACTTATCTATTTATCTATTTTTGCATGTGAATTAAATATTCTGGAAGAGATTTTTTTTTTAATCTCAAGGGTAATTGGACTGTGTAGAAATCGGGTCGCTAATACCCGATTCGCAGTTGAACACCACCACCTGCAGCAGACTAGAGAGAGAGAGTTGAGCCATTACCGTGGAAGGTGTTTTGTGGACGGAACATGGCAGCGACTACTAGCTTCAAACTGATACCTATGGCTCATTCAATATCATCATCTTCTTCTTCATCTCAGCAATCACTTGTTCATAGAGCAGCAGCATTAACCAGAAGAAGAAGAACAACAAATCGTTCAATCGCCCCTAAATGCTCCGCTTACATTCCTATGCCACCTATCAACCCGAAGGACCCTTTTCTCTCCAAGCTCGCTTCTGTCGCCGCCGCCTCACCGAATAACATCCTCGACCGCCCCGTCGCTTCTGATTCTCCTCCTTACTTGGACCTCTTTGACGGTCCCCAGCTCATGGCTACTCCTGCTCAGGTATGTTTATCTTCACAAATTCCTTAGCATTTCCGGGGTTTTTTCCCCCTAATTTTGTTGTTTTTAGTAATTGATTACTTTTTCAAATTAGGTTGAACGCTCGGTGTCCTATAATGAGCACCGACCGAGGAAGCCACCGCCGGACTTGCCATCGTTGCTTCTCCATGGAAGAATCGTTTATATTGGCATGCCGGTACACAGCTTTGTTTTAATTCTATTAATAGTCGTAGGAAGCACCAAAAGAGAGAAGATCATTCTGTTATTATTCTTGTTGATTTTAGAAATCAACTCGAAACAAACATATAGCTGTTGGCCAGTGGTATATCACGATAAAGAAAAATTACCAGCCATTGTAAGCCATCTGCCCTTTTTAACTACTAAACTTGTACATAATAAGGACCACATTTTATTTAAAACAAAACCAAAATGAATCATTCATCATGTTTTGAACATAATAGCTATAACAATTCTCGTTCCTTCGAAGAACCTTGTCCATAAGGTTTAAGAAAGAAATTGCTTCTATAGTTCAAATACAAATTCCCAAGTAGCTTGCTTTATTGATGTGTCGGAACATTTCACCAGAACTCGTGTAACTGGTTTGTTTTGTCTTTTTCACCACTCTCCTCTCAAGTATGGCTATAAGGGTCGCTTTTTCAGTAATCAAATTTGCTAGTAAAGCCAAGAAGGATGAAGTGGCTATTGGAATGTGCTTTCTTAGTTGCAATACATGAAACACACTGTTTGTTTTGAGTGCTTGGAGGAGATTATAATTTGTATGTCACTGGACCAATTATGTGTAGCACTTTAAAAGGACCATAAAATTGAGGGGCTAATTTTTAATTACTTCACATGGTTGTTCTTCCTTATTTGTATGGCTATAGCTTCACAAATGTTTGATCTCCAATATGAAATTCCTTGTCAACCGTTCTCATATTCACCTGTTGTTGCATTTTCGTTTGAGCTTGTTTTCGATGGAATTAGATAACATGGATAGTTGCCTCTCTATCTTATAATGCTTTATCCACAAAACTAGTTGAAATCCCCAGTGAGGTAAGACATGTTTACTAATGGAGGATAACCATAAAGAGCTTTAAAGGGGTACATGTTAATGGTTGAATGGTACGTAGTACCACCATTCAGCTAACGAGAACTAGTGTGACCACTTGTTGGGAAACTCCCCTATTATGCATCTCAGATATGTTTCTAATGATTTGTTAAGTACTTTAACTTGGTTGTCATTCTGGGGATGGTATGCAATAGACAACTGAAGTCCTGCTCCTTGCAAGTAGTATAACTCTTGCCAAAATGTTCTTAGAAATACTGGATCTCTGTCACTAGTAATTGTTTCATGCTTTCCATGCAGTTTAAATACATTAGAGATGAAGGCATTAGCTACAATTTTTGCGCTGCAAGGATGTTTGAGGCTTAAGAAGTGAGCATATATGCAAAATCTGTCGATGACTACTAGAATTACTTAATGATGGTTTTATGTGGGCAAGCTCTCAACAAAATCAATATTAATATTAGTCCAACAATGTCTAGGAATTGAAACAGGTTGCAACGAACCTGTTTGAGGAGCTGTCTCATTCTTGTTGTGTTGACAAATTTTGCACTTCCTTACAAAATTTCTAACATCGTTTTTAATGTCTTTCCAGTAAAAGCTGAACAAAGCTTCTTATATATATCTAAGAACCCAAAGTGACCTCCATCAAAACTTTCATAATATAGAGATATGGACCTTAATTGAATGGAAAAGGCCACCACCACCGTATCTTTCCACCTAAGGATGCCCTCTTGTCATTGATACAAATTGGACAATAGGTTCCTAGATTTAGCTTAGTTATTATGTATTGAATTGAAAGATCCCTCACCCAATTGTTTTTAATTTCTTCTAACATATGAATTTTCACTTGGGATAGCACCAAAGCATAAAGCTCAATATTGGTGACCTTAGGGAGTGCATTAGTAGCATCATTTTCCTTACATTTTGTATTTGACCTTAAAATCTTAAAGTGGTAGCTTAAAGCCAATTTTGTTGGCATGGAGTGTTCATCCTTCATTCCAACCTAAACTTCAAACTCTTATGATCTATACTGATTATGAATGACATTTCATTCAGGTAATGATGCCAATATTTAACAGTCATCACTACTAGTCAATGATTTGGCTTCTATACCAAAATGTTTGATAAATCTTCTCTAACAACCAGCTAAACCGAAGAACCTATGCTCTATCACATTATTAGGAATAGGCCCCTTGGAACCTGAATCCAACTTCCTAAGATCATAATATGCAAGATGCATTCTTAGGAAAGAAATGTATAAGAAGATGATCTTGATTAGGAAGTAATTGCAGTGGTTATCTTATTTAGTCAACTTGTTTGGGAGGTTTATTATTTTCATAAGTTTGTTTTTAGTAAGAGAATAAGTTGGAAAATCTATATTCTGTTTTACTTCTTAAACGCCCTATGTATTGAGTCTATTTAAAGGAGAGCTTTAGCAAGAGAAAAGAAGGTTTTCCTGTGAGTCATTTGGTGACGAGATCCTACATAAAAACACATATCAGATCAACAGCAACTCTTGAGACAAAAATGATGTCCCAAATATTCTATTCGAGATGCCACAAAGATATTTTTGCACCTTTTAGCTAGAAATTGATTATGAGCCAAGATCTCCAAGGTTAACTCAAATGCCTCAAATGATCCTTAAAGGTTCTACTGTATACCAGTATGTCATTGAAGAATGCTAATATGAACCTTCTTAAATGAGCTCTAGACAATTCTGATAAGCCCTGCACCAAGTTCTACTACCACAGCAGAATACGCACACCAACAAACTCAAATATGGCCAAACACAACAATGGCAGAAGAATAGTCTATATTGATTGATATTCAAAACCAGTAAAGAAC